>CM066566.1:22557250-23119750 GCA_033816785.1 Picus viridis
GCCTCAGCCATAGTCCTCATAGAGTATTGAATTGTGGCTCGGTAAGCACAGGCCAGGCCCCAGTAGAGAGCAAGAAGTTGTTTGTTCTCATTGGGATAAGTGAGGCACCCTTCTATCAGACGGCGAGTCAGTTTAGTAGGATCACTCGCCTCTTCTGGGGTAAAGTCCCAGGCTATGGGAGGTGATAACCGTCCTAGGAATCTGCCCAAGTCCTTCCACACACCCTGCCACCCAGGGACTGACCGCTTCAAGGCATACTGCAATATATCCCCACCCATAGGCTGTCTCCTTTCATACCATGATGGAATCAAACTCCATAAAACCCGCAACATGCCAGTAATGTTGATTAGCAGTACTAGAGAGCTCACATAAGGATGATTCAAAATCTTGGGGGCCTGCATAATAAGATTCTCCACATTCATTTCAGGTGGGGAGACAGAAATGATGACCTCTCTAGCATAGCTCCCACAAATCAGCAGCCCTACAAGCAGGATAAAGAAACACATAGCCATTATCTGCTTCGGCATGTTCCTAAACAAATGAAGCATTTCCAAAACAAGGCAGAAGTTATCAACAAGCCACGTGACCAGCACAGAAGCCTGTACCATAGGCAAGCATACAAAAATAAAGGAAAAAAAAAACTGCAGAAATTACAGTTATGTTATATTTTCATTTCCCGGCCAACGCACCAAAAAGGACTGTGGTGGTTTGGCTCTGGCCGGGGGGCCAGATGCCCACCAAAGCCGCTCTATCACTCCCCCTCTTTAAGCAAACAGGGGAAGAAGGAAAGGAAAATATAACAGAAGCCAGAGAGTAAAATAGGAGCAGTTTAATAACACTAATAAGCAAATAGCAATAGACCGCGCGGAAGCAGAAAAACAGAGCAAGAGATGTTAGTCTCTACTTCCCATCAGCAGGACGGTGGTCGGTCTCGGGAAGCAGGGCTCTCTAAGCTTGGTGGTTCCTTGGGAGGATGAACGCCATGGACGAATCCCCACACTTCCTTCTTCCACTTCATTCTTATACCTGAGCTGATGTCATGTGGTATGGAATACCTCTTTGGCCAGTCTGAGTCAGCTGGCTCAGCTGTGTCCCCTCCCAAGATTTTGCCTGCCCCTCGATCCACTCTTGGGGCAGGCAAATGTTGAAAGGACACAGCCTGGATACTAGATTCAGCCGTAGCCAAAACACTGCTGTGTTATCAACTACTGCTGCAAAAAACCACAGCACTAGAAAGATGCTGTGAGGAGAATTAACTCCATCTCAATTCAACCCACTACAGTTACGTATTGCTACGAACATGAGCCTGCAGTGTGCCCAGGCAGCCAAGAAGGCCAATGGCATCCTGGCCTGCATCAGGAACAGTGTGGCCAGCAGGAGCAGGAAGGTCATTCTGCCCTGTACACTGCACTGGTTAGGCCACACCTTGAGTCCTGTGTCCAGTTCTGGGCCCCTCAGTTTAGGAAGGAAGCTGACTTGCTGGAGCGTGTCCAGAGAAGGGCAACAAAGTTGGTGAGGGGTTTGGAACACAAGCCCTATGAGGAGAGACTGAGGGAGCTGGGGTTGCTTAGCCTGGAGAAGAGGAGGCTCAGGGGTGACCTTATTGCTCTCTACAGCTACCTGAAGGGAAGTTGTAGCCAGGCAGAGGTTGGTCTCTTTTCCCAGGCAGCCAGCACCAGAACAAGAGGACACAGTCTCAGGCTGTGCCAGGGGAGGTTTAGACTGGATGTTAGGAGGAAGAAATTCTACACGGAGAGTGTGATTCACCATTGGAATGGGCTGCCCTGGGAGGTGGTGGAGTCACCATCATTGGAGGTGTTCAGGAGGAGACTTGATAGGGTGGTTGGTTGCATGGTTTAGTTGATTAGGTAGGTTGGATAATAGGATGGACGTGATGATCTTGAAGGTCTCTTCCAACCTGGTTTATTCTATTCTATTCTATTCTATCATGGAAGACAGAGGAGGTGGGCATCTCAACACAGATACATCAGAAGAAAGATGGACAAAATGAACAAGAGCTGAGCAGTGTCCTGTAATTCAACTGCTCTCAACTTGTCCAAGAAAACAGATGATGGAGCAAGCCACAAGGCCTCCATCATAAGCTTTACAGGGTCTGATTAGAGTACACCCTCTAACCTACACAGAAACAAAAATAATCTTCCTACTCCTGCTGTATGAGGAGTCATCAGAGCATTTGGATTAGCCTAACACCCTGGACAGCTAGCAGAAGCAGACTGCCTATCATTAGTGGAGTTGTACCATTCCGTATGCTGGAGAAAAAACTGCCAGCAGACAAAAATGCGTCCAGCAACTTTGCACAAGAAGAGATTGAGACTTCCTCTCTCTCATTTTGCTATGATTATGCAGCAAGTTGAGTCTACTGAAGAACAAACAATTTGCAGTGCATTGTGCAGTATAGTAGCAAAACATTTTTCGCCTTATAAGTCTCCCCACTTTTACTCCATCTAATCAAGACAAGGACTGAGTTGAAAACTTTCTCAAGAAAGGTAAAATAGGGCCTTACAAAGACGGTAGTTGAAGGTTTTCTGACAGGTATTGTTCTGTGCTTCATAAAACTTAACATGAAACAAGCGACTCAGAACTAGTGGCAATAACACCTGCATACTTAATTCCAAGTCTTCAGAGAAGTAAAAAAAAAAGTGTGCATTTTAAAATTTGGATTAATTTCTAATAATTTCAATGCAACTCCTCAAACACCTGGAATATTGTGACCAGTTCAAGAGGGACAGGGACCTACTTGAGAGAGTCCGACAGAGGGGATACAAGGATGATTAAGGGACTGGAACACATGCCCTATGAGGAGAGGCTGAGAGCCAGGGGCTTTTTAGACTGGAGGAGGGAAGGGATTGAATAAATGTTTATAAATACCTGAGAGTGTCAAGAGGGAGGGGACAGGCTCTTCTCTGTTGCACCCTGTGATAGGACAAGGGGCAAGGGATATAAACTACAGCACAGGAGGTTCCACCTGCACACGATGAGGAACTTCTCCACTGTGAGGGTCACAGAGCACTGGAACAGGCTGCCCAGAGAGGTTGTGGAGTCTCCTTCTCTGAAGACTTTCAAGACCCATCTGGATGTGTTCCTGTGTGACCTGTGCTAGATTCAGGGGTTCTGCTCCAGCAGGGGGCTTGGACTTGATGATCTCTAGAGGGCCCTTCTGACCCTTAATATCTTGTGATTATAATATCCACATATTAATTCATTATTTAAATCTAAGGCAAACTTACTGAAAAACCTCTAATTTGAGTGCCAAGATTCTGTGAAAGAAGGTTTTCCTTGACATTCATCAGGAAGAACATATACACTTCGAAATTTTCTTAGATCAGACGAGATTTTAATTTATTGGAATTCAAATAAGCTCCTACCACAGAACAATGAGCATTTTTTTCCTCTTTTACAGAGTTGAAATAGTTTGTTTGAAACACATTCTTCTTACTTAAGTGATAAAAAATAAATATTAATCAGTTATTTATCTGACGGCTCAATGATCTCCAGAGGACCCTTCCAACCCTTAATATCCTGTGATCACAGAATCATAGAATCAGTCAGGGTTGGAAGGGACCAAAAGGATCATCTAGTTCCAACCCCCTCCACCATGGGCAGGGACACCCCACACTAGATCAGGCTGGCCAGAGCCTTGTCCAGCCTGGTCTTAAACACCTCCAGGGATGGGGCCTCAACCACCTCCCTGGATAACACATTCCAGGCCTTCACCACTCTCATAGTGAAGAACTTCTTCCTCACATCTAGCCTGAATCTCCCCATCTCCAGCTTCATTCCATTCCCCCTAGTCCTATCACTACCTGAGATCCTGAGAAGTCCCTCCCCAGCCTTCCTGTAGGCCCCTTCAGATACTGGAAGGCCACAATGAGGTCACCTCAGAGCCTTCTCTTCTCCAGACTGAACAGCCCCAACTCCTTCAGTCTGTCCTCATAGGAGAGGTGTTCCAGCCCTCTGATCATCCTCGTGGCCCTTCCCTGGACATGCTCCAGCACGTCCACATCCCTCCTGTAATAGGGGCTCCAGAACTGGACTCCAGGTGGGGTCTCACCAGAGCTGAGTAGAGGGGAAGAAGCACCTCCCTTGACCTGCTGGTCACACTTCTCCTGATGCAGCCCAGGATCTGATTTGCTTTCTGGGCTGCAAGTGCACATTGAGAGCTCATGTTGAGCTTCGTCCACCAGCACCCCCAAATCTCTTTCCTCACGGCTGCTCTCCAGCCAGTCCCTGCCCAGCCTGGATTTGTGCCTGGGATTGCCTCGACCCAGATGCAGGACAATACAATACAATACAATACAATACAATACAATACAATACAATACAATACACCAGGTTGGAAGAGACCTTCAAGATCATCGCGTCCAACCCATCAACCAATCCAACACACCCAACAACTAAACCATACAGCCAAGCACCCCATCAAGTCTTCTCCTGAACACCTCCAATGAAGGTGACTCCACCACCTCCACGGGTAGCCAATTCCAATGGGCAATCATCACTCTCTCTGTGTAGAACTTCTTCCTAACATCCAGCCTAAACCTCCCCTGGTGCAGCCTGAGATTGTGTCCTCTTGTTCTGGTCCTGGTTGCCTGGGAGAAGAGGCCAACCTCTGCCTGGCTACAACATCCTTTCAGGTAGTTGTAGAGAGCAATAAGGTCACCCCTGAGTCTCCTCTTCTCCAGGCTAAGCAACCCCAGCTCCCTCAGCCTTTCCTCATAGGGCTTGTGTTCCAAACCCTCACCAGCTTTGTTGCCCTCCTCTCGATACGCTCCAGCAAGACAACATCCTTCCTAAACTGAGGGGCCCAGAACTGGACACAGTACTCAAGGTGTGGCCTAACCGTGCAGTGTACAGGGGCAGAATGACCTTCCTCCTCCTGCTGGCCACACTGTTCCTGATGCAGGCCAGGATGCCATTGGCCTTCTTGGCTGCCTGGGCACACTGCAGGCTCATGTTCAGCCTCCCATCAACCAGTACCCCCAGGTCCCTCTCTGCCTGGCCTCTCTCCAGCCACTCTGACCCCAGCCTGTAGCACTGCTTGGGGTTGTTGTGGCCAATGTGCAGAACCCGGCACTTGGATGTGTTAAATCTCATGCCATTGGACTCTGCCCATCTGTCCAGCCTGTCGAGGTCCCTCTGCAAGGCCTCTCTGCCCTCCAGCAGATCAACTCCTGCCCCCAGCTTGGTGTCATCTGCAAATTTACTGATGATGCACTCAATGCCCTCATCCAGATCATCAATAAAGATGTTGAAGAGCATGGGGCCCAGCACTGATCCCTGGGGCACACCACTAGTGAGTGGCTGCCAGCTGGATGTGGCACCATTCACCACCACTCTCTGGCTCGGCCCTCCAGCCAGTTCCTAACCCAACACAGTGTGATCCTGTCCAAGCCATGGGCTGCCAGCTTGGCCAGGAGTTTGCTGTGGGGACGGTGTCAAAGGCCTTGCTGAGGTCCAGGTAGACCACATCCACAGGCCTTCCCACATCCACCAGGCGGGTCACCTGATCATAGAAGGAGATCAGGTTGGTCAGGCAGGACCTGCCCTTCCTAAATCCATGCTGGCTAGGCCTGATCCCTTAGCCATCCTGTAAGTGCTGTGTGATTGCACTCAAGATGACCTGGTCTATAATCTTGCCTGGCACTGAGGTCAGGCTGACAGGCCTATAAATCCCTGGCTCATTCAACTGGCCCTTCTTGTGGATGGGCACCACGTTGGCCAGCTTCCAGTCTTCTGGGACCTCTCCAGTGAGCAAGGACTGCTGCAAAATGATGGAAAGTGGCTTGGACAGCTCATCTGTCAGCAATCTCAGCACCCTAGGATGGATCCCATCCGGTCCCATGGCCTTGTGGGGATCCAAGCGGCTCAGAAGATCTCTAACTTCCTCTTGGAGCAGTGGGAAACTATGCAGCTCTCTGGCTCTTTCTGCCAGCTCTGCAGGCCAGCTGTCTGGAAGACGTTCTGCCCTGCTAGTGAAGACTGAGTCTAAGAAGGTGTTAAGTACCTCTGCCTTTTCCTCATCCTTTGTTACAACGTTCCCCTCCGTGTCAACCAAGGAGTGGAGGTTGCCTTTGCCCTTCTTCTTGCTATTGATGTATTTATAGAAGGACTTTTTGTTGTCCTTCACAGCAGAGGCCAGTCTAAGTTCTAAATGGGCTTTTGCCTCCCTAATGTTCTTCCTGCATGTCCTAGCAACATCCCTAAACACTCCATGGGTTGCCTCCCCTTTCTTCCAAAGATGATACACCCTCTTTTTTCCCTTAGTTCTATTAAAAGTTCATTACCCATCCAGGCTGGCCGTCTGCCCCGGCGGCTCATCTTCCAGCACACTGGCACAGCCTGGTCCTGCACCTTCAATAGTTCTTCCTTGAAGTATGTCCAGCTCTCCTGGACCCCTTTGTTTTTAAGGGCTGTTTCCCAAGGAACCTTCTGAGTTAGTTCCTTGAGTAGCCTGAAGTCTGCCCTCCGGAAGTCCAGAGTGGAGGTCTTCTTGGTCCCCCTCTTGGCTTGGCTGCATACCGAAAACTCAATTATCTCGTGGTCACTGGTGCCTAAACACCCTCCGACTACCACATCACGCACCAGCCCTTCCCTGTTGGTGAAGAGGAGGTCAAGCATAGCCTCACCCCTGATAGGCTTGTGCAGCTCCTGGGATAAGAAGCTGTCCTCCATGCATTCTAAGAACCTCCTAGACTGCCTCCTCTCTGCTGTGTTGAGATCCCAGCAGGACCCTGCAGTTGGTCTTGTTGAAGCTCATGAGGTTGGCTTGTGCCCACCTCTCTAGCCTGTCAAGGTCCCTCTGGATGGCATCCCTTCCCTCCAGTGTGTCCGCTGCACCACACAGCTTGGTGTCATCAGCAAACTTGCTGAGGGTGCACTCAATGCCACTGTCCATGTCACCCACAAAGATGTTGAACAAGATGGGTCCCAGGAATGATCCCTGAGGGACTCCGCTTGTCACTGGCCTCCATTGGGACATGGACCTGTTGACAGCCACTCTTTGGGTGCGGCCATCAAGCCAGGTCTTTATCCATCTACAGGTCCATCCATCAAACCCTTGTGTCACCAGCTTGGAGACCAGGAGGTGGTGCAGGACAGTGTCGAAGGCTTTGCTCAAGTCCAGGTAAACGACATCAGTTGCTCGCCCCTCATCTATTAATGTTGTCACCTGCTCATAGAAAGCCACCAGGTTTGTCAGGCAGGATTTGCCCTTGGCAAAGCCATGCTGACTGTTCCAAATCATCTCTTCACTATTCTTCTGAGTCATTAGTGCCTCCAGGAGGATCTGCTCCATGATCTTTCCGGGCACAGAGGTGAGACTGACTGGCCTGTAGTTCCCCGGTTCCTCCTTCTTGCCCTTTTTGAAAATTGGAGTAATGTTTCCCCTTTTCCAGTCTGTGGGGACTTGCCCAGTCTGCCATGACTTCTGGAATATAATAGAGAGGGGGTTTGGCAACCTCATCTGCCAGTTCTCTCGGCACCCATGGGTGTATCCCGTCGGGTCCCATGGACTTCAACACTTTCAGGTTCTTCAGGTGATCACGAACCTGAGCTTCACTTATGATGGGCAGTTCTTGCTCCCCGTCCCTGGCATCGTCTGCCATGACACCAGGAGTGTGGCTGGAGGCCCTTGCAGTGAAGACTGAGGTAAAGAAGTGATTGAGTACCTCAGCCTTTTCCACATCACTTGTGGCCATTTCACCACTTTCCTTTCTGAGGGGGCCCACACCTTCCCTAGTCTTCTTCTTGCCATTAACATACCTATAGAAATTCTTAGTGCTCCCTTTAACCTCCCTGGCTAGATTCAATTCCAACTCTGCTTTGGCTTTCCTAACCAGGCCTCATGCTGCTCGGGCAGCTTCCTTATATACCCCCTGTTCTATCTGTCCTTCCCTCCACTTCCTGTAGAGTTTCTTTTTAAGTATAGTGTGTCCAGCAGCTCCTTGTTCATCCAGGCAGGCCTCCTAGCATTCCTTCCTGCTTTTCTCCTTGTAGGTATACATAGCTCCTGGACACAGAGGAGGTGGTCCTTGAATACTGACCAGCTGTCCTGGGTCCCTCTTCCCTTCAGGGCTTCATCCCACAACACTTTGGCTAGCAGATCCCTGCAGCGATCGAAGTCTGCACGCCTAAAGTCTAGGGTTGTAAGCTTAGAATACGTCCTCCTGATTGGCCTGAGGAGATTAAATTCAACTGCTTCATGGTCACTGCAGCCATGGCCGTCTCTGAGCCTCACATTGGTTACCAGCCCTTCCCTGTTGGTGAGAACAAGGTCCAGCATAGCACCTTTTCTTGTTGGTTCCTCTACCATTTGGAGGAGGAAGTTGTCTTCTATGCAGTCCAGGAACATCCTGGATTGCTGATGCCTTGCTGTGTTGTCCCTCCAACAGATGTCAGGGTGGTTGAAATCCCCCATGAGGACCAGGGCTTGTGACCTGGAAGCCGCTTCTATTTGCCTGTGGAGGGCCTCAACTGCTTGGTTCTGCTGGCCAGGTGGCCTGTAGGAGACCCCCACAGTAATATCTCCTTCCCCTGTCTTGCCTTTAATTCTAACCCATAAACTCTCAACCAACTCATCATGCCTCCCCAGGTGGAGTTCTGCTGATTCCAGCTGCTTGTTGACATAGAGGGCAACACCTCCTCCTCTCCTTCCCTGCCTATCCTTCCTAAAAAACATATACCCGTCTATCCCTACGTTCCAGTCATGGGAGTCGTCCCACCAAGTTTCGGTGATGCCCACTATGTCATGGCGTCCCAACAGCACGGTGGCCCTTAACGCATCTTGTTTGTTGCCCAAGCTGTGTGCATTTGCATAGAAGCACTTCAGCTGGGCTGGCCCTGTCGTCCTCTTGTGCCAACTCCCCTTGGTTTCCACAGGGTGTCCTGGTGCATCATTCGTGGCTTGCCTCAGGGCAGCAAGTTGAGAGCCCTTACCAGCTCTCCATCCCTCTGCCTCAGGTGAGCTGCCCCTCTGTTTGTCACAGGCCAGCAGGAGACTATTAACCCCTCCCCCTTCAAATCTAGTTTAAAGCCCTATGAACCCTGCCAATTCCTGCCCCAGGATCCTTTTCCCCCTCTGGGACAAGTGTGTCCCATTAAGTTGTTTTCAGCTCTGCTGCCTTGAAAACCAAACCATGATTGTAGAACCCAAATCCCTGTCGATGGCACCAGCCATGAATTGACCTGTTGGCTCTTCCACAATGTTCCCTCATCCATCACTGACGTTAGAGGGATAGCAGAGAACACTACTTGAGATCCCGATCCCTTTAGCAGGTGCTCTAACATTCTGAAATCTCTTTTAATTGATCGTGAGCCTCGCATTGTTGCATCGTCACTACCCACCTGAAAGACCAGCAGTGGGTAGTAGTCTGAAGGACTCACAAGTTTGGGAATTTTGCCTACTATGTCCTTTACTTGGGCACCAGGGAGGCAGCAGATCTCCCTATGAAATGGGTCTGGTCTGCATATTGGGCCCTCTGCTCCCTTCAGTAGGGAGTCTCCCTACGAGGTTTCCTTTCCCAACTAGTTTTGATAGCTGGCCTGAGGGAACCTGTCATTGGTGCAGCTTCTGTCTTCCTTGAGTCCTCATCCTCACCTATGACCTGCTCCTCCTGCAGAGCCTATTCCGAACCTGCACTGTATGCAGTGTGCTGCTCAAAGTAGCACGCTTGCTCCGTCTGCACTTCTTCCGTCGGGCAGAGACCTGCTCCCATTGGCCCTGCTCATGTGGGTTACTGCAGGGAGGCTTAGAGGCTAGCTGATGGGAAGGTATTAAACTCCCTTCTCCACTAAAAAAGTTACCCCCTGTTCTGGTTTGGTAGAAGTTAGATTTTGGGAATAGTCAGTGTTCCTTTCGCTGTCTCTTATAGCTCTAAGCCTTTCTACCTCTTCTTTTAGTTTGGCCACCATGCTCATCAGATCGCTTATCTGCTCACAACTCACACAGGAGTTGTTCCTTCCATCCTCCATATCGAGTGCCAGGTCCCAGCACCCACCTACCTGAACACCTGCATGCTTGTGAGTGGCCTCTGTTTGGGTGCCCACTGTTCTTCTACTAGCCTTACTTCTAGTAGTAACCATGTTGCAGTAACCACCCTCTGAATCACCCTCTCCACCCGGCTGCTTTTTTTTTTTTTTTTTCTGGTCAGTTCCTCGCTGCTGCCTTCCTCTCAGCCAGTGAAAAGGCCGAGCCGAGCTCTCGCTGCTGCCTGCTCTCTCAGCCACGCGCTGGGGTTGGTTTGGTTTGCCGCGGTTTCTACGGCAACCCCTCCCCCTGCTATGTCACTGCCCTCAGGCACGTCGGCAACCTGAGCCTGCCGCCCCTCCTCCCCTCTCCAGAAGGTCCCGAGCCACCAGCCCCTTACCTCCCGAAAAGCCAGGAAAGTAAAGGCAAAAGCAAGCTCTCAGAGCCGAGTTCCTCCCCGCTGCCTACTCTCTCCCAGCCACGTGCTGGGGATCCTGGGAACTCAGCAAAGCCCTGACTGAATGCTCCCCCAGATCAACAGGAGTGACTTCACTGGTGTTTAGCTTAGCCTTGATGGCTGAATAGAAAGCTGACAGCATTTCCCATCAATAAGAAGAGTTTCAAGGAAATACCTAAAATATCTATAAATAAAGTATTCCCACCCAGCATGTAAAGACATCCAGTTTTTTGCAGATTAGTGAAAACTTGTGTGCCTCTATACAAAAATCCTCTATCCAGGATAAGAAGGAAACTAGACCAAGCAGCAAATGGCATCTGGTTCGGGCTCTACTTAATGTAATAAAACAACACTATTACCACCCACCCACTTAAGCTTAGATATGTAGACGACAGACCACTAGCAGGTAGTAGAGTAGTGGTTTGGGAAGCGTCCTGGCAGTCCACTCAGCAGATCTTACTAGTCCCTTGGAACCACCACTGACTGCCACCATAGCACTACCATAAAGACTGGTCTGCTGCTGGGGCAGGAAGACACACAAAACTTAGCACTGAACCAGTCACTGGGTTGCTGGCACTCTTCAGAAGATGAGAGGTGCTTATCACACTGGCCTTGCTAAATTGAATCCTCATAAAGCAAATGTGTTATCTCCTGTAATTACATCTGGAAATTCTTTCTTCAGAGTGCTGAAGTTATTTACCACTAAGCAACTGCAACAAAATCCTGAAGCAGTGCTATCAGACAGATGCCCAGCACTTGTCATCCTTCAGAATTTGAGTATGTGGGTACATACAAACACACACAAGTATAAATGCATATATATGATGCTACTACACAGGCTGTATAAAATTAGGAACAAGGGCAAAATACTTTTTCGTTCAAGGAAAAGGTATTACCTTTGATTTGAAATATTTTGGTTGATAATTTTTCTATTTTTTTAATATGTGAAGGGACCTCTGTCCAGAAGGGACAAAAAGCCTCAGAAATGCTCTGAACCAGACAATGCGGCAGGAGCTAGTAGGTCTGGTTTTCAGGCTTTTCAGGTCTGGGTTTTCATTGTACAGGCTTGCCTGAACATGTCTTGGAGCCCGAGTAGGCCAGGTGGGCGTGCTTTTGGCCACATTTGTAGAGAAGCCTTTCTATAGGTTACAATGTCAGGGTTTTATCCCTCAATCTGTGTTGTCACTGGCCATTATTGTCTTGGGAAATCTATAAGTACCAGCCCAAAGAGCCAGAACCTTGCCTTGCAATTGTTCATGCTCTGGAAGGAATCACAAGCTTCACTTGGAAGCTGAACTGTGTTTCAGTTTACCCAGACAGGACAGCAAAGACCCCTCGCTGTTTTAGTGTTGTAAAGCCCAGGAGCAGACAGACGTATCTTGCCAGGCCGAGAGGCAAAACCCCAGAGGAGCTGAGTCCCTGGGACAGTTTTGTTTGATTGGAGCAAGGAGTGAGTGCCACTGTGAAAGGATTGCAGCAGAGGAATCTCTTTTCTACAAAGCTTTCAGCTACAAAGCCTTCAGGAGTAAATCCTGTCTCAGCAATAAGCTGCAGACACCAACAGAAAGTGAAACTGTGCTCCTGCAGCTTCTATGTGGTTCATGCCATTTTGGTTTTGTTTAAATCCTAACGTGTGCCATGAGGTATCAGGATCAGTGAGTAATTACAATATCTGATTTTTATAAGCACCTATTGAAGGTCTGTTGCCCTAGGGAATGTTGGAGTTCCCCCCCCCCCCCCCATTGTGGGTAATTGCTGACTTCATTGCCAATGTTCCTTTTTGTTTACAGTTTAAAGTGCTGTTAATTGTTTCTGGATTTTTGTACATATTGTTTAAATTGTTACTTGTTCCTGCTGGTGAGGTATCTGTTCCATGACTGAACATCTCGAGCCTGTAAATAGGTTTTATTTAATATTTTAGCAGGATTTTTATGATTAATAAAATTATTAATATTTTTATTAATTGCTCTGTTTACTGAATATTAAATAGCCTTTTGCCAATTATATCACCCTCCTAGGGAAGGTCTTTTTTGTTCTAATTCTTAAGCTATAAAGCTACTATGAGATTAGCATATGATGCATGCCATTTACATTAGTTATTACAGGGATTTTCAAAATAATCCACCAAGATTTCTGCTTAGGTAATGCTACCTTTGACCTGAATGGGAGAGAGCTACACCAATACAGCAGTTTAAATTGTCTAATGAATTGTAAAACATAGTTGAAGTACTGAGATAAATATTTATTCAATATTGTATTTACATTGAAGAGATGAATGACATTTTGGTAACTATTTAAATAGCAAAAAACAATATTTATTTTTAAGTAGGTGAGTCCACCCGCAGTATTTTTATCTAATGAGGATTCTTTCTTGACCTAACTGTAATTAAGTTACATGCAAACTGCTGTAAAAAGAATGGAATCTAAGTGTTATATCTGGAATATATTCTTTTCATTACCATTCACCATTCCAAGTGCTCACAACAGCAAGGTCAGAAATTTTAAGAACTTGTCATGTCATGAAGTACCTGAAAAATGTATTATTCACTATCAGGCACTGAGGAGAACATTCCTGGGGTCAAAATTTTAACTACAGCAAAAAAAAAAAAGTAATGTTCACTGTTAAGGCACACTTAAATATGACTGAATCAAAAGGAACCACAAGAAAATGATTTCCAATGTGTATAGCTTATCACAGTGGCAGTAAACAAAATGCAAAGCTCAACTTAGTAACAAGAGAAAGAAGTGATTTTTAGATTGTTTTTATCCACATCTGTTGTTTATCAATAACAATAGAAATTGTTACATTCTGTGACTCAAAAACTGCATGAGTTGTCTGTAAAACACAAATTTCTGGTTTCAGAACAGTAAATACACAGTTGAATATTTAGCCAGTACATATCAACTAATAGCATGCCAGCTTACTACAACAATATTAGTTACTAGTAACATCATAGAATATACCATCTTCTGAATCATTTGAATAACTACTTTTCTTCTTGTAAAGTCATGAGATGCAAGATGTATTTATTGAAACTATTTATCATGATAAACCAGGAGATGCATTAGGAAGATTTAAAAAACTTTAGCACAAAAAATTTCTTTCAATTCTATATTATATTTTCCCCAAATATACACACACACATATTGGCGACGGAGACTGGAGTCAATACGGATGGCCAATATGATCTAGTATTGTTCCTTTATTGTTCCAGTATTGTACGGCTATAGTGCAAACATAGTGAGTATAGCACAGCAAAGTAAAGTGAAGTAAATGGAAAGGAAAGTGCGTATTAAGGGAACTTATACAACTTATATAAACTCGGGGAGCATTGTTGGCATAGCTTCATTGGTTCCCCACGAGTGACCACACAGCACACTATTATAGATTATTGGTCCAACTACTACTAACATGCGAGGTTGTTGATGCAGGTGCGCATCCTGTTATTCCCAGATAACTTGCTGTGTTTATAGCTACCAGTGTCCTGCTTTAGTTACATGCTGCAGGCACAGCACTGTTTTGCTACACTGCTAGCCACTTTTGCACTTATGCTGAGCATGGCCTACCACCATGTCAGACTCTAAGCCTACACTGCCAGATTGCTCACACTGCTCATCGCTGGCATTGCCACACACACAAAGAACAATCCTCACTCTCTTCCTATATGATGCCAGTGCACACTGCTGGTTCATGCCCAGCTTCTCATCCATCCACATCCCCAAGTCCTTTTCTGCAGGGCTGCTCTCAATTTCATCATATCATTGATGAAGGTATTGAACAGCACCAGTCCCAGTACAGACCCTTGAGGGACGCCACTTGTCACCCATCTCCATCTGGACATCAAACCATTGAGCACTACCCTTTGTACGTGATCATCCAACCTATTCCTTATCCACTGAACAGTCCATCCATCAAATCCATCTCTCCAGCTTAGAGATGGATGTTCCAAGGACTGTGCCAAAGGCTTTACAAAAGTCCAGAGAGATGACATGTCTTGGTCTTCCCTTGTCTACTGATTTAGTCAAACCATTGTAGAAAGCCACTAGGTAAGTCAGGCAGGACTTACCCTTGGTGAAGCCATGCTGGCTGTCTTGAATCACCTCGTCCTCCATGCATTCAAGTATAGCATCCAGGAGGATCTGTTCCATGATCTGCCCAGGTACAGAGCTGAGGCTGACAGGTTAACTTCCATGGTCGCATCAAGTCCATTTCAGTGTTTTGCCACTCTCATTGTAAAGAACTTTTTCTTTATGACCAACCTAAATCTACCCTGCTCCAGTTTAAAACCCTTTAGAACTCCAATTTTTTACCCTTTTTATAGATCGGTGTAATGTTTCCCTTCTTCCAGTCTCCAGGACTTCACCTGATTGCCAGGACTTTTCAAATATCATGGAGAGTGGCTTGGCAACTACATCAGCCCATTCCTTCAGACCTCTGGGATGCATTTCATCAGGTCTCAAAAATGCAGAGTTTACTAAGGTGGTCCTGAACTTAATCTTCCCTTATAGTGGGAGGTGCTTTATCCCCCTGGTCCACACCTAACGGTTTAATGACTTGCGAGCATGATGATTGCCGAGAAGCAAGATTTCTCTCAAGACAGAGAAAAAAAGTTATTGAGTACCTCAGCCTTCTCCTCATCTGTTGACACCAGCTCTCCATTTTCACTCATCAGAGGGGAAACACATTCTTTAACCTTTCTTTGCTGGTTAATATCCCTGTAGAAGCCTTTCTTATTTTTTGCATCCCTTGCCAGCTTGATCTCTAGTTGTGCCTTGGTCTTTCCAACCTCAGCTCTACACAAGCGGGTGGTGTTCCTATACTCCTTCCAGAATACTTGTGTCCCTGCTTCTACTGTTTGTGCTATTCCCTCTTGCTCTTTATTTTGACCAGTAGGTCTTTGATCAGCCATGCTAGTCTCTTCCCAATCTTGCCTGATTTCTTACACTCAGGAATCAAGAGGTCTAAGGATAATGTCTTCAAAAATCTGCTCCCCTATCCAGAGAATCTTTTCCCATGGGGTCCTACTGGCTAACTCCCTAAGGAGCTAGAAGTTTGCCTTCATAAAATTAAGAGTACTGATTCTGCTCCCTGCCTGTCCCATATCCCTTAGGACTGCAAATTCCACCAGTGCATGATCACTCTAGCACAGGCTATCCCCAATCTTGACACCATTGATGAGTTCATTTGCATCTGTGACCATCAGTAAGTATTTTTAAAACTTTGAAGTTTAATAGGCACAAGTGTGAAGCATATTGTTTTATGTAAATGAAGTTTAATGTGGCTTCCTTGAGTTCAACCTCTGCCTGGCTACAACCTCCCTTCAGGTAGTTGTAGAGAGCAATAAGGTCACCCCTCAGTCTCCTCTTCTCCAGGCTAAGCAACCCCAGCTCCTCAGCCTTTCCTCATAGGGCTTGTGTTCCAAACCCTCACCAGCTTTGTTGCCCTTCTCTGGACACGTTCCAGCAAGTCAACATCCTTCCTAAACTGAGGGGCCCAGAACTGGACACAGTACTCAAGGTGCGGCCTAACCAGTGCAGTGTACAGGGGCACAATGACCTCCCTGCTCCTGCTGGCCACACTGTTCCTGATGCAAGCCAGGATGCCATTGGCCTTCTTGGCTGCCTGGGCACACTGCAGGCTCATGTTCAGCCTACAATCAACCAGTACCCCCCAGGTCCCTCTCTGCCTGGCCACTCTCCAGCCACTCTGACCCAATCATGTTGAACTCTGCCCATCTGTCCAGCAAAACAGCCCCAGCTGTAACTAATATAATTAAGACTTGATGCTCAAATACAAAATCACTGCTTTTCACCAAATCATGATGCTCACTGACCTACAGGAGAGAAAACAGGCAACACAGACAAGGAACCTTTTCTCTGTTATTTAACCTATTCAGTTACAAGAGTATTATTAGTGTAATTCTCACAAGATCCTCTGTAATGTGAAAAGAGTTATAACTCAAGGAAGCCACATTAAACTTCATTTACATAAAACAATATGCTTCACACTTGTGCCTATTAAACTTCAAAGTTTTAAAAATACTTACTGATGGTCACAGATGCAAATGAACTCATCAATGGTGTCAAGATTGGGGATAGCCTGTGCTAGAGTGATCATGCACTGGTGGAATTTGCAGTCCTAAGGGATATGGGACAGGCAGGGAGCAGAATCAGTACTCTTAATTTTATGAAGGCAAACTTCTAGCTCCTTAGGGAGTTAGCCAGTAGGACCCCATGGGAAAAGATTCTCTGGATAGGGGAGCAGATTTTTGAAGACATTATCCTTAGACCTCTTGATTCCTGAGTGTAAGAAATCAGGCAAGATTGGGAAGAGACTAGCATGGCTGATCAAAGACCTACTGGTCAAAATAAAGAGCAAGAGGGAATAGCACAAACAGTAGAAGCAGGGACACAAGTATTCTGGAAGGAGTATAGGAACACCACCCGCTTGTGTAGAGCTGAGGTTGGAAAGACCAAGGCACAACTAGAGATCAAGCTGGCAAGGGATGCAAAAAATAAGAAAGGCTTCTACAGGGATATTAACCAGCAAAGAAAGGTTAAAGAATGTTTCCTCTGATGAGTGAAAATGGAGAGCTGGTGTCAACAGATGAGGAGAAGGCTGAGGTACTCAATAACTTTTTTTTTCTCTGTCTTGAGAGAAATCTTGCTTCTCGGCAATCATCATGCTCGCAAGTCATTAAACCGTTAGGTGTGGACCAGGGGGATAAAGCACCTCCCACTATAAGGGAAGATTAAGTTCAGGACCACCTTAGTAAACTCTGCATTTTTGAGACCTGATGAAATGCATCCCAGAGGTCTGAAGGAATGGGCTGATGTAGTTGCCAAGCCACTCTCCATGATATTTGAAAAGTCCTGGCAATCAGGTGAAGTCCTGGAGACTGGAAGAAGGGAAACATTACACCGATCTATAAAAAAGGGTAAAAAATTGGAGTTCTAAAGGGTTTTAAACTGGAGCAGGGTAGATTTAGGTTGGTCATAAAGAAAAAGTTCTTTACAATGAGAGTGGCAAAACACTGAAATGGACTTGATGCGACCATGGAAGTTAACCTGTCAGCCTCAGCTCTGTACCTGGGCAGATCATGGAACAGATCCTCCTGGATGCTATACTTGAATGCATGGAGGACGAGGTGATTCAAGACAGCCAGCATGGCTTCACCAAGGGTAAGTCCTGCCTGACTTACCTAGTGGCTTTCTACAATGGTTTGACTAAATCAGTAGACAAGGGAAGACCAAGACATGTCATCTCTCTGGACTTTTGTAAAGCCTTTGGCACAGTCCTTGGAACATCCATCTCTAAGCTGGAGAGATGGATTTGATGGATGGACTGTTCAGTGGATAAGGAATAGGTTGGATGATCACGTACAAAGGGTAGTGCTCAATGGTTTGATGTCCAGATGGAGATGGGTGACAAGTGGCGTCCCTCAAGGGTCTGTACTGGGACTGGTGCTGTTCAATACCTTCATCAATGATATGATGAAATTGAGAGCAGCCCTGCAGAAAAGGACTTGGGGATGTGGATGGATGAGAAGCTGGGCATGAACCAGCAGTGTGCACTGGCATCATATAGGAAGAGAGTGAGGATTGTTCTTTGTGTGTGTGGCAATGCCAGCGATGAGCAGTGTGAGCAATCTGGCAGTGTAGGCTTAGAGTCTGACATGGTGGTAGGCCATGCTCAGCATAAGTGCAAAAGTGGCTAGCAGTGTAGCAAAACAGTGCTGTGCCTGCAGCATGTAACTAAAGCAGGACACTGGTAGCTATAAACACAGCAAGTTATCTGGGAATAACAGGATGCGCACCTGCATCAACAACCTCGCATGTTAGTAGTAGTTGGACCAATAATCTATAATAGTGTGCTGTGTGGTCACTCGTGGGGAACCAATGAAGCTATGCCAACAATGCTCCCCGAGTTTATATAAGTTGTATAAGTTCCCTTAATACGCACTTTCCTTTCCATTTACTTCACTTTACTTTGCTGTGCTATACTCACTATGTTTGCACTATAGCCGTACAATACTGGAACAATAAAGGAACAATACTAGATCATATTGGCCATCCGTATTGACTCCAGTCTCCGTCGCCAATATGTGTGTGTGTATATTTGGGGAAAATATAATATAGAATTGAAAGAAATTTTTTGTGCTAAAGTTTTTTAAATCTTCCTAATGCATCTCCTGGTTTATCATGATAAATAGTTTCAATAAATACATCTTGCATCTCATGACTTTACAAGAAGAAAAGTAGTTATTCAAATGATTCAGAAGATGGTATATTCTATGATGTTACTAGTAACTAATATTGTTGTAGTAAGCTGGCATGCTATTAGTTGATATGTACTGGCTAAATATTCAACTGTGTATTTACTGTTCTGAAACCAGAAATTTGTGTTTTACAGACAACTCATGCAGTTTTGAGTCACAGAATGTAACAATTTCTATTGTTATTGATAAACAACAGATGTGGATAAAAACAATCTAAAAATCACTTCTTTCTCTCTTGTTACTAAGTTGAGCTTTGCATTTTGTTTACTGCCACTGTGATAAGCTATACACATTGAAATCATTTTTCTTGTGGTTCCTTTGGATTCAGTCATATTTAAGTGTGCCTTAACAGTGAACATTACTTTTTTTTTTGCTGTAGTTAAAATTTTGACCCCAGGAATGTTCTCCTCAGTGCCTGATAGTGAATAATACATTTTTCAGGTACTTCATGACATGACAAGTTCTTAAAATTTCTGACCTTGCTGTTGTGAGCACTTGGAATGGTGAATGGTAATGAAAAGAATATATTCCAGATATAACACTTAGATTCCATTCTTTTTACAGCAGTTTGCATGTAACTTAATTACAGTTAGGTCAAGAAAGAATCCTCATTAGATAAAAATACTGCGGGTGGACTCACCTACTTAAAAATAAATATTGTTTTTTGCTATTTAAATAGTTACCAAAATGTCATTCATCTCTTCAATGTAAATACAATATTGGAATAAATATTTATCTCAGTACTTCAACTATGTTTTACAATTCATTAGACAATTTAAACTGCTGTATTGGTGTAGCTCTCTCCCATTCAGGTCAAAGGTAGCATTACCTAAGCAGAAATCTTGGTGGATTATTTTGAAAATCCCTGTAATAACTAATGTAAATGGCATGCATCATATGCTAATCTCATAGTAGCTTTATAGCTTAAGAATTAGAACAAAAAGACCTTCCCTAGGAGGGTGATATAATTGGCAAAAGGCTATTTAATATTCAGTAAACAGAGCAATTAATAAAAATATTAATAATTTTATTAATCATAAAAATCCTGCTAAAATATTAAATAAAACCTATTTACAGGCTCGAGATGTTCAGTCATGGAACAGATACCTCACCAGCAGGAACAAGTAACAATTTAAACAATATGTACAAAAATCCAGAAACAATTAACAGCACTTTAAACTGTAAACAAAAAGGAACATTGGCAATGAAGTCAGCAATTACCCACAATGGGGGGGGGGGGGGGGGGGGGGAACTCCAACATTCCCTAGGGCAACAGACCTTCAATAGGTGCTTATAAAAATCAGATATTGTAATTACTCACTGATCCTGATACCTCATGGCACACGTTAGGATTTAAACAAAACCAAAATGGCATGAACCACATAGAAGCTGCAGGAGCACAGTTTCACTTTCTGTTGGTGTCTGCAGCTTATTGCTGAGACAGGATTTACTCCTGAAGGCTTTGTAGCTGAAAGCTTTGTAGAAAAGAGATTCCTCTGCTGCAATCCTTTCACAGTGGCACTCACTCCTTGCTCCAATCAAACAAAACTGTCCCAGGGACTCAGCTCCTCTGGGGTTTTGCCTCTCGGCCTGGCAAGATACGTCTGTCTGCTCCTGGGCTTTACAACACTAAAACAGCGAGGGGTCTTTGCTGTCCTGTCTGGGTAAACTGAAACACAGTTCAGCTTCCAAGTGAAGCTTGTGATTCCTTCCAGAGCATGAACAATTGCAAGGCAAGGTTCTGGCTCTTTGGGCTGGTACTTATAGATTTCCCAAGACAATAATGGCCAGTGACAACACAGATTGAGGGATAAAACCCTGACATTGTAACCTATAGAAAGGCTTCTCTACAAATGTGGCCAAAAGCACGCCCACCTGGCCTACTCGGGCTCCAAGACATGTTCAGGCAAGCCTGTACAATGAAAACCCAGACCTGAAAAGCCTGAAAAACCAGACCTACTAGCTCCTGCCGCATTGTCTGGTTCAGAGCATTTCTGAGGCTTTTTGTCCCTTCTGGACAGAGGTCCCTTCACATATTAAAAAAAATAGAAAAATTATCAACCAAAATATTTCAAATCAAAGGTAATACCTTTTCCTTGAACGAAAAAGTATTTTGCCCTTGTTCCTAATTTTATACAGCCTGTGTAGTAGCATCATATATATGCATTTATACTTGTGTGTGTTTGTATGTACCCACATACTCAAATTCTGAAGGATGACAAGTGCTGGGCATCTGTCTGATAGCACTGCTTCAGGATTTTGTTGCAGTTGCTTAGTGGTAAATAACTTCTCAGCACTCTGAAGAAAGAATTTCCAGATGTAATTACAGGAGATAACACATTTGCTTTATGAGGATTCAATTTAGCAAGGCCAGTGTGATAAGCACCTCTCATCTTCTGAAGAGTGCCAGCAACCCAGTGACTGGTTCAGTGCTAAGTTTTGTGTGTCTTCCTGCCCCAGCAGCAGACCAGTCTTTATGGTAGTGCTATGGTGGCAGTCAGTGGTGGTTCCAAGGGACTAGTAAGATCTGCTGAGTGGACTGCCAGGACGCTTCCCAAACCACTACTCTACTACCTGCTAGTGGTCTGTCGTCTACATATCTAAGCTTAAGTGGGTGGGTGGTAATAGTGTTGTTTTATTACATTAAGTAGAGCCCGAACCAGATGCCATTTGCTGCTTGGTCTAGTTTCCTTCTTATCCTGGATAGAGGATTTTTGTATAGAGGCACACAAGTTTTCACTAATCTGCAAAAAACTGGATGTCTTTACATGCTGGGTGGGAATACTTTATTTATAGATATTTTAGGTATTTCCTTGAAACTCTTCTTATTGATGGGAAATGCTGTCAGCTTTCTATTCAGCCATCAAGGCTAAGCTAAACACCAGTGAAGTCACTCCTGTTGATCTGGGGGAGCATTCAGTCAGGGCTTTGCTGAGTTCCCAGGATCCCCAGCACGTGGCTGGGAGAGAGTAGGCAGCGGGGAGGAACTCGGCTCTGAGAGCTTGCTTTTGCCTTTACTTTCCTGGCTTTTCGGGAGGTAAGGGGCTGGTGGCTCGGGACCTTCTGGAGAGGGAGGAGGGGCGGCAGGCTCAGGTTGCCGACGTGCCTGAGGGCAGTGACATAGCAGGGGAGGGGTTGCCGTAGAAACCGCGGCAAACCAAACCAACCCCAGCGCGTGGCTGAGAGAGCAGGCAGCGAGGAGCTCGGCTCCAAACCAAACAGACCCCAGCGCGTGGCTGAGAGAGCAGGCAGCAGCGAGGAGCTCGGCTCGGCCTTTTCACTGACCAGAAAAAAAAAAAAAAAAAGCAGCCGGGTGGAGAGGGTGATTCAGAGGGTGGTTACTGCAACATGGTTACTACTAGAAGTAAGGCTAGTAGAAGAACAGTGGGCACCCAAACAGAGGCCACTCACAAGCATGCAGGTGTTCAGGTAGGTGGGTGCTGGGACCTGGCACTCGATATGGAGGATGGAAGGAACAACTCCTGTGTGAGTTGTGAGCAGATAAGCGATCTGATGAGCATGGTGGCCAAACTAAAAGAAGAGGTAGAAAGGCTTAGAGCTATAAGAGACAGCGAAAGGAACACTGACTATTCCCAAAATCTAACTTCTACCAAACCAGAACAGGGGGTAACTTTTAGTGGAGAAGGGAGTTTAATACCTTCCCATCAGCTAGCCTCTAAGCCTCCCTGCAGTAACCCACATGAGCAGGGCCAATGGGAGCAGGTCTCTGCCCGACGGAAGAAGTGCAGACGGAGCAAGCGTGCTACTTTGAGCAGCACACTGCATACAGTGCAGGTTCGGAATAGGCTCTGCAGGAGGAGCAGGTCATAGGTGAGGATGAGGACTCAAGGAAGACAGAAGCTGCACCAATGACAGGTTCCCTCAGGCCAGCTATCAAAACTAGTTGGGAAAGGAAACCTCGTAGGGAGACTCCCTACTGAAGGGAGCAGAGGGCCCAATATGCAGACCAGACCCATTTCATAGGGAGATCTGCTGCCTCCCTGGTGCCCAAGTAAAGGACATAGTAGGCAAAATTCCCAAACTTGTGAGTCCTTCAGACTACTACCCACTGCTGGTCTTTCAGGTGGGTAGTGACGATGCAACAATGCGAGGCTCACGATCAATTAAAAGAGATTTCAGAATGTTAGAGCACCTGCTAAAGGGATCGGGATCTCAAGTAGTGTTCTCTGCTATCCCTCTAACGTCAGTGATGGATGAGGGAACATTGTGGAAGAGCCAACAGGTCAATTCATGGCTGGTGCCATCGACAGGGGATTTGGGTTCTACAATCATGGTTTGGTTTTCAAGGCAGCAGAGCTGAAAACAACTTAATGTGACACACTTGTCCCAGAGGGAAAAGGATCCTGGGGCAGGAATTGGCAGGGTTCATAGGGCTTTAAACTAGATTTGAAGGGGGGAGGGGTTAATAGTCTCCTGCTGGCCTGTGACAAACAGAGGGGCAGCTCACCTGAGGCAGAGGGATGGAGAGCTGGTAAGGGCTCTCAACTTGCTGCCCTGAGGCAAGCCACGAATGATGCACCAGGACACCCTGTGGAAACCAAGGGGAGTTGGCACAGGAGGACGACAGGGCCAGCCCAGATGAAGTGCTTCTATGCAAATGCACGCAGCTTGGGCAACAAACAAGATGAGTTAAGGGCCACCGTGCTGTTGGGACGCCATGACATAGTGGGCATCACCGAAACTTGGTGGGGACGACTCCCATGACTGGAACGTAGGGATAGACGGGTATATGTTTTTAGGAAGGATAGGCAGGGAAGGAGAGGAGGAGGTGTTGCCCTCTATGTCAACAACCAGCTGGAATCAGCAGAACTCCACCTGGGGAGGCATGATGAGTTGGTTGAGAGTTTATGGGTTAGAATTAAAGGCAAGACAGGGGAAGGAGATATTACTGTGGGGGTCTCCTACAGGCCACCTGGCCAGCAGAACCAAGCAGTTGAGGCCCTCCACAGGCAAATAGAAGCGGCTTCCAGGTCACAAGCCCTGGTCCTCATGGGGGATTTCAACCACCCTGACATCTGTTGGAGGGACAACACAGCAAGGCATCAGCAATCCAGGATGTTCCTGGACTGCATAGAAGACAACTTCCTCCTCCAAATGGTAGAGGAACCAACAAGAAAAAGGTGCTATGCTGGACCTTGTTCTCACCAACAGGGAAGGGCTGGTAACCAATGTGAGGGCTCAGAGACGGCCATGGCTGCAGTGACCATGAAGCAGTTGAATTTAATCTCCTCAGGCCAATCAGGAGGACGTATTCTAAGCTTACAACCCTAGACTTTAGGCGTGCAGACTTCGATCGCTGCAGGGATCTGCTAGCCAAAGTGTTGTGGGATGAAGCCCTGAAGGGGAAGAGGGACCCAGGACAGCTGGTCAGTATTCAAGGACCACCTCCTCTGTGTCCAGGAGCTATGTATACCTACAAGGAGAAAAGCAGGAAGGAATGCTAGGAGGCCTGCCTGGATGAACAAGGAGCTGCTGGACACACTATACTTAAAAGAAACTCTACAGGAAGTGGAGGGAAGGACAGATAGAACAGGGGGTATATAAGGAAGCTGCCCGAGCAGCATGAGGCCTGGTTAGGAAAGCCAAAGCAGAGTTGGAATTGAATCTAGCCAGGGAGGTTAAAGGGAGCACTAAGAATTTCTATAGGTATGTTAATGGCAAGAAGAAGACTAGGGAAGGTGTGGGCCCCCTCAGAAAGGAAAGTGGTGAAATGGCCACAAGTGATGTGGAAAAGGCTGAGGTACTCAATCACTTCTTTACCTCAGTCTTCACTGCAAGGGCCTCCAGCCACACTCCTGGTGTCATGGCAGACGATGCCAGGGACGGGGAGCAAGAACTGCCCATCATAAGTGAAGCTCAGGTTCGTGATCACCTGAAGAACCTGAAAGTGTTGAAGTCCATGGGACCCGACGGGATACACCCATGGGTGCCGAGAGAACTGGCAGATGAGGTTGCCAAACCCCTCTCTATTATATTCCAGAAGTCATGGCAGACTGGGCAAGTCCCCACAGACTGGAAAAGGGGAAACATTACTCCAATTTTCAAAAAGGGCAAAGAAGGAGGAACCAGGGAACTACAGGCCAGTCAGTCTCACCTCTGTGCCCGGAAAGATCATGGAGCAGATCCTCCTGGAGGCACTAATGACTCAGAAGAATAGTGAAGAGATGATTTGGAACAGTCAGCATGGCTTTGCCAAGGGCAAATCCTGCCTGACAAACCTGGTGGCTTTCTATGAGCAGGTGACAACATTAATAGATGAGGGGCGAGCAACTGATGTCGTTTACCTGGACTTGAGCAAAGCCTTCGACACTGTCCTGCACCACCTCCTGGTCTCCAAGCTGGTGACACAAGGGTTTGATGGATGGACCTGTAGATGGATAAAGACCTGGCTTGATGGCCGCACCCAAAGAGTGGCTGTCAACAGGTCCATGTCCCAATGGAGGCCAGTGACAAGCGGAGTCCCTCAGGGATCATTCCTGGGACCCATCTTGTTCAACATCTTTGTGGGTGACATGGACAGTGGCATTGAGTGCACCCTCAGCAAGTTTGCTGATGACACCAAGCTGTGTGGTGCAGCGGACACACTGGAGGAAGGGATGCCATCCAGAGGGACCTTGACAGGCTAGAGAGGTGGGCACAAGCCAACCTCATGAGCTTCAACAAGACCAACTGCAGGGTCCTGCTGGGATCTCAACACAGCAGAGAGGAGGCAGTCTAGGAGGTTCTTAGAATGCATGGAGGACAGCTTCTTATCCCAGGAGCTGCACAAGCCTATCAGGGGTGAGGCTATGCTTGACCTCCTCTTCACCAACAGGGAAGGGCTGGTGCGTGATGTGGTAGTCGGAGGGTGTTTAGGCACCAGTGACCACGAGATAATTGAGTTTCGGTATGCAGCCAAGCCAAGAGGGGGACCAAGAAGACCTCCACTCTGGACTTCCGGAGGAGCAGACTTCAGGCTACTCAAGGAACTAACTCAGAAGGTTCCTTGGGAAACAGCCCATAAAAACAAAGGGGTCCAGGAGAGCTGGACATACTTCAAGGAAGAACTATTGAAGGTGCAGGACCAGGCTGTGCCAGTGTGCTGGAAGATGAGCCGCCGGGGCAGACGGCCAGCCTGGATGGGTAATGAACTTTTAATAGAACTAAGGGAAAAAAAAGAGGGTGTATCATCTTTGGAAGAAAGGGGAGGCAACCCATGGAGTGTTTAGGGATGTTGCTAGGACATGCAGGAAGAACATTAGGGAGGCAAAAGCCCATTTAGAACTTAGACTGGCCTCTGCTGTGAAGGACAACAAAAAGTCCTTCTATAAATACATCAATAGCAAGAAGAAGGGCAAAGGCAACCTCCACTCCTTGGTTGACACGGAGGGGAACGTTGTAACAAAGGATGAGGAAAAGGCAGAGGTACTTAACACCTTCTTAGACTCAGTCTTCACTAGCAGGGCAGAACGTCTTCCAGACAGCTGGCCTGCAGAGCTGGCAGAAAGAGCCAGAGAGCTGCATAGTTTCCCACTGCTCCAAGAGGAAGTTAGAGATCTTCTGAGCCGCTTGGATCCCCACAAGGCCATGGGACCGGATGGGATCCATCCTAGGGTGCTGAGATTGCTGACAGATGAGCTGTCCAAGCCACTTTCCATCATTTTGCAGCAGTCCTTGCTCACTGGAGAGGTCCCAGAAGACTGGAAGCTGGCCAACGTGGTGCCCATCCACAAGAAGGGCCAGTTGAATGAGCCAGGGATTTATAGGCCTGTCAGCCTGACCTCAGTGCCAGGCAAGATTATAGACCAGGTCATCTTGAGTGCAATCACACAGCACTTACAGGATGGCTAAGGGATCAGGCCTAGCCAGCATGGATTTAGGAAGGGCAGGTCCTGCCTGACCAACCTGATCTCCTTCTATGATCAGGTGACCCGCCTGGTGGATGTGGGAAGGCCTGTGGATGTGGTCTACCTGGACCTCAGCAAGGCCTTTGACACCGTCCCCCACAGCAAACTCCTGGCCAAGCTGGCAGCCCATGGCTTGGACAGGATCACACTGTGTTGGGTTAGGAACTGGCTGGAGGGCCGAGCCAGAGAGTGGTGGTGAATGGTGCCACATCCAGCTGGCAGCCACTCACTAGTGGTGTGCCCCAGGGATCAGTGCTGGGCCCCATGCTCTTCAACATCTTTATTGATGATCTGGATGAGGGCATTGAGTGCATCATCAGTAAATTTGCAGATGACACCAAGCTGGGGGCAGGAGTTGATCTGCTGGAGGGCAGAGAGGCCTTGCAGAGGGACCTCGACAGGCTGGACAGATGGGCAGAGTCCAATGGCATGAGATTTAACACATCCAAGTGCCGGGTTCTGCACATTGGCCACAACAACCCCAAGCAGTGCTACAGGCTGGGGTCAGAGTGGCTGGAGAGAGGCCAGGCAGAGAGGGACCTGGGGGTACTGGTTGATGGGAGGCTGAACATGAGCCTGCAGTGTGCCCAGGCAGCCAAGAAGGCCAATGGCATCCTGGCCTGCATCAGGAACAGTGTGGCCAGCAGGAGGAGGAAGGTCATTCTGCCCCTGTACACTGCACGGTTAGGCCACACCTTGAGTACTGTGTCCAGTTCTGGGCCCCTCAGTTTAGGAAGGATGTTGTCTTGCTGGAGCGTATCGAGAGGAGGAGGGCAACAAAGCTGGTGAGGGGTTTGGAACACAAGCCCTATGAGGAAAGGCTGAGGGAGCTGGGGTTGCTTAGCCTGGAGAAGAGGAGACTCAGGGGTGACCTTATTGCTCTCTACAACTACCTGAAAGGATGTTGTAGCCAGGCAGAGGTTGGCCTCTTCTCCCAGGCAACCAGGACCAGAACAAGAGGACACAATCTCAGGCTGCACCAGGGGAGGTTTAGGCTGGATGTTAGGAAGAAGTTCTACACAGAGAGAGTGATTGCCCATTGGAATTGGCTACCCGTGGAGGTGGTGGAGTCACCTTCATTGGAGGTGTTCAGGAGAAGACTTGATGGGGTGCTTGGCTGTATGGTTTAGTTGTTGGGTGTGTTGGATTGGTTGATGGGTTGGACGCGATGATCTTGAAGGTCTCTTCCAACCTGGTGTATTGTATTGTATTGTATTGTATTGTATTGTATTGTATTGTATTGTATTGTATTGTCCTGCATCTGGGTCGAGGCAATCCCAGGCACAAATCCAGGCTGGGCAGGGACTGGCTGGAGAGCAGCCGTGAGGAAAGAGATTTGGGGGTGCTGGTGGACGAGAAGCTCAACATGAGCTCTCAATGTGCACTTGCAGCCCAGAAAGCAAATCAGATCCTGGGCTGCATCAGGAGAAGTGTGACCAGCAGGTCAAGGGAGGTGCTTCTTCCCCTCTACTCAGCTCTGGTGAGACCCCACCTGGAGTCCAGTTCTGGAGCCCCTATTACAGGAGGGATGTGGACGTGCTGGAGCATGTCCAGGGAAGGGCCACGAGGATGATCAGAGGGCTGGAACACCTCTCCTATGAGGACAGACTGAAGGAGTTGGGGCTGTTCAGTCTGGAGAAGAGAAGGCTCTGAGGTGACCTCATTGTGGCCTTCCAGTATCTGAAGGGGGCCTACAGGAAGGCTGGGGAGGGACTTCTCAGGATCTCAGGTAGTGATAGGACTAGGGGGAATGGAATGAAGCTGGAGATGGGGAGATTCAGGCTAGATGTGAGGAAGAAGTTCTTCACTATGAGAGTGGTGAAGGCCTGGAATGTGTTATCCAGGGAGGTGGTTGAGGCCCCATCCCTGGAGGTGTTTAAGACCAGGCTGGACAAGGCTCTGGCCAGCCTGATCTAGTGTGGGGTGTCCCTGCCCATGGTGGAGGGGTTGGAACTAGATGATCCTTTTGGTCCCTTCCAACCCTGACTGATTCTATGATTCTGTGATCACAGGATATTAAGGGGTTGGAAGGGTCCTCTGGAGATCATTGAGCCGTCAGATAAATAACTGATTAATATTTATTTTTTATCACTTAAGTAAGAAGAATGTGTTTCAAACAAACTATTTCAACTCTGTAAAAGAGGAAAAAAATGCTCATTGTTCTGTGGTAGGAGCTTATTTGAATTCCAATAAATTAAAATCTCGTCTTATCTAAGAAAATTTCGAATTCTATATGTTCTTCCTGATGAATGTCAAGGAAAACCTTCTTTCACAGAATCTTGGCACTCAAATTAGAGGTTTTTCAGTAAGTTTGCCTTAGATTTAAATAATGAATTAATATGTGGATATTATAATCACAAGATATTAAGGGTCAGAAGGGCCCTCTAGAGATCATCAAGTCCAAGCCCCCTGCTGGAGCAGAACCCCTGAATCTAGCACAGGTCACACAGGAACACATCCAGATGGGTCTTGAAAGTCTTCAGAGAAGGAGACTCCACAACCTCTCTGGGCAGCCTGTTCCAGTGCTCTGTGACCCTCACAGTGGAGAAGTTCCTCATCGTGTGCAGGTGGAACCTCCTGTGCTGTAGTTTATATCCCTTGCCCCTTGTCCTATCACAGGGTGCAACAGAGAAGAGCCTGTCCCCTCCCTCTTGACACTCTCAGGTATTTATAAACATTTATTCAATCCCTTCCCTCCTCCAGTCTAAAAAGCCCCGGGCTCTCAGCCTCTCCTCATAGGGCATGTGTTCCAGTCCCTTAATCATCCTTGTATCCCCTCTGTCGGACTCTCTCAAGTAGGTCCCTGTCCCTCTTGAACTGGTCACAATATTCCAGGTGTTTGAGGAGTTGCATTGAAATTATTAGAAATTAATCCAAATTTTAAAATGCACACTTTTTTCTTTTACTTCTCTGAAGACTTGGAATTAAGTATGCAGGTGTTATTGCCACTAGTTCTGAGTCGCTTGTTTCATGTTAAGTTTTATGAAGCACAGAACAATACCTGTCAGAAAACCTTCAACTACCGTCTTTGTAAGGCCCTATTTTGCTTTTTCTTGAGAAAGTTTTCAACTCAGTCCTTGTCTTGATTAGATGGAGTAAAAGTGGGGGAGACTTATAAGGCGAAAAATGTTTTGCTACTATACTGCACAATGCACTGCAAATTGTTTGTTCTTCAGTAGACTCAACTTGCTGCATAATCATAGCAAAATGAGAGAGAGGAGAGTCTCAATCTCTTCTTGTGCAAAGTTGCTGGACGCATTTTTGTCTGCTGGCAGTTTTTCTCCAGCATACGGAATGGTACAACTCCACTAATGATAGGCAGTCTGCTTCTGCTAGCTGTCCAGGGTGTTAGGCTAATCCAAATGCTCTGATGACTCCTCATACAGCAGGAGTAGGAAGATTATTTTTGTTTCTGTGTAGGTTAGAGGGTGTACTCTAATCAGACCCTGTAAAGCTTATGATGGAGGCCTTGTGGCTTGCTCCATCATCTGTTTTCTTGGACAAGTTGAGAGCAGTTGAATTACAGGACACTGCTCAGCTCTTGTTCATTTTGTCCATCTTTCTTCTGATGTATCTGTGTTGAGATGCCCACCTCCTCTGTCTTCCATGATAGAATAGAATAGAATAGAATAAACCAGGTTGGAAGAGACCTTCAAGATCATCACGTCCATCCTATTATCCAACCTACCTAATCAACTAAACCATGCAACCAACCACCCTATCAAGTCTCCTCCTGAACACCTCCAATGATGGTGACTCCACCACCTCCCAGGGCAGCCCATTCCAATGGTGAATCACACTCTCCGTGTAGAATTTCTTCCTCCTAACATCCAGTCTAAACCTCCTGGCACAGCCTGAGACTGTGTCCTCTTGTTCTGGTGCTGGCTGCCTGGGAAAAGAGACCAACCTCTGCCTGGCTACAACTTCCCTTCAGGTAGCTGTAGAGAGCAATAAGGTCTCCCTGAGCCTCCTCTTCTCCAGGCTAAGCAACCCCAGCTCCCTCAGTCTCTCCTCATAGGGCTTGTGTTCCAAACCCCTCACCAACTTTGTTGCCCTTCTCTGGACACGCTCCAGCAAGTCAGCTTCCTTCCTAAACTGAGGGGCCCAGAACTGGACACAGGACTCAAGGTGTGGCCTAACCAGTGCAGTGTACAGGGCAGAATGACCTTCCTGCTCCTGCTGGCCACACTGTTCCTGATGCAGGCCAGGATGCCATTGGCCTTCTTGGCTGCCTGGGCACACTGCAGGCTCATGTTCAGCCTCCCATCAACCAGCACCCCCAGGTCCCTCTCTGCCTGGCCTCTCTCCAGCCACTGTGACCCCAGCCTGTAGCACTGCATGGGGTTGTTGTGGCCAATGTGCAGAACCTGGAGGTGCTAGACCTCAACTGAAAGAAGCCTGGACTGTCCTGAGTGATCACTGAAACAGAGTGGCAGCCAGGCAAGGTATCAAATGCTGGAGCCTACTTATATTGAAGGTAAAGATATCCTCATACAAATGCCTTGAACAAACCCTCTGAAGCATTCAGCATCCTGAAATTTCCTTCCAGGAGTGTGTGGTGGGTTGTGTGACGGTTTTAGACTGTGCCTTTAAGAAAGGGACAGTTACTGGAATATTTTGGCTGAATGTTTTGAAAACAAAGATAAAGTCTAAATGAATTTCATTGGTAGATTAGTAGAATGCAACTTTAAATTTTTAGCTTTAGTTCAGTTTGAATCTCAGTCAGTTTCAGTCTGCCTGTCTGTTTCAGCTTCTCTGAGCAACAGCTGTGTTCTGTCAGGTGCTGACCTTCAACTAACAGATAAGAAACTAATTCTTGCATACGCTTTGAGCTAACAGAATTTCCTCCTTAATAATTACCTTTTCTCTCTCTAACCCCTTTTTGGGAAAAAAGGGATGTAGGGGAGAGTGGGATATGGCTGGGGGGAACCCTCCTGGCTGGAGGAGGGAAAGGTCTTTTCTGTGTTATTTGCTGTATATTTCTGTATATATTGTAAATACTGTATATTGTGTACAAATTCACTGCATTTCATCCTGCTTGTAAATATAGCTTGTCCATTTTTTTCACTTCTCCAACTGAGTTAGCCATGGTTTCTTTGTGTGGGGGGAGAACTGAACTTTCACCACGACAGGTTGAAAATTCTCCCCAACATTAAATTGCCAGACCAGCTCAGTTGGAAGCAAATGAAGCTGTATTTGCAAGCAAAACAGCAATCTAAAATGAAATGCAATGACTATGCACAAAATAGACAATATTTACAGGTATTTACAATTTATTAACACAAGACCCCTGTTTCAGTCCAGAGAGGGAAAGAGACTCAATTCTTTTGAATATTCCCATGTTGTGAAATTAGAGGCACAAACGAGGCCAAAATATCAACAATTAGACTATTTATTACATAAATAAAGTGGATGGATCAGAAGGGGAGAGAGAGAGAAAACAGAGAAGAGGAAAGGAATTATATTACCGCACCCCTCACCCCACCAAGACAGTTTGAGTCTGTGGAGGAAAGGTGCTGCAGGAGATGTGGGGTCTGTAGAGAAACGGTGCTGCAGGAGATGTTGGGTCTGTAGAGGAAGGGTTCTGAGGCTTTTGCTGTAGAAGGGATGAGGTCCTCTGAGCAGCTTCTTCAGCTCCATGAGTTGCAGCAGGCGGAACTTAGGGCATGGAGAGAGGGTTTTCAGAGTCCAAGATCCGTTGTGTTGCCCCGTGAAGTTTCCAGCGTGTGGTGCCATCTTCTTTCTTCTGCATTTTCTTCTTCAATTTTCTTCCTCTAAGCCAGTAGTTGCTCTAGTCTTTTATACAGTTTTTTTTTAGTCCTTAGGCAAGTGTCCAGGTGTTGTTCCCCAGGATATCGTTCTGGGAAATCATCTTTAGGTAAGTGTCCAGGTATCGTTCCCCAGGAAATCTTTCTGTGTACTCAGGTGAGTTTGGGCAGCCATGGGGGGGGGAGGATGCCTCCACCTCCTCCTTCTTCATCTACCTACCCACACACTCATTACACATCAGGAAACAGGTGGTGAATCCATTGTCTCATCATTCTCCCTTCCTGGGGTATCTGATGGCTGGAAATGGTCCTGTCCTGAAGGCATGATGGCTGGGCCCTTGGGCCATTGTTGTAGGCCAGCTGCAGTCCAGTGAGCAATGTTATCTTTGCACCTTGCAAGAGTCCTTCCAGTGGCTCTGCCCAATGCACATCAGCTATTGTCTGGGCAAGCAGGAAGTGATTTTATCTTTGTTGAGTCACACCAGGAGAGACAAGCTTTAGTCTCTCACACCACCCCATCAATCAAAGATAAAAGCAAGAAAGGAAAGGAAAGGAAAGGAAAGGAAAGGAAAGGAAAGGAAAGGAAAGGAAAGGAAAGGAAAGGAAAGGAAAGGAAAGGAAAGGAAAGGAAAGGAAAGGAAAGGAAAGGAAAGGAAAGGAAAGGAAAGGAAAGGAAAGGAAAGGAAAGGAAAGGAAAGGAAAGGAAAGGAAAGGAAAGGAAAGGAAAGGAAAGGAAAGGAAAGGAAAGGAAAGGAAAGGAAAGGAAAGGAAAGGAGTTTAAAACTGTTTACAGTAGACAAGTTTTGATCGTCTAATGGCACAAATCTGTTGTACACCATCATTAGACACAAATTGCATATTGGACTCTACATGTTGAATCACTGCATACAAAAGGGACTTACACAAGGTGAAAGAGTACAATACTAACAAAATAGAACAAAATTAAAACAGATAATTACACAAGGTGAAAGCATCCTTGTTCCTCCTGGAAGCCAGGAGAACAAACCTATACCCCCACCCCATCAGTCCTTCAGTTTGGAATTGAAGTGAGAGCTTCCTTCCAGATCTGAATGCATCTGCGGGGCTGTGGAAAGTACAGTCCTTGAAGAGATGTCTTCTGTGATGCAAAACTTGAGAGGTCTTCTATATTGTAACAAGACAAGTCCTTCTGACAATATATCAGGTAATCTTCAGCATTAGAACTTAAATAAGAAACATAACCTCAAAACATACAAAACTGGTATTTCCAGGTTCCCCCCCCACAGAGAGGTTCTCTGAGCCACCCTCTCAGGTGATGTCTCTGAAAGAGTTGGATTAAGTACTTTGAATGGGCCTTTAAGTACAGTTGATTGTTTCAGGTTCTCTCAAAGCCAAGCTAAACACAAACAAAAGCTTTTTCCCAAACCATGTACAATTTTTTTGTGATCTCCTGAATCTTGCTTCACCCCACCACTCACCACTGAGAAGTGAAGCCCTTAGTTGCCCTGGGGGGCATACCCCTCCCCTCACCAAATGGTCCCACTAAGAGGGGAGCAGTGACCTCAGACCTCTTTTTAGGAGCAGGCCAGCATTTCACAATGATTTCTAATTGCCTCGTGGATACCCCATCAACCACTTATTTTGGAATACCTTTCTTCTGACCCACCCCCTACCAATATTGCCGGGTATTCAAGTGTTCCCTGCCCCTAGCCAAGTGCCTACTAGGAATACGGTGCAACTGGACCTGGGGGCTTGGTGGGTGAATCATTTTCACATGCCTCAAGCCTCTAGTTTGAGGTTTTTTAATTTCCTCAGGTATACTATACTGCCTGGCATAGTCTAGTAACTCCCTTCCCACTTCTTCCCATGTCCATGGCTTCAAGTCAGTCTGGCTCCCTCCAGGTGTTAAACTTTCCCTTAGAGCAGCTTGCATCCTGGAAACAAGTGGGGTATCAGCTGTTTCTTTTTGGAGCTGGATACCTCTTATTTTAAGCGAGTCAGGGAGACCCCTGATCAAAGGAGTCATTCTGTTTGCATCCACCAGGAGAGAAAGGAGGGATTCAAAATGATGTTTTAGTTCTCTTTCATATATCATTTGCAGGCATGCAGCCCTTTGCACATTCTCCATTATCTGATTCATGCCTCCCTGCAGAACTACAGGTTCTCCTCTCTCCTTTGGATCAAATCCCCCTGCCCAGTAGGCAGCTCGCTGGGTAAGGCTCCAGGGTCCACTTCTGTTTTTCGTAGTTAGGAAAACACTATCACCCCAATAGCCCATGGCTTCAGCTTCTTGTTAACATAATCTGATCACCTCCAGTTTTTGAAACTCGCCATACATATTCCACCTCAGATTCCCCAGCAGAGCGTGAGAATTCTTTACGAATTTTGGCCAGCACAGTATAGGAGAAAGGTGCATCTTTAGGTGTGATAGTGGGGGTAGTTTCCCCATCCTCATATGAAACTTCAGTTTTAATGAGAGGTCTGACATGCACAGCAGCTTCCTTAGCTGCTGTCAATTCTGCCCAAGGGTATACGGGGACAAAATCTGGGTAATTCACACCCTGTTTTGAGTCCAAATAAGAATTTTGCCTCCTCTCCTTTTCCAATTGAATTTTAAGATCTGCCACTACGTCCTTCAAAGTGCCAACATGGCTTTGTAGCGACGAAACTAAGTCCTGCAAAGGGAAATAGTTTTATTCTCTTGTTTGTGCCATTCCTCTTTCTCCTTCACTGAAGCGGCTAAACAGGCACCTAAAACCGCACAAATAAAAGCTTTCCCTTTTCCGGTTTTTGCTCTTGCTTCTTTCTGCAGAGCCAAAATACGATCAACCACACTCTGGAAATTATTCCAGTTTTCATAAGCCCAATCAAGACCTTGTATAGATGGGCTGGCACCGTGAGCTTCTAAAAGGTTAAAAAGCCTCTCACTCCCGGCCATCTCTTTTGTTTCACAAAGCATTTCTTAATAGGGCACTAAGTTTCACGGGGAAGTCAGACCAAAACCACTGTACCAACAAAATCTTCCCTGAAAAGACGTACACTTTTAAAAGGCTTACTCCACAATAATCTTCTCCAGGAAAAATGCACAACAGATTTTTCAGGAGAGGTCACACACAAGAAAAAAAAACCAACGTAGGCTTCTCAAGAGAAAGTCACGCTATTTCCCTGAGAGAACCCACACTTGCAAAAGCTTCTCAGCTTTTATTCCTCTAATTTTCTGTTACAACAGGACAAGAACCCTGCGTTTCGTAGGGAAGAGTCACTCTGCTTCCCTGAGAGAACACACACCTGCAAAAGTATCTCAACTTTTGCTGCAATACCGAGCTTCTCGGGGAAGCCACACTTTTCCCGACACAATACACACTTTACAAATATCAACACTGGGTTTCACAAAACAGGGTACTGAGAATTCTCGGGGAGGTCACACTATAAAACCAACATTTGTACCCCAGTTAATCTTCCCCGGGAAAGCACACACATTTAAAGCAGGGTACAGAGGATTCTTGAGGAGGTCACACTATAAAACAAGCATTTGTACCCCAGACAATCTTCCCCGAGAAAGCACACACGTTTAAAGCTTTTGAGAACTCCCACACAGTCTCTCTGAAAACTTTTGCTTTGTGCTTCTCCCTCTCGGGAGAGTGAAAACACAAATCTGGACTCCGCACTCACTTCGTACTCAGACACACATACACATTTCAGGGTTCTCAGAAATGCAATAGTCTTGCTGTGATACTTTCACTGCACGGGAATCCTGCCGACTACGCCAATATTAATGTCTCATTCCGGAAAGGGAAAGAGATTAAATTCTTCTGAATATTCCCATGTTGTGAAATTAGAGGCACACCGCCCCCGGACAAAATCCAGGGGCCTAATAATAGCTTCCCCACTCCCTGCTCCCTACCCCCATACATGCTGGAGGAGAGAGACGAGCAGATGGTTGTTTTGTTAGTACTCAGCCAAAACAAAGCAAGGCAGCCAAGGTCAATGAAGAGCCAGCAGAAGCACCAGCCAGAGTGAGGAAGCCAAAAAGAGAGAAAGATAGTTTACAGAACTGGCTTATGTTGGTAATTTGTCCAATGGGATTGTTTAGAACTTATCATTATTTTCCTTTTTACATCCAATGGTGAGTATTTAAACTACCACTTTCTGTTCAAGATCTGTGGATAATTTTCTAGGCATAACTGGACACTACCACAGAGTGCTAGCTGTTTTCCTATAGAGCCTCCAAGGAAGGTGGTTCAGTCAGCATGAACTTGGTCTTACTGTCATCTCAAGATTGTAGATATGAAGGTTTAGATACACTGTGTGGATCTGCAGCAGTGAAGCAAGAATTCAAAGGCAAGAATATGGAAATGCTGACAGCCTTAGAAGTCACAGTCCCTCTGTGGTAAAAATCTTGCTCGTTTAGTATTTACACCTCTGTAATTTGGGACTAAATCTGTCAAACGAGTTGTAAAATCGGCATGACAGTGGAATGGAGTGCAAATGTGGCATACCATTCCACAGGAAGAACAACACTCCTGAATTAATGAAACGTACTGACTTCCGTGACATTTTATAATGTACCATCCTAATAACTCTGTATATACCACAACATGAATTTCAAAGAACTCCTGACATCCAGCTCTCAGATATTTATAAACATTTATTAAATCCTCTCTCAGTTTTCTCTTCTCCAGACTAAAAAGCCCCAGGGCTCTCAGCCTCTCCTCATAGGACGCATGCTTCAGTCCCTTAATCATCCTTGTATCCCTCCATTGGACTCTCTCCAGTAGATCCCTGTTGTTCACTATTTTTTTCTTAAGACCTTAAGAACACCAATGCCAAATATACTGCATTGATTTGTACTTTTACTAGATGAACTCACACTTTGTTTGGTAATCTTACCTGCTTGTCTTATAAACCTAAATGCTTTGTGTACAACCTATTCCAGTATTTTACCACACTCATTGTAAAGAACTTCCTTGTTGTGTCTGATGTACATCTACCCTGCTTCAGTTTCAGACCATTGCCCCTTGTGCTATCACCACAGTCCAGTCTACACAGTCCCTCCCCAGCCTTCCTGATATTGAAATCTGACTTTCTCCAGTCTGAAGAGCCCCAATTCTTTCAGCCTGTCTTCACAGGAGATGCGTTCCAGCCCTCTGATCATCTTTGTGGCACTCCTCTGGATACGCTCCAGCAGTTCTGTGTCTTTCTTGTGTTGGGAACCCCAGAGATGGGGTTCTCCAGATGAGGCCTCACCAGAGCAGCGTGGCAGAATTGCCTCTCTCAACCTCCTGCATGTCTTTTTGGTGAAATAAGTTCTTTCTACTGGTACCAGATGTAGGTGTTATTAACTCCGAATAATGTCAGATCATATGTCTAACAAAGAGGAGATGTTGCAAGTCTACAGACATGTTTCAACTGCAGTAAATGCCCTTAATCATGTGATTTTTTTCTTTATACTATGCAGTGAAGCTTGACCCTGGTTTGCAGAGTTTGAATCTCAGCTCTGTGTAACCACTGCAGTAGACGTTGAAGGTGAAGAAATGATTATACAGTACTTGAAATAAAGTGGTTTTGCTAACAGACCAGTGAACATTGTCTGTTTGTATAGGAATAGTGCTCAAACCTCTGCTCAGTTTACTCCATAGCTTGATGGAATAGTTTCTCACTTGGGAGAGCAATGTGTCTGCCTAATCTTTAGGCTAGTCAGCAAAGATTTAACTTTCTGTACTTTAGTGTGGCTCTTTGGACAGTGTCTCTATGATCTGGTGACATGGTGTTAAATGATATTAGGACCTACATTCAGTAACATGTAAAATAGGATGGCATTTAAACAAGTGAGGCAATTGCCTTCTGCAGTAAGATATACTGAAAATATTTCTTGTAATATAACCATGGCTTGGAATGACTTTGCTCTAACACCGTGCCTCAATGACAAAATCTTATTCTCCAGAAAACTGTATTTTTAAAGCCTATTATTAACTTCCTATAGGCAGAAGTAATGGGGTCATTTGTGGGTTTTTTTTTATTTCACTTCCTAGTGCCTGGAGCCCTGCAAAGAGTCCTGGGACCTGAAGAAAAACCATTGCCAAAGCTTCTGTGAGGTATGTCAGCCCAAGGGCACCCTTTCTTACTTTGTTTTATCTGTGTCATTTAAATTACTAGCTTCAAGGAGACAACTAACAAACATGGAACTTTTACACCATTCAGATTAATTTGAATGGCTGTACATATAAGAATTTAGCCATGTTAAGTTTGAGGTTGTGGTGTGGGTTTTTTTTGTTGTTTTGTTTGGGGTGGGTTTTTTGTTTGTTTGTTTTTTTTTGTTTTTAACCAAATTATTTATTTCAGCTTGAAGATTTAAGACTTGATTCAGCCACACTTGCATAGCTTCTCCCAGAAGTTGCTGATAAATTTCTCCTGTAAGATGCTATTTCTACCACATGCTCTTCTGTCTTTTGTGTGTAAGAAATAATGTATTTGTTTAAAAACATCATTGTGTGAAAATCTTTGAGCAGGGTAGCAAGAAAAGATGACTTTCCTGTATGTGAAATTCAGTCTGACTTCTAAAAGTGTATCTCTCCAGGGGTAACCAAATTGTGGACTCATAGTTCAGAAGACTGCTATGAAAATACAGAATTATTCAGGAACAAGTCTTTGTTTGAGAATAACCTTGTGAATAAAACCTAGATTAGTTAAAACAGTACAAAAAAAAAGTTTTTTTTTTAATTATTAAAAACATTGCTTGATTGGTGGAAGTCAGCTCTACAGTTGTTAAGTGTTTTTTAGAACAGAATGGAAATGCCATTTGAAAAGAAAGTTGCTTTATTATAACTAAATCAATATTGAGATATGACTTTATTCTAAAGTCTAGAAGTGTCTTTATGAAGGTTTTCAGCTTTTTCTATAAAAAGGTAGAAGTGATCTTAATTTATACATTGATCTTGTGGATATACTGATTAAACTCCTACCTCATCACTATGGGCACTCTTTTTTCTGGTACAAGAGCAGGTCTTAAATGGTTTTAAACATCATTAAAATTACTAGGAAAGGCTTTAATTTAAACTGAAATATATAGGTAGATCTAACTACATGTTGGGATTAGTGATCTATGTAGTTACATGAGAAAAGGTAAAAAGTGCTCATGAAGTAAATCCTTGTAAAATTAACCCAGATTAATTGCTACTTCCTATACAAACTCATACAAAACTGGAGGGTAGTGTAAAAAAGGATTCTTAGTGGATCTAGTTTAGGTCATTCTCACATACTGGTTCTCACTCAGTCTCTTTGTTTCCAGATATGGGTGATAATACATGTAAAATTGGTTTAAAAGGAAAACATTTGTAGAACACTGTTCTATTGCAGTTGAAAACAGGGAGCATCCTTCTTTGATTAGTGTTTTGTGGCTGAAGCTAAATTTAGAACTTCAAAGGACTATAATGAAGACCAGCACATTTAGCAGCTAACTGAAAAATGAGCTGTGAAATAGGGTGAGGAGGAGAGGCCTTGAGGACTTATTATGCCTCAGGGAGCTATAAAGTTTTTAATAAAGTAGATGCAAATTTGTCATGTTTTAAGATTTGAAGTTAGCTTCACACACAAAAAAGCATGGAACCGTTTTCCTTTCTTTCAGATTCATGTATGTTCCATAGACATCGATTGAATTAAATGAGGCTGTTTTCTTTTGAGAGTGTTTTTAATCTTTCTGTATACTGTAAAAAATTCTGGTAGCAAGAATTTAGCTTTGTGTATTCTCAAGGTTTCTGTTTGGTATGTTACTTCTCTCTACTGAATGAACATACTAATGTCAAAGGAAATTTGTGTGTGAAGAAAAGGTGACCGTTGACCTGACTCTTTTTTTCCATTGTATTGAATTTCCTGCTATAGCTTCTTAACTACCTAGCCACAGGATTGGGTGCATTCCAATAGGGTAAACAAGAGGAGTGTGTGTCCAGGGATTGTTGGGGGCAGTAGGAGATATAAGGACCACCCGTTTTGGCAACCTTTAAACTGGTTAAGCTGTAACACTCAAATGCATCCTTAAAAGTCTGATTTAAAAATTCTGGAGTGTTCTCCAGGACAAGATGAGAGGAAGTAACTTAGTGGCATGTTCTTGGACCACAGTTACTCTGGAGAATTAAACTGATGTGTAGTCAGTGAAACAGTAAAAATAACAGGTAAGCAATTTGATGATAGAAGGAAGTTGCAGAATTTCCATGAATAGTTGGATGGAAAGTGGGTTATAATTCCTGTGTAAGTTTAAGAATCTGTAAATCAGCTCTGTCAGCATGGAAGGGTTTTGGTTGCTCAGAGACAGAAAGGCAGGCTATAGATAACCCTAGTTGCATGGATTGCCCATCTACAGTTCCAGATCAGTTTGAGGTAATCACTTCAGCTGTTTTTGCACCAAGTTAACTAAAGCCTCAAATACAAGAGAAGATGAAATCCCTGTGTTGCATAGTGTTCTCCAGGGTGCTAGATGTTATTTTTACTACAGTTTTAAGTGAACCTTGCAAACCTCTTTGAGTAGTATGTGCTATAAAATGTCTATGCTTTATCTATGATTTGATTTCTCAATGGACTAGCATTTACTTTGATCCTTAATCAACATGTTTAAGGCTTAATCTGTACTTCCACTGATCATTTTATCAGAAGTTCTGTTTCAGTTCTTTGAAGAGTTCTAAAATTACTAATGTGCTGGCAAGAACATAAAGATGCTGCAACACCTTCTCTTGGCCAACTCAGTTCAAACAGTATAATGAAACGAGATTTCACTGATTTATTTAGAGTGGCATTACATCAGATAATGTGGTAAAAGTATTAGAAGTACAAAGGGATGAATATGGGAGAAGCGTAAAAAAAGACTGACCATTACTTCTCTTGTGTTTTGGGAATGTTTTTAATCTGTCATTAAGCAACTTTGTATCCAGCCAATGTAAGGAAAACAGGGGAAAGCAAGCAGATAAAGCAATTTTATTCCATTGAAGATGGTGGTCTGATTTGAGGGGAATTCATCGTTCTATACTTGTAATGCCTTTTGTTTAGAAGTGGCTTAAATATAAAAATTTTTAGGGATAGTCTTGGAAAAGCTCAAAATGTAAATTTTTTTCTTTAGGAGGTCTTGGAAAATGCACAACTTTTTTTTCTTTTATCTTTTTTTTTCTTTTCTTCTTTTATTTTGTTCCCATTGAAATTGTTTATAAACTTCTTTTTGTTTTCCCTTTTAGCCTCTTTTCCCCAAGAAGAATTATGAATGCCTGACTAGCTGTGAATTCCTGAAGTACATCCTGTCTGTGAAGCAAGGGGACTGCCCAGCACCTGAGAAGGCCAGTGGTTTTGCTGCTGCCTGTGTTGAAAGCTGTGAATCTGATAGTGAATGTTCTGGAGTGAAGAAATGCTGCTCCAATGGTTGTGGTCATACATGCCAAGTTCCAAAAAATCTGTACAAAGGTAGAGATTATTAATATGTACTCATACTGGGTAATAACTTCAAGCCTTAGTAAACCAGGACTTTGATTTCACAGGAGTTTGTATGGATGGGACAAAGAAGAAAAGGTTCTTGTGGAAAGCCAGAGAAAAATGTTGCTCAAGTTTGTGAATTTTTTTCTCTTATGAAGCCTATGTCTGGAAATTTGTGGGATGTAAACATGTGGCTATTATAAATTATGTTAAGCAGAACAAACCTGTCAATTTATGTGAAATCTTAGTTTGATGCAGATGAGAGAGAATGCAGCAGGAAAATATAAATAGATGATGATAAATAAAGAATGGTAAATAAACAAACACAAAACATTTAGGTTTATAAGACAAGCAGGTAAGATTACCAAACAAAGTGTGAGTTCATCTAGTAAAAGTACAAATCAATGCAGTATATTTGGCACTGGTGTTCTTAAGGTCTTAAGAAAAAAAATAGTGAACAACAGGGATCTACTGGAGAGACGGGACAGGCTCTTCTCTGTTGCACCCTGTGATAGGACAAGGGGCAAGGGATATAAACTACAGCACAGGAGGTTCCACCTGCACACGATGAGGAACTTCTCCACTGTGAGGGTCACAGAGCACTGGAACAGGCTGCCCAGAGAGGTTGTGGAGTCTCCTTCTCTGAAGACTTTCAAGACCCATCTGGATGTGTTCCTGTGTGACCTGTGCTAGATTCAGGGGTTCTGCTCCAGCAGGGGGCTTGGACTTGATGATCTCTAGAGGGCCCTTCTGACCCTTAATATCTTGTGATTATAATATCCACATATTAATTCATTATTTAAATCTAAGGCAAACTTACTGAAAAACCTCTAATTTGAGTGCCAAGATTCTGTGAAAGAAGGTTTTCCTTGACATTCATCAGGAAGAACATATAGACTTCGAAATTTTCTTAGATAAGACGAGATTTTAATTTATTGGAATTCAAATAAGCTCCTACCACAGAACAATGAGCATTTTTTTTCCTCTTTTACAGAGTTGAAATAGTTTGTTTGAAACACATTCTTCTTACTTAAGTGATAAAAAATAAATATTAATCAGTTATTTATCTGATAGCTTTTCTGTGGGAAACCTACTCAACAGATCTCTGTACTTAGGTCTGAGTCCAGACTTATTTCAATCTGTGTATTGAAAAATGGTAAAATACATGGAAGAGATGGTGATTATTTTTTTTTAAGTTCATTGCTTTAACTGAAATGTTGATGCATCTTTTTGAGTGTATGTCAGAAATAATGTGCTTTGACTGTCCTCGAGTGTACAGGATGAGGCATCAAGAACAACTGTCTTATTTACTTACATATATGGCAAAAATTTGACCTAGACTTCACAGAAGTTAAGTAAGTATAAAGCTGATGAAGATAGTACTCAAAGTATTTTGAATGGCAGGCAATAATGTCATCCAGACTTTCATTCCAGTGCAGAATGGAAATTGTCTTGCTTCCAAGATATTTCAGAGCAATCCCTTTAAAAATATACAGAGTCCTTGTACACAGCACCTTTCAAAATGGAAGTTAGTTATATTGATTTCTTAGTTATTTCTTTCATCTTGTGATAAATGACCACACTGGTAAATTGACATTCATATTGTATATGTCATAATTTTCAAGATCAAGCTCTGTACCACAACTACAAAGCATTCTGATAAATGTAACAGCTAGAAAAGGTAGAAATCAAACAAGCAAATGAAACAAGACAACATGCTTTTTGAGAGGACACGGGATATGACAATGTATTGTGCAGCTCCACGCAAGAAAGTCTGCTACTACTCAGCCTAATTATACAGAAACACAGCTAACCTTCTCTAACATCTTATCACCTATCTGCTGGAGGCGCTTGCTTGTAAAAGCATGCATGCCTTGCAGAGGAAGGACAAATCTAGTATTGTGCTGCTTTTTTAGCTGGTGAATTCTGCTCACTAGATTCTATGACCTGTCTTTTTGCAACACATAACAACTAGAAATGGAGCAAACATGCTTTTCATTTCCTCCAAGGGTGAATGACCTTGGCCAAGCCGCTCTCCATCATTTTCCTCCAGTCCTGGCTCACCGGAGTGGTCCCAGGTGACTGGAAACTGGCTAACGTGGTCCCCATCCACAAGAAGGGTCGGATGGAGGAACCTGGAAACTACAGGCCAGTCAGCCTGAGCTCAGTGCCAGGGAAAATGATGGAGCAGATTATCTTGGTGGCAATAACTGCACACCTGAAGGATGGCCAAGGGCTCAGGTCCAGCCAACATGGATTTAGGAAGGGCAGGCCCTGCCTCTCCAACCTGATCTCTTTCTATGATCAGGTGACCCGCCGGGTGGATGTGGGGAAGGCTGTGGATGTAGTGTACCTGGACTTCAGCAAGGCCTTTGACACCGTCCCCCACAGCAAACTGCTGGCCAAGCTATCAGCTCGTGGCTTGGACAGCAAAACTCTGTGCTGGGTTAGGAACTGGCTGGAAGGCCGAGCCCAGTGAGTGGTGGTGAATGGTGCCACCTCCAGCTGGGGGCCAGTTACCAGTGGTATCCCCCAGGGATTAGTGCTGGGCCTCATCCTCCAACAGCTTTATTGATGATCTGGATGAGGGGATTCAGACAGTCATCAGCAAATTTGCAGATGACACCAAGTTGGGAGCAGATGTTGGTCAGTTAGAGGGTGGGAGGGCCCTGCAGAGGCACCTCGACCAACTGGATAGATGGGCAGAATCCAACAGGATGGCATTCAAAAAATCCAAGTGCCGGGTGCTGCACTTCGGCCACAACAACCCCATGCAGAGCTACAGGCTGGGGTCGGAGTGGCTGGAGAGCTGCGAAACAGAAAGGGACCTGGGGGTGCTGATCGACAACCACCTAAACATGAGCCAGCAGTGTGCCCAGGTGGCCAAGAAGGCCAATGGCATGGTGGCCAAGAAGGCAAATGGCATCCTGGCCTGCATTAGGAATAGTGTGGCCAGCAGGAGCAGGGAGGTCATTGTGCCCCTGTACTCTGCACTGGTTAGGCCACACCTTGAGTCCTGTGTCCAGTTCTGGGCCCCTTAGTTTAAGAAGGACATCGAGACACTTGAATGTGTCCAGAGAAGGGCAACAAGGCTGGTGAGAGGCCTTGAGCACAAGCCCTGTGAGGAGATGCTGAGGGAGCTGGGGTTGTTTAGCCTGGAGAAGAGGAGGCTCAGGGGAGACCTCATTGCTCTCTACAACTACCTCAAAGGTGGTTGTGGCCAGGAATGGGTTGGTCTCTTCTCCCTAGCAACCAGCACCAGAACAAGGGGACACAGTCTCAAGCTGCACCAGGGGAAGTTTAGGTTTGAGGTGAGGAGAAAGTTCTTCACAGAGAGAGTCGTTCGTCATTGGAATGGGCTGCCCAGGGAGGTGTTGGAGTTGCAGTCCCTGGAGGTGTTCAAGAGGGCATTGGACATGGCACTTGGTGCCATGGTCTAGTCCTGGGGTCTGTGGTGACAGGTTGGACTCGATGATCTTCAAGATCTTTTCCAACCTTAGTGATACTGTGATACTGTGAGACTGTGACCTTCCTGTCACTAAGGAAGAACAAACTCTGCAAGCATGACTAAGGTCTAGTGTAGTACTTATTCATATCATTTTGACACCACTCACAGCTAGAAAATAAACTCAGATTGAATCTAAGAGATTCAATCAAGACTCAAGAGAGTCTAGAGACACTCCTTTGGTTTTAGTCTTGATTAGGCTTTGAAAATTCACTGCAACATCAGATATACCTATCTGAACTGCTGTACATACAAACTGGATTTACTCTTGGTGCTAAAGCCCAGTTCTAAAAGAACATTAATATAGCTACACTGCCACCAAATTTGTACACTGCAAATGTTGGATTTATATAACAAGTCCACTTGTTATCCTAATTGTTTACTGACTTGGCTTTGCTATAATGTTCAAACTGTCCATTATTGTTGCGCTTTTTATAATCTCTGTTGAGAGTATTACTAATCATTTACTTACTCTTCATGCTGATATCTCCAGTAGAGGGAAATAAAAATGTTCTCTCCTAGTCTTCTGTCATCTGCCTCACCCACCTTCTTTACATCATTTCAACTTGTAAAGGACTTCACTAGTGAAGATCCTTCTCCGTGGCCTATCTATATGGACATAATGATCTTATAAATAGCAGTAAGTGGCTAAGGTAGATTTGGTACTTCAGAGATAGAAATGAGGGCTATATCTCTGCTCAGAAATTAAAGAGTTTATAAATGTAGAAGAACAAGGAAGGAAGAGAAAGGGATGTAAAATGCATGATCAAGTTCACTTTGTCTAACATGCACATATGCATCCACAGATGATAAGCACATCTATCTCTTTCTATACTCAGTTGGTGACAGCTGAAAAAACTACCTATCACCTTTTTCCTGTTTAGCAATTGATGATCTTTCATATGCAATGATACTTGGGTGAACATTCCACGACCTCTGTTTGAGTTAAGAGTTCATGCTGTCTAAAGCAGTTTTGCCTAAAATGTGTAAGGGAGCAATTAGTGTTAGCAGAACTGACTGTAGAACTGGGCAAGGTAAATTCTGAAGAGAAGACGATGATGTTTAAAGGGTATGATGATATGACCCACAGTTTAAAACTTAATAAAAATAGTTTTGCATTCAAAAACAGTGTACAGTTTTAAATGTGTGCATCTCTATAAGTCTTTGGACAACTTTGTTTACAATTTTACTAATGCCATGAATGTACTTTTTACTGTCTGAAACCCTTCCATGGAAAGTTTTAATTCCTGGGGTATTGACATTTAAGATATAGATTCTTATGTTGGACCAGTGTGTACTTATTTTTCATGGCATAGAGATGTATCTGCTGTTTGAAAGATGCTTTAGAAATGTTTTTCCTGGGCTCTGGTATAGCACATATACAGCAATTGGTGATTTGAATTTTTCATTTAAGCACTGCAAACTTCAGAGGACTGATTTGTTCCTGCACAATGAAAGGACTGACCATTTACATAATGAAAAGCACGTTGAAGAGTAATTGGATCTACACATCTGGATATTAAATTAACGGTGCTGCTTCTTCAAAAGTATTTTAAAGTGCACTTGTACTGTGCACTTGTTTGTGCTGCTGTGCTTCATCTGCACACAATTACATATCACTGGAGAGGCTGAGATACTTGCAATCAAGTGAATCCAGCTGCCCCTAATGTAAAGCAGATGGAAATTTTCTTAATATGCAAATTCCAGGATTATTATATGTCATAATTAAAGGAGGATTTTAAAATGCAGAAATCCAAACTGACACGCTCTGTGATGTTTTATTATATTAAATGAAGACTACAGGCTCTTGAAGGATATTTAGAGTTTAAACTGCTGTGATTAATAGATTTAAGTATTGGAATTTCATAAGGTTGATTTTGGGTTTCTTCACAAGTTACAAGTTCATTTTTATTTACTTGTAACTAATGGTATAATGAAACTTAGGAGAAGACTTCCTAAAATCTAAGTGTGTCTTGTCCACCTGAGGAAATTTTTATATTCAGTCATCTGTGGCAGACTGGGTAGGAACTAATTTATCAAACCAACACATTCAGCTGGACACCTGCTGAAATGACAAAATAATTAAAGTGCATGCCATAACTTACCAAGAAGGTTTATGTGTCAACACAGAAACATTATTTGTGACGTATCCTGAAGTGACAAAATGCTGCATACTCAAATACACAAGTTCCTAAAGTCTGTCTAGAGAAATTTATCTAATTTTTGTTTTGGTGTTTTAATCTAAAGATGCCAAATTCCAAGAGTTTTTTTTTTCCTTCAAGCTATTGCAGGTTTTTAAAAAGGTGATGTTGCCAGCAGTAGAAACAACAGAAATAACTGTCCTTCAGTGTCACTCTGTAATGCAAATTTACTGTAAAATTTTAGAAAGATATCTTTATCTCTGCAATGTAACCATTGGACAATATATATTAGATATAGCGTATTTATTCCAAAATGTCTTGGAATTGCCTTCTGAGATCTTTAGGGAAGAGCACAGAGTGATAAATCATACAATACATCTCATGTGAGTCAATATGATCATGCTGCCATAGAGAAAGCAAACAACTTTCTTAAGTATGTTCAACTGATGTAGAAGGTGTGAAATACTACTTCTCTAGTCTACACTGGTATAAGCTTAGACACTGTGTTCAGTTTAGGCTTGACTGTGGATTGTGGGCCAGCAAGAGAGTTTCCACAGACAACTGCAAGAATGAGAAAAGGTCTAAACCAAATTATTTAAAAGGAAAATAGAATGCACTGTGGTTATTAGACTAAAGAGGAAAAAATTCAGAGGCATGAGAACAGTCTTGCAATATATAAAAAGCTCCTCCACAGGTGAAACAAAAAATCTGTTCTCCAAGATCCATGAATATTAAGATCCAGGAACATTCATGGAGCAGAATGGAGTTTAAGATGGAGTGGAGAAGACTAAACAAGATAGTGAGAAGGCTTTCAAATGGTAAGGATCAAGAAGTAGAGGAATGGATTACTATAGCAATTCTGGATGTGTTTATAGCAAACTGGATGTGTTTAAGGACAAATTAGGTGAAAAAGTGAACATTGGCTATAACTGATTCTGCTTGAGATCAAATGGAGCTCTCTCCAGGTTGTCACCACGTATTTGTAAAATGTTTTCTGTGAGACCAGTTCTAGCTTATAACTTTCAGATATTTCAGTTGTAAAATTAAATAAAGAAATCATTTGGATTTTATGTATTTTTTAAAAAAGAATGTTACTGTTACCAGAGATAGGTCAGCTATGGGCACTTTTCAAACTCCCAGGCTCATCAGCCTATCCGTTTCCCCACGTTTTTCCTTCTTTCTGACCAACAGTGTTCTTCATCTACATATTGTTTAATTGTGTCTTGTAAATGACTCATGGTTTTGTTTATACATTCCTATTACAGGTGTTCCACTGAAACCCCGAAAAGAATTAAAGTTTGTAGAACTTCAGTCTGGAGACTTGGAGGTGAAGTGGTCTTCAAAATTCAATATTTCCATTGAGCCTGTGATCTATGTTGTTCAGAGGAGGTGGAATCAAGGAATTCATCCAAGTGAGGATGATGCTACTAACTGGCAAACTGTGGCACAGGTCAGTTCTTTTTAAAGCAGTATGGCTTTCTAGCATCCAGACTATGACCTAAAGGTCCTCTTCTGATGACTTACAAGTGGGGAGGTTCATGCAGTGGGATCTTCAGATCTCCAAGGCCTTACTTCACTGCTCAATGAAGTGTGTTTTTGATTTACTCAGGAGAAATTAACTTCAGTATTTTCAGTTCCAGTTCTTCTGTTACAGAAACATCAAAATTTTGGTATGTATTGGAAGTGACACCATAAAAAATACGCAAGTATATCAGAGAGGAAATAAATAATGGTTTTCTTGTCACCAAAATTAAGTTTGTGTTTCTGAAATAAGTGTATTTTGTGAGTTTGCTCTCTCTACATAAAAATCTATGGAACTAGCTGGAGGCTTGATTTTCGTCAGGCCAATAAAGTGGCATTTGTAATTGTATAGTCATGATCTGTTCTGGGAATGCCAAAGTCTATGAAAGCCACAAATTTATTGAAAAATACAGAATTAGATACCAAACTCCATTGAAGGAAGCACATAAGAGACACAGCTCTTTTGTCAGTGAGATTCAGTGCAGTGTCCAGGTATGGCTATTTAATTTTAAAAACAGAGTGGAAAAAACCTTTATAAAGTTGATTAATCTTTTCAGCTGTGACCCTAGCAATTCAGAAAACCCTATGATGTCATGCTTATATCACTCAGTGCAATCCAGACTGAAAATGTGAGATTCATGAGCAAATGTTTCTTAATGAGAAATAGCCAACAGAGCATAATTTTTCACTTAGTTCCTTCCTAGCTTCAATCTGTTTTATAACATTCTGACAGTCCACCTGGATGGCAGAGTTCCAATAGTTTGTCTTAACTGCTTCACCCTTATCCCTGCTGACAAGAAAAGTAAAATGCTAATTTTGAAAAGACCTGCAAAATGTCATTATAGCTAGGAAAAAAAGGAAAGAGAATAAATGGAACTATCTACAAAATAAAGTAGGGAATTTAAAACTCTGTGACAATTTCTGTTCATTCTTAATTCAGATTGTGTAGGAAAAAGTGATCTTAAAATATTGTCAAGCTTGTGAAACTGAACATACAGAAGTAAGTTCTTAGCTTTAACAAGCCCAAAGAATGTGCCCATCTCCAAACTTGATGAAGTTGCAGTGATTTTTTATTTATTTCTCAATTGTGTTGCAGGTCTGCATTCTGCAGTCTCCATATATAGCAAGATTCCTCCTTCCTTTGCTACTAGGAAAATACCATGTAGCAAAAATGAGTGAGATCTGAAATACTTTTCACTGTCATTGCTCCAAATATATGTGCTAGCTAGACTAGAAGCCTGATTCTTTTGCCTCATGCAAAGGCATCACTGTGCTTTTTTCTTATCTCAGAAACAAACCTCATCCACATTTCTGGAAGCATGCATTGTATGTGCTCCACAGATGTAAACCTCTACTGTCTTGGAGTAGACATAGAGGACAATGTTTCATAAAAGTGTTCCTGTGCAAAAGTGACAAGAACCCTGACATGCATTTCCCAGAAGTTTGTTACATGTGGGCAGAAGGGGCTGAGTTAATCACTGTGGCAGGAGAAGCCTCCTCCAGCTGACATCTTTCTAAGAACTTGGCTGTCCCTTCTGCATCACAGGAGATGTGTGTCTGATTGTGCGACGTACCCCAGTTGGGATGTCAGTTCAGAACTATCTTCAGAATGCTTGACTGGCATTGTGAACTGTGTATATCTTATGAGGCATATAGGCTTAGCCCCCTTGAACAGTGCTAGTAATGAGAATTTCTGTCTTTATAGAGTAACGTATCATCTCCATGATATTTGTAGTTTTAGACATCCCCACCAGGTAGTTAAACTTGTTAAGTATTGTGCATGCAGTAGAATCCATCTTGTAATATCAGCAACAAGTATGAATATACAGTTTGACTAAAGTGACTGCGTGCACAGCCCCAGGGCTTTCCTTGTCTCTATAACTGGGAGTTAGTCTTGTATGATTCCAAAATATTGGAGGATGAAACCTTAGTTATAAGCAAAGGCTCTGAAGAGCTCAACTATTTGGCTGAGAACTCTTGGGGCATCTCAGTCCAGGGGTGATGATGCTAACTCTTTCATTGCTCTGCAACTTGAGAGAGAGAGCATGTAAGAAGCAGTCACAGATCAAAAAGGTTGTGGGTAAAGACCTGATTTTCTCTGTACCTATGCCCATATATAGCATAATTATGTGGAGTTGTTGGTTGCATCTTATAAGAAATCTAATTGTATTTTAGCAGTTCCTTGTCCAATATTCTATCTGTCCATGCAGAAATGGGATTACAGTTTTCAAGAAATTGATTTTCAGGTCTTTACTTAAAAAAACAACAAAACCAAACAAAAAAACCCCAGCCCAACTTGCTGATTTATATTGCCTCAGGTCTTTACTTAAAACAACAACAACAAAAACAAACAAAAAACCCCAACCCTACTTGCTGATTTATATTGCCTTTATATGAGATAATTTGTGAGCAATTTCTCATGTCATGTACATTTTTACTTAGTATTGAAAGACAATTTTGAAAAAGTTCATTTCCTTTGTATTGTGTCATCATGTCTTTTTTGATGCTTTCTTAAGTAGCAAGGCTTGGTGTACTGATACATTAGTTATTTAATTCTCGAAGTATATAAAGAAAGCAATCAAATTGAAAACAATTCTATTTTTCACTTCAGAAGAACATTTTTGAGAAAACTTGACATAACTGATGTACAATCTGGCTAATTTCCATTAGTTAATATAAAAATTATGGTAGCTAAGATAGTAGTTAGCCTAGTTAGCTATGATACAAAATATCCTAAGTGCCAAGTTTCTTACATTTTTTTAAGGTTTAACCACCCCAGCAAGACCTGCCACACTATCCCATGAGAATATTGCATATCTTGGGAAGAAACTTACCATTCTGTTTAGCTTTGAGGAAATAATAGTATTACTGTTTACCTTGGAAACTTAGGTATTTAGTAGTGTTAAGCTAATTAATGAGATTGATTCAAATATACCAGCTGTGTTATTTTCAGACAGAACACATATGTATTGTGTGAGTGGATGTCAAGTATATGTGTCTATGTATCTATATATATACATGCACACAAATATATACATTCATACATATAGTCAAACAACAGTGAAGTTTAGTTTATTCCTTTATTAAAACAAATAAAGGATTAGTATTTACTGCTAGCTTGATTGTGACAGACTTGCTTTACCTTGTATTTGTGTTAACTCAGTGAACAACTAATATTTTTTAAAGCATTCAGGTTCAGAGACATCTACAGTTCTGTTTCTAAGCATAGCATTTAGTGAGCTTGTATTAATGTAAGACAAGATGGTGACTCAGAATATTATAATCTCAGCTCCAAATATACTTAAGAAGTGAGACATACTAAACTGAAGTAATGAAACAAAAAAAATTAAATTTGCCATTGTTGTAATATATCTCAGTAATATTTAGCTCCTTCTGGAATTTTATTAAAATCTATGTAAGGCTGCTTAGAGACACCAAAGTAGTTTGTAATGCAGGAGTTACATATACACCTGCTGCATGACATTGAGTTTAACAGGAGCATTGCCAACAAAATGAAAGATGAAAGTAATAGGTCCAAGGCATGTTCATAAATTTAAAAAAAAAAAAGGTGATGTGAATTGACAGATTATTTGATCTTGCACTATTTCATAGTTATCATGGAAGACTGACATAAGTGAAATCCTTCTTTTTAATCATTCTTAGCAGAACATCTGAGCAGATGCAAATGACAGACAAGATTCTTCAGCTGAGGAATTTGGGGTCAAATGTATTCAGATTTTGCTTGCCTTGAACATGAATTCAGCTAATCTGTTTTTTTAAAAACTCACGGTGTTGTAACTAGTTAATTATAATTAGATATTGGTCATGACCCTGACTTCAGTTGCAGCAGTAGCCTGAATATATCCTTGGATTTTCTTTTCTGTTAATTTAATGACAGTTTATATGAGTTTAGCTTACTGTCATGTGTTATATGTAAATTTTTCAATACATGGACCTGCATGCTGGAATAAAATTATCACATTTTAATGTTCCATTAAATGAAAATAGTAAAATTTGGTCCAGGTACCTTTTTCTTCCCTTCATTGGATGAGATAATTCATTCTACAGGTAACATAACATAAAAGCTGAAAAAAGGAAAGAAGGTGAGGCAGACAAAACATGAGGACTATTGCACTTGCTTAAGCTTAAAAAGACAATGATCTGAAGGGAGAAGGATTCTGAGCAGCACCAATATATGAGGGGTTCAAAGTCTGCAACACTTACTGGTCTGAGAGCAATTAATAGTGCAGTTTAGAAAAGCTCCCTTTACATGCACACACAAACAGGGTATCTGTTTCCCTAAATTTTGCTTGTCACCAAATGTAAAGATTAAGTACAAGACAACACCTTCAAATTTTATCTGTCAGTACTCTCAAAATCCATTGCTGGAGAGCTGAAGCAACTTCCTCAAGTTCTAGCCAAGTTAGGAGAGCAGCTGCTGCTTTGTTAGATTAGAAGAGAAGTAAAACCCAGAAATTGAGCTGTGCCTTTTTTGGGGATCTACTTAGTGTCATTGAAAGCAATATTAAATCCTATACAAGGAAGGTGGGCTTTTGAAGTTATAGAAAACAGATCTTGTAAAAATAAATTGATCTTACTACAGTCTTAATGAGCTTATATGTTTGGTCAGTAATGATAATCAATAATGTATGTATAGTCTATTTAGACATTACCTGAGGGTGTCATGTTTCCTGTGAACCTGAAATGGTGGCTTCTCATAACGCTGGATTTTGTGGAGCCATTTTGGACACCTCAATCTCTGAGAACTGAGAACTGGATAAATCAGTCCTATGACCCTGGGGCAACAAGTTCCCTGAAACATCAACACCTGAACAGCTTGGCCTCATGCACTGGTGAAGGTTGTGATAATTGAAAGACCAATTTATGAATTTAACACTTCACCAGTTTTTTAAAGGTTAGGGTTTTTCTTCAGAAGAGACCTGCAATGCACTGTGAAATTGGGTGGTTATATGATTTTGTTCACAGCTGTAAATGCTTTACAGTGTAAAATGATGTTCAGAGTCAAGTGAGGTGGTTGTATATGGCCTGCTGATACTAGTATGTATTCAGTCTGGCTAACTGGTGTTGCATGTGAGATGACAGCACAATTAGCTGTATTAGAGCAATGAATGTGACATTTTCCCCACCAGACTACAGATGAGCGGGTTCGGCTGCCAGACATTCGAGCAAGCAGGTGGTACCAGTTCCGTGTGGCAGCTGTGAATGTGCACGGGACGAGAGGCTTCACAGCACCCAGCAAGCACTTCCGATCCTCAAAAGGTTGGGTTTTGTTTGCTATGTCTGCTGCTCACCTTCTGCTCACTCACACGTGGAATGCAACCTGATCTGCCTACTTTTGTGGCAGAAGGCTGTTAAGAGGTGGGGGTTTTGGTAATTTTGCCATGAGCTTTAGAGATGGTGTGGGATTTTTTTGAAGTCAACAAAAGAATTAGAGGTTAAAGATGTATTATTCTTTTATCAGTAAGGGGCCTCAGCAAGTAAATCTCCTTTTAAACATTTTCTGCATGGTTCATATCTGACAACATGACCCTGACACAAAGCATGAAGGAACTGGGGTTTCAGTGTGTGATTCTGAGGGTTTCTCTTACTTTTCCTTTTACTTATGAGAAATATGTTGCTTCCATATGTTTAGCAGAGTACTGAAATACTTTGTTGCATGCATCTAAATAGTTGTGGCTCACTGTTTTGATGGAACCGTGGGCTCTCTAAACTCCCCCTTGCTAGCACTGACTGGAAGGGCTTAAGAATAGAAAGGGTATAAATGCTAAGAAGCGTATTTCTCATAATTAGAAAGGCATGTTGGACAATCCACAATATATTATAGGAATTTTTGTTGCCATTTCAGGTTTTGCAAGGGTTTGAGTAATAAAATAACTTTGAAAATTATTTCTTTATCAGTAAATTATTTCTTTATCAGTAGATAGTACTTGGGGGATAGGTGAGATAGAAATGGATCCCCTATCTGGTGAGGCTGCTGGCATTGTCCCTAGTGTGTCTTTGACCCACACAAAGCAAAATTTTCCTGATGACTCTCAAGCTTACTGTAAGAGTGAGCACAGGCCAGAAACTATTCCCAACAGTTGGATGGTCTGGATATAGTCACCCTCCCTCAAAGGCAGTTGATAATTGGGGCATAGCCAGGCTGTTTTAGTTGACTTCAGTGTCAAAGAATGAGATCTAGCACTCTTCACTCTACAGACAGAGGTAGTTTCTGATAGGACTTCTCTTTGGTTTAATAATGACAGAATCTTCACATTGGTGAAAGAAGTTTAAGGAATGCATTTCCTCCTCTTTTTGCAGACAGAATTATCTTGCAGTACAGGCAGTTGTCATCTCTGGGTTCCTGTGCTAGCTTTTAGCTTGCTGTTTGTCCATAGACAGTCCTAGAAACAAAATCTTTTTGTAGATGCAGTTGCAGAGGCTCGCAACTACTTGTGCTGGCATGGAAGGTTTAATTACTTATGGAATAAAAGTATGCATTAGACTTAATTATTTAATGCTGTAACCACATTTGCGGTAAGAAGGTTGGCTGGCATAGCTATCCCATTACTGCTGTGACCACAAACTTTTTCAAGTATAAAAGAAGTATTATTTTAATAGTTTATTAAATGGCATATAATTTCAGTCACATAAAAAATACAGTTCCTTCAAGCAGTGTTGAGCTTACTGTTACAGCACTCTGTTGCTGAATCTGCCACAAACTTCATTTTAAACTGAGTTGTTTTACTGGGTTTGTAAAGATTTTCCAGCTATGCTGCTTGGAACCACTTTAATTGAAGTTACATAAAGGTGATGTGGTAACACTGAGAAGTTACATAAAGGTGATGTGATACCACTGAGGTTTTGGCTTAAGAGTGACATTTTCAGGCAAGATTTGCATTGCTTTCAAAAAACTTTGTTCCCTGCTGAGTGTGCTAGCCACAGGAGTATATGTTGTTTAAAACACCCACATTGGTATGAGTATCAGAACATCCATAGTAAGTCATATGGAAGGTCTCCTTAGTCCAGTATCTGACTGCAGTCAAAAGTGGATCAGCATAAGAGCAGGATGACTGTATAGCAATATTTGTTCAGAATAGCTTCCCAGATGTAGTGATTTGTTTCAGGACCTTGTGGGTTTGAAATAGCTGACATTTCAAATGTCAGATACCAGAGTCCTCTTTTTCTGTGGTCTCTGCAACTACCCTTGAAGCACTTGCTCTCCTTGAATGCTTCTCACCGCTGTCTGATGTAGGTGGGGAGCATTTTTAGGACACTGTGACAAGGACTGCAGGAGCCAGTAGTATCTGTACACATACAGGATTTGATAATGGCAAAAAGTATGTAGCTATTTTTGTTCAAAAAGCTTCTGTAACCTTCAAAATAACAATTTTCAAATCTAAACTTCATCCCTTGGCAGAGAATAGTAAGGAGTTCAGTTAGCTCAGTTTCATAGCCAAAATCATGCTACTCTGGTGGCTCATCTCTCTATGTTATTGTCAGTTGTTATTGTAAGGATGCTATGTTCATGTAGAAGCGCTAGGTGACGCAGGTGAAGACATCACTAGGTGGTGCTCAGGAATGATACTAGGATGCTTCAATTGGTATATCTTAACCTCCATGTCATTGAATAGGTGCTTATAGCAGTAATGGTTACAGTGTCATATAAGTATTTAATTACTACTTTGGAGCTTAGTGGAAAGTGGCAGGCCCTGCATGGCAGAGAGGTAAGAAACTGCTGCTCCGAGATGCTTTTTTTTTGAGTGTCTGCATCTTCTGCCCCCTGCTGAGCTCCTACAGGCACATTTAAGCACCAGTTTGGAAAAGAAAAGCAGACTTTGGCACATCACCTTTGGAAGGTTGCTGACTGTCTGTGTTACATTTATGTGAAATGTGGACAGAAATTCGCATTAATTCTTGCAGTTTCAGTTCATCCTACAGTGCTAAGACAATACAATACAATACAATACACCAGGTTGGAAGAGACCTTCAAGATCATCGCGTCCAACCCATCAACCAATCCAACCCACCCAACAACTAAACCATACAGCCAAGCACCCCATCAAGTCTTCTCCTGAACACCTCCAATGAAGGTGACTCCACCACCTCCACGGGTAGCCAATTCCAATGGGCAATCACTCTCTCTGTGTAGAACTTCTTCCTAACATCCAGCTTAAACCTCCCCTGGCGCAGCCTGAGACTGTGTCCTCTTGTTCTGGTGCTGGTTGCCTGGGAGAAGAGGCCAACCTCTGCCTGGCTACAACCTCCCTTCAGGTAGTTGTAGAGAGCAATAAGGTCACCCCTGAGTCTCCTCTTCTCCAGGCTAAGCAACCCCAGCTCCCTCAGCCTTTCCTCATAGGGCTTGTGTTCCAAACCCCTCACCAGCTTTGTTGCCCTTCTCTGGACACGTTCCAGCAAGTCAACATCCTTCCTAAACTGAGGGGCCCAGAACTGGACACAGGACTCAAGGTGTGGCCTAACCAGTGCAGTGTACAGGGGCAGAATGACCTCCCTGCTCCTGCTGGCCACACTGTTCCTGATGCAAGCCAGGATGCCACTGGCCTTCCTGGCTGCCTGGGCACACTGCAGGCTCATGTTCAGCCTCCCATCAACCAGCACCCCCAGGTCCCTCTCTGCCTGGCCACTCTCCAGCCACTCTGACCCCAGCCTGTAGCACTGCTTGGGGTTGTTGTGGCCAATGTGCAGAACACGGCACTTGGATGTGTTAAATCTCATGCCATTGGACTCTGCCCATCTGTCCAGCCTGTCGAGGTCCCTCTGCAAAGCCTCTCTGCCCTCCAGCAAATCAACTGCTGCCCCCAGCTTGGTGTCATCCACAAATTTACTGATGATGGACTCAATGCCCTCATCCAGATCATCAATAAAGATGTTGAAGAGCATGGGGCCCAGTACTGATCCCTGGGGCACACCACTAGTGACAGGCCACCAGCTGGATGTGGCACCATTCACCATCACTCTCTGGGCTCAGCCCTCCAGCCAGTTCCTAACCCAACGCAGTGTGATCCTGTCCAAGCCACAGGCTGCCAGCTTGGCCAGGAGTTTGCTGTGGGGGACGGTGTCAAAGGCCTTGCTGAGGTCCAGCTAGACCACATCCACAGGCCTCCCCACATCCACCAGGCGGGTCACCTGATCATAGAAGGAGATCAGGTTGGTCAGGCAGGACCTGCCCTTCCTAAATCCATGCTGGCTAGGCCTGATCCCCTGGCCATCCTGTAAGTGCTGTGTGATCGCACTCGAGATGACCTGCTCCATAATCTTGCCTGGCACTGAGGTCAGGCTGACAGGCCTATAATTCCCTGGCTCATCCAACTGGCCCTTCTTGTGGATGGGCACCACGTTGGCCAGCTTCCAGTCTTCTGGGACCTCTTCAGTGAGCCAGGACTGCTGCAAAATGATGGAAAGTGGCTTGGCCTGCTCAACTGTCAGCAATCTCAGCACCCTAGGATGGATCCCATCCGGTCCCATGGCCTTGTGGGGGTCCAAGCGGCTCAGTAGATCTTTAACGTCCTCCTGGAGCAGCGGGAAACTATGCAGCTCTCTGGCTCTTTCTGCCAGCTCTGCAGGCCAGCTTTCTGGAAGACGTTCTGCCCTGCTAGTGAAGACTGAGGCAAAGAATGTGTTAAGTACCTCTGCCTTTTCCTCATCCTTTGTTACAATGTTCTAATCCGTGTCCACCAAGGAGTGGAGGTTGCCTTTGCCCTTCTTCTTGCTATTGATGTATTTATAGAAGGACTTTTTGTTGTCCTTCACAGCAGAGGCCAGTCTAAGTTCTAAATGGGCTTTTGCCTCCCTAATGTTCTTCCTGCATGTCCTAGCAACATCCCTAAACACTCCATGGGTTGCCTCCCCTTTCTTCCAAAGATGATACACCCTCTTTTTTTCCCTTAGTTCTATTAAAAGTTCATTACCCATCCAGGCTGGCCGTCTGCCCCGGCGGCTCATCATCCAGCACACTGGCACAGCCTGGTCCTGCACCTTCAATAGTTCTTCTTTGAAGTATGTCCAGCTCTCCTGGACCCCTTTGTTTTTAAGGGCTGTTTCCCAAGGAACCTTCTGAATTAGTTCCTTGAGTAGCCTGAAGTCTGCCCTCCGGAAGTCCAGAGTGGAGGTCTTCTTGGTCCCCCTCTTGGCTTGGCTGCATACCGAAAACTCAATTATCTCGTGGTCACTGGTGCCTAAACACCCTCCGACCACCACATCACGCACCAGCCCTTCCCTGTTGGTGAAGAGGAGGTCAAGCATAGCCTCACCCCTGGTGGGCTCGCGCAGCACCTGGGATAAGAAGCTGTCCTCCATGCACTCTAAGAACCTCCTAGACTGCCTCCTCTCTGCTGTGTTGAGATCCCAGCAGATATCAGGCAGGTTGAAGTCACCCATGAGAACGAGGTCAGGCGATCTTGAGACAGCCTTAAGGTGCCTATAGAATGCCTCATCAACATCCTCCTCCTGGTTGGGTGGTCTATAACAGACTCCAACCAGCATGTCTGCCCTGCTGGTCTTCCCTCTAATTCTCACCCACAAGCACTCAACCCGATCATCCCTGATCTCCATCTCAACGGCATCCAGTGCCTCCCTGATGTACAGGGCCACCCCTCCACCCCTTCTTCCTTGCCTGTCTCTCCTGAAGAGCCTGTAGCCGTCAATTGCAGCGCTCCAGTCATGCGAGTCGTCCCACCACAAGATGCTGAACTTTTACCAATGGATCCTAAGATGTAATGAACAGCAAATTATTTGGCTGTGTTTTTTTCTTTTTTAGGAGGACAAACATGACATATAATCTGAATCTAGGGAGGAGTATGGCACCACAAAGTCACTGTCACTAAATATTTGACGCTGTTAAGAAGAACATTCAAAACATTGGTGCTGTAATTACTTGGAGACTTTTTGTCTAGTTACCACAATAGCATTTTACACTATTTTGTATTTTTTGAAAATACAAAAAAGGTGATCTCTAAGTAGACAGCAAAGTAAGCTTTTGTTTTATTCAAAATAACGTTAAGTCTTCTGAGGTATGTAATTTCCATTAACTTTGCACTAAATAAAGCTTCTTACTATCTAAATTAGCTTAATTTTCCAGTCATGAAAAAAGAGAAAACAGGAAAGCAAGAGTCTTTCATCAAGCATTTTAGCTTGCCATTCTTTGTTTAGTTGTGCTTTGAAGTTTTATCTACTGCAGCTTTTAATGCTTTTATACTGTAAACATATGAGGTGAAGGCTTATTAGCTGTTTTACACTGCCTCATGTTAATTTATGTCATTAATATGTAAATAAGAAATAAAATAACACAGATGAGAAAACTGGTGAAATATTCAGAGCCTAAGCAGAGATCATTTTTCTATGCTCTTTATTTCTGTTTTATGAAGAAAATGAAGAAGGATTTGTGTGTGTTTGTCTTCATAGAGAATAAAATATTATTCCAAAATCACAAGAAACACTGATTAAATTATACTTGACTGTTTGGAGCAGAGTCGCCCTAAGATGAAGTGAATGCTGTACCTAGGAGTGTGGGTTCTTTCCTAGAAGTAGAACTCTGTACACAGATTCACAGATTGATACTGTCATCTAAAACTGGTCAAACCATTCTGCTATTTTGACAAAAAGTTTTCAGTGCATTTTTCAGGGTTTTTATATTATGCATACTTTCCTTTTCATATGCAGCTGAGTGTGAGCAGTTTGCAACAACAAAATAAATCTAGCAAATGCTTGACAGAACATTTTTGAGACCCAAAGATACAAATACATTTATCTTCATATTTTGACTGGCCCTCTCCAAGATGCTTCATGTTTCCTTGGAAGCAGGACAGGACCTATTAATTAGTTCTTGGATGAAAAGCTACCTTTGCTTTTCTCACATTAAGTGGGCACTGCATAGCTGAACCCAACTGATGAGAAGTGCTCAACACTTAGTAACAAAACTTTAATTTGCTGCACTTTGGTGAGTTTTTAGACCAGTTTTACTTCCTTCTTGTCATTTATGATGAGAATGAACTCCTAGTAAGGCTGCAGTTAACTAGAGGGGTCAGTGTTAGGTATTTCCATGTCATACATTATCTTGTTGGTCCATAGTTAAGTATTTTGCCATTTTCCAAGACTGTAAGAGACACACAATGAGCCCAAGCCATCCAGTCTTACCTCTGCTGAAGGTTTTTATCTTTGACATGAAGGCAGTTGCTAGCAAACACAGGAAAAATTGTCAAGCAGGAGGAGGCAGACAACATTGTTTTCACAACACATAACTACAATGCTGGATGTGATTTCATGCGTACATTACTGAGTGTTAGTAAAACCAGAACAGACACCCCCTCCTGGCAATAAAATTCGCTCTGTTGCTCCTTTGGGACCAATGATTTTTTTATACTGTAGCACAGCTAGTGTGTGTGTGCCATTTCCATTGGGCAAAGCCAGTCCTTTCACTTATGCCTTGGAATTGTTTAATGGTTGGAAACTTGTCTGTAGAGCAGCTTCTGCAAATTTTTAAGAGTTAGAGATCTAATGTTTACAAGATAGCAATTTCCAGTCAGAAAAAAGTAATCTATAAGAAAGAGCTTAAATTAGAATCAAACTTGCTATCACTTTTACAGCTCGGGACAAAAACTCTATTTCCAAAGTCATTATTTTCTTCTCCAACATATATTCCAAATCATTAACTGTGTTCATTACAGTTACAACATTTAAAGCCGAAGTGCAGCAGGATATGATGTGATCCCTGTATATGGCTTGCCCATATTCTGTTAAGGTTACAAAATAGTTTCAGATCCCATTAACTAAGCAAATTTTGTAAAATATAAATAGTCCATCGCTGTGCTTACAAATCTGAGTGTGGGAAGATGTGCATTTTTAAGTGCATATGCAATTTTGCAGCAAGGAATCCTTCCTTTTTGGAACTAGAGTCAGAGTTTTGTTTGTGATGGCTAAGTAGCCAGAAAGACAAGAATTTAAGTCTTTTAGGTATACTTAAGCCTGGTACAATCTAGACAAGTGCAATACTTACTCCATGTGCTGGAACAGCAGCTTCAGCCTTGACCTAAATAAGCTATCATTTCTAGCAGCAAGAAATGATTTACTTGTCAGACTGCTGAGACCAGAATTTTTTCCTACTGAGGACAGCTCTCTGTGCCAATTCCTATGATGTATGTAACATCTGCAAACCAAAGAATTTGATTTAACACTCAGGTAAATTTCTGTGTATAAAATTTCAGAACTTTACATTTGAAAAAAATTGCAGTAGTTTCCATTCCAGTAATTTAACGTTCATGTATCTGAATGATACATGTAGGCAGTCAGTCAAAGGGATCACAGGTACATGAAAGTTAACAGCAGAATGGCTGTTAGTGTTATAGTCAGGAGATTGCCAGTTTAGCTTCACTGTCAGGTTAAGAAATACCTTATGTATGTAAGCTTTATAATCCAGTACCAGTTATTAGGCCTTGAAGTATTTCAGCATGATTGTACACTTCTTTTAATGTCTGCAAAGACAGAAGCAGAATAGAGCGCCTTGTAGAAGTGTGACTTTTTAGTTCGATAATGCAATAGTAAAGGCTTTTAAAAAATCAGGAAAAAGCAACTAATCTCTTACCTAGTAACTGGCAGGTGTGCATTATGGAGGAGCATGCTCTTAACAGGTTTTTGAGGTTTGACGTGTGGGGGGTTTTTTTATTTTTTTTTTTTGTGTGTTTTAGGTTTTTTTTTGAAAGGGGCTTTGTAGAGGTCTTGATTGGTTCTTTTTGTTGATTATGAGGGTGGGGTTTAGGTAATTTTTTTCATGTTGATAACAGATGACACTAACGTACTGCTATTCCTTCTCATCTGTTTGTTTTGTTAGTGGAACTCAACCATTTGAAGTGAAAGAAAAGGTTAATATTCTTATGTTTGGAGCTTACAAAATAATGACAGCTGTAACACTGAGGAGTGTCACAGAAATATATAGAAATAGATTAATAAATTATATAGTTATATTGAAATGCTTGCTATGGAATGGATCCTCAGCTTGTATAAAATACTAAGTGGCTTAATTTTTCAGGTCATACATGCCAAATAAAAAAAATATGTTACTGTTGTGTCTACAATCATACAATTTTTCAGATGATTACATGCAAAAACTAATAAATTTTATTTATCTTTGTCATTTTTCATCCTAATTTATTATTTATTCTAGCTAAGTGTAGTAGTTATTATAAAACCTCTTCTAGAAAATGTGTCACTTAGAAATGTCTTGCCTTTTCACATCTGTCTTCTGCTGGTGCCACCACCACTCTTCCTCTTGTTCAAAGGCATTTTTGTGGATTACATTTGCAAGGCTTGCACTAGAGGGACTATGAAGAAAGGGGGCACTCAGGAAAATGTGTTCCTGCTGTTACTGTATTATTTCCCATGTATATTTCTTGGAAGAGGATGATCATTATTTCCTTGACTGCAGTCACCCAATGATTTTTTTTTAATAAAACATTTACATTCTACGATAGCAAGGGAGAAACACTACTAGGTTTTCTTTTTAAATGCATTTTGTCTGCTGACTGGACATTTGCTAGTGAACACAGAAGAAATGCTACTGATAAAGTAATATTTTCAGTAAACTGTGGAATTTATAAAAAGCATAAGGTGAAATGCTGCTGTTACAAAAGTCAAAAGAAATTATCTGTTGGTTTCAGTATGCACATAGCTCTTCATTAGTGTTTTCCTTTTCTGCTTATGTAACTGAAAAAAAATGGGATGTTTAAAGTTATCTTAAAAGAAAAAAAAGTCCTGATATTCTGAAACATATAAATTCTCTTGCATTTTTATGGAGACAGAAACATTTGAAAAGGAAGAGTGTAACTTTGTCATTTGCATTCATGCCTGTTAGAAATTAGTGAGTAGAACTTTAAAATAGGTTTTAAATATATTTTATATTTTTAATTACTTTGCCCAGGAGAACTATTTTAGTTAACTTGCAGAGGGTTTTTAAGTGACTTTCAAAATCTTGTATAGATGCAGGATAAAGACAAGCATGTTTTATGGTTATAATTGTTTTTGCTTGTATCTGATCAGTTGTGAAGATATTCTCTGAAATATTTTACTCTGTCCAATAAGTTAGGTATACATAATACATGAAGCATAGTACTTCTGGGAGATAACCTGAATAATTCACCTACAGTAATAATCATCATGTTGCACTTCAGGTTATAAATGTTTTATTGCCATATTACATTGTTGTATGACATAAAAAGACCCTGACACTTCATGTCACTGAAGATGAAAGATCTTGGATTTATGAATCATTATCATGTTTGTACTTATTTTACCTAAACTTCATTCTGTGTTTATTTTATTATATCAGTAAATGAAAAGTTGTGTTAGTGAACAGTATGAACTATTTAACCAAGTAAATCTCTTAAATTTATACCCCCCAATATAAATAACTTTGTATGCTTTAAGATGGAGTGGTTTGCTACTTCACAGCTAAAGAAACACATGTAAGGACAATGCTTCTTGAAAGCCAGGAAAAAAAAAAAAAAAAAAACAAAATTGGCTGGCAAGATCATTTAAAAACAAGTAAGAAAAAATAAACAATTCTCCTGATTTTAAAAATAAAGTTAAATTTTCAGAATTATGCAACTCAGATATGATTTGTAAGTTTTATAGCTAAAAGTTAGGTTGAATTATATGTGTGAGGAAACAGAGACATCCATTGTTATTTAAACAAGAGTCGTGCTAAATAACAGGAATAAGCCATTATTTCACATCTGATCTCTAAAAAGGAAATGCTGTCTTTATTAATTTTGACTGTGTCAGTTTGCATGACCTAAATGATGGAGTTTTTCATTGAGACCATTTGTCATAGGGATTATCTGATTAACTTAGTATGTCTGGAAAGTTTATTTAACAGCTCATTTGCCATTATAAAATGATGCAGGTGAACCATGAGGTAAATGAGTGCTTGGTGTCCCCTCTGCACACCTTCAGTTTTATTTCTGGCAAATAAGTGATGCCTCATTTGAAATTGAATAAAACATTTTCAGATAAAATCAGATTGGTTTTACTTGGCTAGAGGTTTGCCACATGCCTGACTTACTGAGAATTTCATTTATTCTGCCTAATACACTTTTTAATTCTTTTGTGTCACAGTATTTACTTCTACTTAAAATTTGGGTTTGCTGTTCCTTATATTCTGTCACTAATGTTTGGCTGCCATGGGCATTTAAAAAGAAACCCCAGCATAAAAATGTAGAAGTTAAAAAGTAGGAGTTAGTAAATAGCAAATTGGACTTTGGGTAGTTTACTTGCAAAAGTTCCGTTGACTCACATTACTGAGGGCCAGAATATTACATAGTAGGCCCACAAGAAGGACCTAACATTCAATATTGGAAAAGGTGCAATATATGAACCTTTGACTGGTAGGTGTCCTTAACCCTAGGGTCAGGATATAGACAACTGAAAGAATAATATATGAGTTGATATTGACCAGAAATTAAATCAGAATAGGGAAATAAATCACAGTGGTAGTTTATTGCTTTTTGTTGTTCTAAAGAAACAAAAAAACCCCAAAACAACCAACCCTCTAGACTTCTATGACATCACAATACATCATTATATCTTAATTATTTTTATTTTAGGGCAATTTTTATGTCCCATGGTGGTAGATTACAATACCAGAATTTTGGAGAAACATATTGTCCTGGTTTAACACAGGCCATTCTCAAAAGCCCCTTTACCCCCACAGGAGGGCAAATAACACAAAGAAACCCCTCTGAGTTGAGATGAAGAGTTTTATGGAAATGATGCACTGCACAATACCTATTTGCAGAAAACACTCACCAAAATGCAGAAACAGCAGCAGAAAATGGTGATTAAAAACAGTTCCCCTAACGCAAACACCCAGCAGCCAGCTCAGCAAAGACCAACACCCCAAACCCAGAAAAGGGAAGCAGCTCGTGTTACAATCTGAACTTCAAGCCTCACAACACTTTGCTCCAGCCAGCACTTTCATTTTGAAGCTGGCATGACAGTAGTGTGGTGTTGAAAGCAGCAGCAGAAAATTCAGTTCAGTGCATGCCACATATAAAACCATTATTATATCATCTAAGAATTATCTCTGGCAACACTGAAAAAAATATTCAGTGTTTCCATCATACAATTCTGTTATGACTATAAAAGGTCACTAGTAGAACACAAATGGTTTGCATTCACTGTGTATTTAAAATAGTGAATGAGAGAAGTAAAACTGAGTCTAGTACATTTTGATAGAGCTTCATAATATTTGTGAGCTATCAACAACATTTGCAGACAACACCAAGCTGGGGGCAGGTGTTGATCTGCTGGAGGGTAGAGAGGCTTTGCAGAGGGACCTCGACAGGCTGGAGAGATGGGCAGAATCCAACAGCATGAGATTCAACACATCCAAGTGCCGGGTTCTGCACATTGGCCACAGCACCCCCATGCAGTGCTACAGGCTGGGGTTAGGGTGGCTAGAGAGCAGCCAGGCAGAGAGGGACCTGGGGGTACTGGTTGATGGTAGGCTGAACATGAGCCTGCAGTGTGCCCAGGCAGCCAAGAGGGACAATGGCATCCTGGCCTGCATCAGGAACAGTGTGGCCAGCAGGAGCAGGGAGGTCATTGTGCCCCTGTACTCTGCATTGGTTAGGCCACACCGTGAGTACTATGTCCAGTTCTGGGCCCCTCAGTTTAGGAAAGATGTTGATTTGCTGGAACGTGTCCAGAGAATGGCAACAAAGTTGGTGAGGGATTTGGAACACAAGCCCTATGAGGAGAGACTGAGGGAGCTGGGGTTGCTTAGCCTGGAGAAGAGGAGGCTCAGGTGAGACCTTATTGCTCTCTGCAACTACCTGAAGGGAAGTTGTAGCCAGGCAGAGGTTGGTCTCTTCTGCCAGGCAACCAGCACCAGAACAAGCGGACACAGTCTCAAGATGTGCCAGGGGACGATTAGGCTGGATGTTAGGAAGAAATTCTACACAGAGAGTGTGATTGCCCATTGGAATGGGCTGCCTGGGGAGGTGGTGGAGTCACCATCATTGGAGGTGTTTAGGAGGAGACTTGTTAGGGTGCTTGGTTGCATGGTTTAGTTGATTAGGTAGGCTGGATAATAGGATGGACGCGATGATCTTGAAGGTCTCTTCCAACCTGGTCTGGTCTATTCTATTCTATTCTATTCTATTCTATTCTATTCTATTCTATTCTATTCTATTTCAATAGAGCTTAAATTTCTACGTTTCAAGAAGCAGTATCAACTATGGGAAAATTTTGCCTGAATTTTCTTCCGTATTTTGAGAGTGTTTAATCCATCTTCTGTATGCCTGGTAAATACATAAGATGAAGATGATCTTTTCCTTATTGAAGACGATCTTTATTTTAAAATCTTTGTTTTAAATTCCAGATCCATCTGCTCCACCAGCTCCTTCTAATATCAGAATTGCTAATATCAGTGGAAACAATGATGGGAATGTAAATGTAATGATTACATGGGATCTTCCTGAAGAGCCTGATATCCCAGTGCATCACTACAAAGTCTTCTGGAGCTGGACATATAGCAAATATGTAATCCCAGCTAAAAAAAAGAGAAGGAAGATTACTGATGGGGTAAGAATGAAAATAGTGAATGACATAGAAATGTGACAAATTACTAATTGCAGTGATTTCAGCAGCTGATAGTGGTCTTAAATTTAAATAGCATCAAATACATACATAATTTCATTCTCTCAATTGCTATCCTTTGCTGAACTCAGGAAGAGAAGTTGGCTTCTGCCTTAAAATGCAGATAAATAATATAAGATTTTGCAGGAAAGAGAAATTGAAAGTTGCAAGTTGTCCAAATTCAGAGTTATTTTATTAGTACTTCATAAAGATACAGATTTATTTAAAAAGCCTAACATCTGTCACATTCTTCTTTCACTATGCAAATAAAATTTGCTACACTATTATGTAGAACCATTAAATAGTCAGTATAGGTCCAAGGGGAAAAAAAACACAACCAAATTCAAAACTCTTTAAACAGCATCCACCACCAAAGATCTAACATATTTCAGTAACAGCAAGATCTGATTAGTTTCTTGAATGATGTATCAAATATTGGTCTACTGGAAAGCTATATGTTTTGGTATCCTTAAGAATACTGTGTGTTATTTTAAAGTAGTTATTAGAAAGAGAAATCACTTATAGATAACAGGCTGAACTTATTCTCAGTGCTCTTAATAAATGCATTGTGAGTATTTGGTCCCATGTCTACGTTAATATTGTGTTTTTGTTCTGGTTGTCCACATGCACTGTGATGAATGACAGACAGAGTCTCCCTCAGTCAACAAAATCAAAACTAAAGGCAATGAAGGCTGTGTGCTGAGTTCATCTACACCAGGCTGGACACAGTGGAGGTGCTACTGTGGGAATATGCTGGATACATACCTCCTTGTGGGAACTGATGGGTGATCAGAGGCTGAAGAGCCACAACCACTAGCTTTCTGCCGAGTAGGCAGGAAAAGGAAATTTCCCTGCAAATGTAGAAAATATGTAGTAATTTACAGGCCTGAGGTAGCCTGATTCTTTGTTTCTACTTCAGTTACATACTTAAAACAATAAAAACAAAACAAAAACTATTTAAAAAAACCCCAACCAACCAGTGTGTATGCATTAAAAAAACCAACCACCCACCCCCAAAAATACAAACACCAAAACCAAAAAACCAAACACCAAACAAACCCACCAAAACCCCAAACCCCAACATTTTAGCAACACAGGAGTGAGATTGGCTTGCACTAGGTAGAAAAATTTGTGTTTCTCAGGAAGCTGTCATTGTCTAGAGTGCTTCCTGGTAGAGGCTACAGCCAAAAGACGCATGGACACTTTCTCTCCACAAGCTGGTCCTTAAATGATGAAACACGTAGAGTTTTAAAATTGATCTGTGTCCTTTATGTTGTTTTGGCATTTTGTGTAGGATATATCTTACATGTAAATATAATTTTGAAAAGATAAAATATACAACTTAGCAGTAATTGGGACCAAGCTTTGACCTTGTTTATAAGGAAATACAGAAGAAACAAGGCATATTTTGGGGAAAAGGTGGGTACAATATCATTCTTATTACTTCTGGCGCATTGTACTTCTGCACCATGTCATATAACTGTACAGCAATACCATTGAGGTTCAGACTTCTCCCACAGGACACTCCCAAGGCTATTAACTTAAGCTGGCCACCTCTGTGAAAGATAACAAAAAGTATTTTTACAAATACATTAACACTAAAAAGAGGGGCAAGAAGAACCTCCACTCCTTATTGGACCTGGAGGGGAACATGGTAACTAAAGATGAGGAAAAGGCTGAGGTCCTGAGTACCTTCTTTGCCTCAATTTATAACAGCAAGGCAGGAGGAGTTCAGGACGAGCGGCCTCCTGATCTGGGTGATAGGGTCAGGGAGCAGTGTATTGCCCCGGAAATCCATAAAGAATTAGTTCGGGACCTGCTGAGCCACATGGACACTCACAAGTCCATGGCGCCGGATGGGATGCATCCTAGGGTGCTGAAAGAGCTGGCAGACGAGCTGGCCAAGATGCTCTCCATCATTTTCCTGGCTCACCAGAGAGGTCCCAGATGACTGGAAACTGGCTAACGTGATCCCCATCCACAAGAAGAGTCGGATGGAGGAACCTGGAAACTACAGGCCAGTCAGCCTGAGCTCAGTGCCCGGGAAAATGATGGAGCAGATTATCTTGGTGGCAATAACTGCACACCTGAAGGATGGCCAAGGGCTCAGGTCCAGCCAACATGGATTTAGGAAGGGCAGGCCCTGCCTCTCCAATCTGATCTCTTTCTATGATCAGGTGACCCGCCGGGTGGATGTGGGGAAGGCTGTGGATGTAGTGTACCTGGACTTCAGCAAGGCCTTTGACACCGTCCCCCACAGCAAACTGCTGGCTAAGCTGTCAGCTCGTGGCTTAGACAGCAACACTCTGTGCTGGGTTAGGAACTGTCTGGAAGGCCGAGCCCAGAGAGTGGAGGTGAATGGTGCCACCTCCAGCTGGAGGCCAGTCACCAGTGGTATCCCCCAGGGATTAGTGCTGGGCCTCATCCTCTTTAACAGCTTTATTGATGATATGGATGAGGGGATTGAGACAGTCATCAGCAAATTTGCAGATGACACCAAGTTGGGAGCAGATGTTGGTCAGTTAGAGGGTAGAAGGGCCCTGCAGAGGGACCTCAAACGACTGGACAGATGGGCAGAATCCAACAGGATGGCATTCAAAAAATCCAAGTGCTGGGTGCTGCACTTTGGCCACAACAACCCCATGCAGAGCTACAGGCTGGGGTCGGAGTGGCTGGAGAGCTGCCAAACAGAAGGGGACCTGGGGGTGCTGATCGACAGCCGCCTGAACATGAGCCAGCAGTGTGCCCAGGTGGCCAAGAAGGCCAATGGCATCCTGGCCTGCATTAGGAATAGTGTGGCCAGCAGGAGCAGGGAAGTCATTGTGCCCCTGTACTCTGCATTGGTTAGGCCACACCTTGAGTCCTGTGTCCAGTTCTGGGCCCCTTAGTTTAAGAAGGACATCGAGACACTTGAACGTGTCCAGAGAAGGGCAACAAGGCTGGTGAGAGGCCTTGAGCACAAGCCCTATGAGGAGAGGCTGAGGGAGCTGGGGTTGTTTAGCCTGGAGAAGAGGAGGCTCAGGGGAGACCTCATTGCTCTCTACAACTACCTCAAAGGTGGTTGTGGCCAGGAATGGGTTGGTCTCTTCTCTCTAGCAACCAGCACCAGAACAAGAGGACACAGTCGCAAGCTGCGCCAGGGGAAGTTTAGGCTTGAGGTGAAGAGAAAGTTCTTCACAGAGAGAGTCGTTCGTCATTGGAATGGGCTGCCCAGGGAGGTGGTGGAGTCACCATCATTGGAGGTGTTCAAGAGGGCATTGGACGTGGCACTTGGTGCCATGGTCTAGTCCTGGGGTCTGTGGTGACAGGTTGGACTTGATGATCTTTGAGGTCTCTTCCAACCTTATTGATTCTGTGATTAATAATCAATAGTCTTGAACATTATAGCAGCTCTTGTGTCTAAAAATTGAAACTCTAGAAATGACCAAAAACGGTCAAAAATCTAATATATCATTGCATAATGTTTTTTTAATCCACTTTTATCCTTTAAGTGTAGTCTAGTCTGAATAATTTTACATGATTTCCATATTAAATCATTCCAGGTAGACATTCCAAGAATTTGACTACAGTATTAGCACTGTTAATTCAGCATTACAGTAAATGGTATAAATATCTCAGCACTAAAGATGTATAGGTAATTGATATGAAATGCTTTTGACAGTTCCTGAAGTGTTAAATATGGCAGTATGTCGTTGTCTTTTCACTTTGGATTGACTGTCAAACTTCAGAGGCCCTAATGAAAGTGTGGAGTAATGTCTTCTGTCTGAGATATGGGCTAAAAGGGAAATTTTATGACTACATTTTAAAAAGCCTTAGAAATCTAAGAATACTGAAAAGCCTTGTGTCTTCTTTGCAGTATCATAAGTCACCGGAAACTATTTTTTCTTCCCATTTTCCAGTGTAAAAGTGTTCCTACCTATGAAGGGATATTTTTGTTGTGGGTTGGGTTTTTTGGTTTTAACTTTTATTTTCAACAGTTGAAACAAATAGAAAATACTGTCAAATGTACTGAATTTTGTATTTTAGCTGTCTCCAGACTGTCTGTAGAAATAGTTGCCAACACAGAAATTGGGTAATAAAACACTTAAATTTCTTTAGCTAAAATAATTTTAGTATAAGAAAAACATTGTTATATGTAACCCTTTAGTTTTAACACAAACAACAGGTGTCTGTATTTGCTAAGTAATTGCCATAGTTAGGTAAGCAGCAAGTGGGTTAGTATTTTTTAAATGATACAGAAAAACCAGTCTAATAATTTTTTTTTTAAAAAGGAAATTTTGCTCTATTGAAATTTATACATGCCTTTTCTAATTTCAGGTGCACTGTGCCTAAGATAACAATCAGTCTCTTCCAACCTGGTGTATTGTATTGTATTGTATTGTATTGTATCCTACTTTTAATAAGGGCCTGTGTTTCAGTAATACTGTAACTACTTTGTATATTAATTCTCCTCTATTATAGGCCCAAAACTATGTGGTCCTGGAGGGACTCCAACCCAACAGCAACTACAATGTAGAACTGCAGGCGGTAACACATTGGGGTCAGATACGCCTAAAAAGTGCTAAGGTTTCTCTTCATTTTAGCACATCTCAGGACACCAGGAATAATAGTGAGTAATTTGTATTCAAATACCTAAATGCTTTATGTCTTTTTTGTCAATCTGGAATTTGAATATTTTATTTCTCAAAATATAAACCATCAATGTTATCTTAAAGCTTTCTGTTTCATATCATAGTGATCTGATCTCTCTGAAGTTGTATTAAAATGCATTTTCCTCTCTTTATCCAAAGTAATTTTATTATTATTAAATTTGAAACAAATTATATTTTTTTCAAGCAGTATGGACATATTACTTTAATGTAAGTAAAATACTGCAATAAGGTAATTTGTATTAAAGATAGAATTATGTTCTGAATTTCAGCACTGTTTACATAGTCGTTATGCAGCTCTGTAATTAAATCATTCCTGTTTGTTCTGTGTCCTGCAGAGGAACAGCCATATTCTGCTGGGAAACCCCGGAAAGGACTGGTTGATCTTTACTCAACATTTCAAAGAAGAAAAACCACTCGTTTTCTTAAAATTGGAACTCCATTCTATCAAGACAATCAACTTCAGGTCAAAGTCTACTGGAAGAAGACAGGTTTGTCAAATTTTTATTTAACTCTTTTTTTCTAAGGAGAAACTCTCATCAACTACCTCAGATTTGTAGAATGTTGGTGTAATATAAGAACCTCATACAGTCATTCAAAGTTAAATCCTACACCTATCCTTTTTCCTTCACTGCACCTTCATGTTATAGTGTAACTTTGCCTCTCCTCACTGTATTAGGGATGTATACATACCTGTTAGAGGAAAATGATGTGAGTCAGCTATCAAGAAATTATGGTCAGTCATGTTGAGACACTGAATATTCCCAGACTTGAAATAATTTTTAGTTCAGTGGAAATTGCTCCATTAAAGACTCAAGTAGGGAAGTAGAATTCAACCTTATGTTCATCAGAGCTTTTTTGGGCATGAATATTGTCTCCCTGAAGTGTGGTCGGAGGGTGTCCAGCACACATGGTTTCTGGGCAGATTTTTTGCTGGTGCCTCTGCAGTTTCACTTGTTAGACTTTGCCTGCTGAGTAATGAGTCAGGCAATGAACGCATATGGAAATCATACAGAGGTGTCACAAAAACTAAACTGTAGTTTCAATTATAAAATTTAGAGTTATAGTGGCTCATATTAAGGTGACAATTGGCTTTATGTCAAACTTTATCAGTTGCCTTGAATTGGAAGAGGAGGAATATTTGGCCACAACCACTGGAAAATTCTTTAGATTGGGTTTGCATGAATGCTTGTGTTTTTCAGAAAAATCTAACAATTTTATGTTTAAGCCTTCCAATCTAAAGGAAAATGCCATTAATTTTAAATGTCTGATCAGATTCAGAAATTTTAAAAAATAAATTTTGTTTTTCCTGCTCTCTAGGAGCATATAGGTTATCACATATTGCTCTAGTTTACCTAGAGCAGCTGCCTGAAAATGCACTAACCCTTTTAGTATTTTAACTTGGAGCAATCTACATGTGTAGCTGTAGCACACAGGGAGAATCCATTCAAATCGTGTGTTAAAAATAAAGGGCTACAAAATCAATCCTCGCCTTTTCTTCCAGGACTTTTTAAAGAATTTTAGAAAGATTTAGAAAGTTATTTTGGGTTTAAGTACATGCAGCATCACCCTGAATGAGGAAAGGTTATATAACCATTCAATTATGGTATGTAACATAAGAATATGGATGGTATGGATTGTGAGAGATTTCTTGCTTCTTAAAAAGCACTTGCTTGTTTGGCTGGTTAATTTTCTAGCCCTGATGTATCAAATATTTTTAAATCATATGCTTATTCCTCCATAAAATCTGCAAACTTTGGCTCAGGCTGACTACATACACATGTTAAATATTCGTCATTATCTTTGCTATGCTAGTTTTCTTTTTCTAGCTGCATGCTCTTAACAGATATATATTTCATTTTTTGCCTAACCTTGTGGAAGGTGGAACTGTTTTAAAGATCAAATAAAAACTAAAGCATTTTAATTAGGAATACTGAGTTTACCTAACAATCTGCTGTCAATTATCTGAAATGAGATTTATGTATTCTGAGTTTGGCACTGATTTCATTTAAGGTTTAGGTTTCTGGAAGTGAGATGTCAACTCATGAAAGCTCCTTTTATAGACAAAAAAAGAAAATCAGGTGGCTTCTGAAGCACTTAATACCTTTAGAGATGCCTCTCTTCCTTACAGAGTACAGAAGGGAACCTGGACAACTCATTTTAGAAGACTTAGAGATGCCTAACATTTCTGAACTGAGGTTCAGTTGAGTAGTTTGAACTAAAAAAATTGAGAGACAAAATTCAAAGATGAGACTATAATGTTTACCAAAGGTAAAGGACGGGTTGTACAACTAGGTCTACAGGTAGAGTTCAGCCCAATGGATCAACCTGTCCAGCTGCAGCTGGACAGATTATATCTCCTATAACCAAAAAGTGAGCACCTTTAGTAAAATTCACCTTAGAAGTAATTTTCCAAATTCACTCTGATAATTAATGGAGGAAAAATCATGACCAGTACAATATTCATCTTGTTCCAATGTAGGTATCTTTAACTAGATGTCCACTAACTATAATGTTAACTTGGATATCAAATGTCTAATGTAGTTATTTGAATCTTGATATTTAAATCTGGAGTTGAATGAAACAATGTGTTACACACCTGGTAATAATATTTGTAGTAAAAGTTATAAATGCCTATAAAAAGAAATAAAGCAGTTAGCGTTCTTATAGTGGCTGAAACAAGAGGTAATGAAAATTAAATGAAGCCAGGTAATATTTTAGAGAGTGAAAATAACATCATTTGGAAGTGGTGTGAAGTCCACACTTGGAGATCTTCAAAGACAGGTATGATGTTAATGTTTTAGAAATAGCATGAATTTACACACTGTCACCTCCTGCCAGGAATGGACCAGCTGAGTTCCTGAGTTACTTACTGTGCAGCTGACCCATTTTGAACAAATCTGTGTGCATTCAGTTATTTAGGGCGGGGACCCAGGGGTCCATTTTGGTCGTGTGGTCAGAGCAAGCTCTGTCTTGTACAGTGTGGTGTTTAGGTATATGCCCCAGCCATGCAGTGGAAATAGCCTTATTTTTCTTGCATAAGAATCATAGCAAAGGTATGTGAAGAAGAGCAAAATATGGCAGTTTGTCACACTTAGCTTTATATTTTCTTCTTTTAAAAAGGAAAATCTGTGCTTGGAGTGACAACATGTGCCATAACTGAGCACAAGGAATTGGCTCATGTGGAATTGAAATACAGCTGCTTAACTGCTCCTGAGAAGTTAGCAGCTTCTGTAAGCTCTGACAGGATTTTGTAGGTTTTGTAGTACGTGGATAAGGTACTAACTGCAGATCTACTAGTGATGAGTTACTGAAGAGAAAGTGTTTTTCACAATGCAGGGCACATAGGAGGGGAAGCAGGAGGAGGAACACAGCAGGAGAAGTATATTTGCTGTAACTTGTCTTTATGAAAGACAAGTTACTGGAGCCAGCTCTGTTGGGAACTGTACACACGTCTTGCTCCTTTATGAACTGCAATGTCTTAAGTTCAGTTTAGGGAGTTTTAGCAGGTATAAGAATGCAGAGGCTATCATAGAAAATGCTGAGAGATTTGTTTTTAACCTACTCTATGGCATAGTGTTTAGGCAATTTCATTGCAAGTTGGCAGTCAGAGTCCAAATCCTTCCTGACAGGGAATTGACCTCTTTGTCTTCTACATGGCGAGTGAAAACAGGAGTCCCTATTGATTGTTATAATGTTCTCATAATTCTTTAGGTTGCTATTAAAAGCCTGGGTTTTTTTTTTTTTTTTTTTGTTGTTGTTTTTTGGTGGTTTTTTTTTTTTTTACAGGAACACAGGCATTCTGTAGTCCTAAATTAGAATATATAACTTTGAAACAAATTAAAGAAAATCACGAAACTAGGTGAAATAAATATATTGATAATGGTAAGAGTTCCCTTGCCATAAAAAATAATTAATGAATTACAAGTCCCAAGATTGAATATGTTGTACATTTATAAACAAAGCCAAATTTCAGTTGTTTATAGCAATCTTTGCTTTGTCTAGTTTGATTTTTCAAGGGGTTTTGTACTTCTGTTAGGACTCCATGGTCCTAACAAGGGATAGTTTCGGTGATGGTGAAGTAAATGTCATTTAGGTTTTTGGATTTGTTTCTAAGATGAAGACATTGAGACAAGTATGGTATGTTGATACAGTGTCTTCTAGCTGTAATGAAAACATTAGCTGCTAAAACAGCAGTACTCCACTTTGTAAGAGTGTTCATCATTTTCTGTAGTAATAGCTGCAATTTTTGTAGTGTTCCTGCATACAGTGGCCCTGCCATTCTATTTAAGCCTGAGATTGTGGTTGTTTGGTTTATTTTAATTCTGTTTGAAACCAAGCTGGCTCTGTGGAAGAGTTTCATGCTGCCTCTTGATAACTGTACAATTACAGCATGCCACAAATTACAGAAGCACACAGAAGGAAAGGCTTCTGTGGCTTTCTTGCAGTCTCAGACCACTTACGAAGCACAAACATGTTTTTAAGGCTGTTTTACGTTATTACGTTAATTTGTCCATTTGTTAGTGGAGAAATTGTTTTGCTTTTGAATTTGAACCATTTTACCTTTCTAAAAGCACAAAATAGAGCAGAATCATAATATAATTTAAATGATTGGGAAGGGACCTCTGGAGGTCAGATGGTCCAACCATCTGCTCCAAGTAGAATTCTGATGTTAAATCAAGTTTTTCAGTACTATCCATAAGTCCTTGTAACAGATGTTGTTATTGTTTTCTGCATGACAGAGAATTTGTCCTTTATGAATATCAGGCAGAAGAAGCCACTTAGCAGTTTATTGCAGTGTACCTTCAGGATTTCCTGAATGTATGGCGATTTCTCTTGACATTCAAAGATAGTTCTTCAATTACCATGGAGAAGATACATTCCTCGGTGTCATTTGCAGATGTGCAGTGAGGAAGCTAGTGAAAGAGCACAATGACGTCCTCAGGGCTGAAGCTTTGGGGTTAATATCATCCCTCTGGATAGAATTTGTCAGACCTCTATCCTGTGCAACAACTGCAATAGAAGGGCTGTTAGAAACTATTATTGACATGATTTTATTATACAGTAAAGAAAGGACTGCTTATCAATATTGGGAATTGAGCACAGTATTTTGAGTTAAATCTTAAGATTTATTTAGGCCTGTTCTTCAAGTGTAATTTCTTAAGTCCCATAAGCTTCAGTAAGCATTAGGCATGAATGGAATGTAGGATCTGGACTTTGCAATAAAATAAATCTCTTTCTGAAGTAATATTTTAGTTTGAATGCTTTGGCATGAGGGGAATAATGACTGCTTCAGGATGTATGCTAGCGAAAATAATTCCATACTTCAAGGTGCTTAGCAAATGCACATAATTTTTCTAAACAGAGTCATCACAAAACCATATTGTAATTATATTAATACAATAGCTTCTTTCTGAAGGAAGAAAGTGTCTTACACTTGCTGCTTCTGACTTAGGCCTCAGATTAGAGAAACTCAGTACATTCCTTAGGCAGCATGAATCCCACTTCTGTAAATGGAAAGAAGAACTTGCCTGTGGCCAGATCTTTTGGCCGTCTTGACTGTGTGAAACTAGAAAGTATGTGCTATTTATGTCTAATAGTGGAATCAATCTAAACAAATAACTTTTAACTCCTTGGTGCTGGAGTCACAGAGTACTGTCCATTACCAAAAATGGATGCACTCTGAACCCTTTGCTTGAAAGTACTAGCTATCCTCCATAGTCAAAGTGTGAAAAGGAAATGAAAGTGTGAAAACAAAAAGTTCCTGAAGTTTTCTCTATTTTTCAGTGGTTTGACAGCTAGAGAGCTGAGGTTTTGAACATCAGCTGAAAAACCTTCAAGTTACTGCAAATTTGTGTATATTGAGAGCATGAAATAAGATATTACCCAAAGAAAGAAAAAAAAAAAAAAAGAGCTAATTGCATCAATTCTCATCAATTGCTGCAGTAGTCATGCATGAAAATATTAAGATGTAATTTAGTTTGATTTCTTTCCAAAGCAACATTTTCAAAGTGAAGCTTTAGTTTCCTTCATTTTTCTTTGAATGATATCTATGGACATTTATGTCCGCTGTTTAAATTAAACATTTAAATTACTTCTAGATATTTAAAATCAATATATCTGCCCCTTGGTTTTGCTTAAAAAGATGAATATTTAAAATGCATTAAGACTTGGCTTCAGTCATCTTTCTTTATGTTTTTGGTAAATGATAAAGCAGAAAAAAATGATAACACTGAAGGGAGGGAGAGGCAAAGAATCCTCCATTGTCTGATGAATCAACCAAACAAGAATAATTAACTAAATTAAAGGGAAGAATAAAATGCAAGCCAAAACAAACAAAGCTGCCACAATTGTTTTTAAAACCAGATCTTAGGAAAATAAAATTAATTTTCACTTAGTTCAGGGAGATAAATGAAGTGGCTGTATGTGCTGACTCTTTGTTTGAAATAAAGTATTTCATATGGCAGATTTTAAAATAGGTGAAAGCTTTCCCTATGTTGTCCTATGGTCTTTTCTTAGAGAACTTGTGCCATTGAAGCTAATGAAACCCTTCAATGCCAGTTGCAGCTTCTAGCTGTTAATGTAAAAAACTGAGCAGCAGTTGCTTAACACAAGAGAATTATTTAGTTTGGTACTAACTGTTGCGCTATGGTACTAACTGTTGCACTATGAAGATCAGTGTTTGAGCAGCTGGCCATTTTCTAGTTACAGATATTTTAGCAGTAAAATGTTTGTACTTGAAGCTATGTGGTCCAGATGGTTCTTTCAACAAGAAGACCTTGATGTTAATTATAGTGAAGTATACACCAATATAGTTCCTTCATATTTTTGCATGAATACAGAGACATTGCCTCAGCAGAGACTGATCGTGTGGATACGTCATGTGCATTTGTATTTAGAGATTTAATGAGTAGAGCTGGCCCCAAGCACAGGAATCTTTGACTAGAGTGACTTTTCAGAAATTTCACCAGCAGACATTGCTAAATCTTCCTTTTCCACATGTGCTGCAGCTGACTCAGATTCCTGTATCTTATGGGCTTCCCCAGCATCCTGCCTGGGGAAGTAATGCTGTCAGTTTTAATGTTGTGGGAAACTATTCCACAGTTACAAGAATATCCTGTCAAAAGTATCCTCTGTGAGATTCCTGCTCCTCCCAAACTTTGTTTGACATAGGCCTAATGTAGTTCCAGAAAGAAGATTTTTGTTATTTCACTACTGTTTTGTAAAATCTCGTCACCTTTTCACTGCCTGGAGAGGCTGGAAAGGGGAGCATCTAACCATCTCCAGCTGTACTTTATAAATTGACTACAGGACTTGGCTCTTTGGTTTATCTCCAAATGTGACATCCTATCAAATACTTAAAATGTTTCTGGTAGGAATCATGAGAAACATCAACAAATAATACAGTTTGGCAGAGTCCATTGTGCAGGATGAGTCAGATTGTAAATACACAGCCAATATTGTGTTGAGAAATCATTTATCAAGACTTAACCCACTTCAATGCATTGAAAATAAATCAATTACAGGACACCTAATGAACACATTTTTACCTGATTTTTAATTCTTCAGGAAAATTTTTTTTCAAAACCAGCATCTTCATGCTGTGTTTATAATATCTGTCTACTCAGTACATAGTTTTGCACATTTCTTATTACTTCTTGAGTGTAGTACAATGAAATTCCAGTTTGTCAGCTTGGTGGTGCATTGTACATGGTGCAAACTCACCCATATGATTTTGGCATAGGGTATGTGAGAGAGGGAGTAACAAGTGCATCTCCTCACACTGTGGAGTTAAGGGTGAACTGAGTCTGTATTTTGACTTTGCAATTGGGAAGGAAGGACTCTCAGAATATTACCCCCAGTATAGCCTAATTATGTTCATATTTGTCAAAGTTACACAGAAGACTAAAGTTGATGATAGAGTACCTAGTGACAATGTCAATAGATATATAACCACAGTGAGCCTTGGACTTTGTTTGGTGTGTTTTTCTTTTTCATTACATTCAGTTTTTGGATGTGTAGACACCTTTGAAAACCTGACTATGAGAGGAGAATGTAGAAACTTTCTATTCAGACTGCAAACAGCACTTTTGAGACTTGGATTTTACAAGAAGCAAATTTCCTTGTAATAGAAAACCAGAATGAGATGTTGTTGAACTTTGTTGAAGTTTGTTTTAAATGGCATCATGTGAGAAACACAATCTATGATTTTGCTTATATACCATGTGAGAGCAGGAAACAGCATAGTTTACCTTGTTAAAAAGTGTTTATTGAATGAAGTTTAAATATCAGCCAAGGGTTTTGTGTTTATTTTAATCATAATACTTGAATAAGTGATTATTAAAAAGTTCTTTTTCTCAGAGGTATCACAAATACCATGAAATTTATAACCAAACATTTAACACTTTGGGGTTGTGGGTTTTTCCTTTCTTTTAACTCTGAATGAATGCACAGGCAGCTAAAGAGCCAGAGCTGTTTTGATTATTTTTTTTTAAGACAGCTTCTCTAAAATGCTGGAGACACAACACAAGGACAATGTATTTTTTACAAGGAAGAGTGCAGAGGGGCTCACAATGTGGTAGCACATCAGTGCAGCATTTTGTCATTAATTGAAGGTAGAGTATGCTTACCTATGTGTACTAAGATTGATAATTCACTTTGCATTTGCTAAACTACCATAAGAAACGTTTGTTGTTCTCTCATTATTGCCTGTCTTATCATTGACTTCAGAATTCAAATGTTGGCAAGAAATGCCATCATTCGGGAAGGCATAGGGTGGTTTGTGAACCAATACGTGTTGTGATCAAGTACTGAGTGAGATCATACTTTGCATGATCTGCAATATTCTGAAGTGTTCCTTCTCAAGACATTCTTCAAGTCAGGCTGCAATTACAATGCAATAAATACCATGTCAATTGTATTAGACAAATCTTGTCTTCAAAACTGAAGCAATTAGCAGTAAATAACACTGCTTCTTGGATTAATTTGAACTTTTCCCGTATTTAAGCATTCCCTGCATACTTTTCAGGATCCTTTCAGCAACAGAGTTTTAGCAGAAAAATTGTTTATGGAAACTTGCATGTTGTAGAACTCTGTATTGGTGTGGGGAGGGATGGTTGCTGATAACAGTTGCATGCAAGCCTTAGGCAGCAGAAGAAACTTCATTATGTTCTATATCAAGTATTTGAATAATGCTTCTTGGGTTGGAATTACAGACAGAGTTTATGCTGCAGAGCAAACACTGCTGCTCATCCTTCTTCCGGAATGGTGAGTTGGCAGCACTGCACTGTTGTAGTACATCTGCAGTTCTAAAGGTATGCTATCAGTTGCATACTAGAAGACAGGGCAGGAACGTTTCTTCAGGAAGCCTTTGACACATCTTTGTGTAGAGGGGGAGAATCAGGGAGAAACCTGCTGGCTGTGCTTCTCTTGATGCAGCCCAGGATATGCCCTGTGCTATGATATTAAGTTAAAAAAAACGTTACCACTTGCTATAACCTATTTTTACAGTGGTAATGCTGCAAGATACATGATCCAGAAAGGAAATAGCTTATTTTTCCTTTATTTCCTTCTTCCTATTCATCTAAGACAATCAAAGTAATTTTCAAGGCCATCTTTTAAGTATAGTGTGTATGGTCATTAGCATCTGGATCATGGTGGATACAAAACTTTCTGGTCTGATCCATTAGCTACTTTTAACTATTGAAGTCAGTGATACTGTTCTTATGCTTAAGTGCTTTGTTGAAAAGCATGCTCAGAAGCTTGTAAGATCAGCCTCCCAATACAAGAAGAAAAACAAAAACCTTGTTGCATGTCACAAATAATCATTGCAGTTTGCTGTGTGAAATACCAGATTTAATGATAATGAAACCAAATATTTAGCTACATGCAGAACAAATTCTTGTAATTTTTGTACTGAATAGCTTCACAGGAATTTCAGTCTCCTTATGACATTCTTCTTGAAGAAAAGTTAGGTTTGAATGAAGACAGAAGATTAATCTGTGGCTAAGTGTCTTCCAAACTTTGATAACAATTGCTTTTGACATACGGCTTGCATATGTAAAGGCCTGTAGTGATAGGACAAGAGTCAATGGCTTCAAACTAGAGAAGAGCAGATTCAGATTGGATGTTAAGAACAGGTTCTTTACCATGAGGGTAGTGGAATGCTGGAACAAGTTGCTGAAGGAGGTGGTTGTGGCCCCATTCCTGGAGATATTCAAAGTGAGGCTCAACAGGGCTCTACCCAGCCTGATCTAGTTGAGGATGCACCTGCTTACTTTGTAATTTGGTAGCCTGCATATTAGTGGTGTCACAGCTGGCATTAATTGGAATTTTTATACAAAATTGTAGAGACACATCATCCAACAACCACCCACCAAACAGAATAATACACAGCTCTTCACCTGAAATGCTTTTACAGCAGAGATTGTTGTCATTATCACCACTTGACTGGGCGGAACAGGGGTAAGGAGTCATGAAGTACTTTGACTAAAGCCCTGTGGCAAGCCACCTGCTGAACTAGCACCAGTTCCTAAAACAGTCTGCTGCAATTTCCTTGCTGTGGATCACAGAAATACAAAGACATACCTTTTTAAATCTATTTACCTGGTCTCCTGGAGTGATAGTAGGTTGTTCTCATTGGGTAGTGAGAACAAATTTCACCCCTATTCCTACCCATGCTATTCCAGTTTTCTAGCTATGAAGCAGGCTTCAGTTCTGCATTATTGTCAAGTTGGCACCCTTCTGCAACAATAAATGTAATATAAAGAAGGAGAAAAATATTTGAGACAAAGAAAGAAGCTGGCTGCAGTAATGTGGTAGAAAAAAATAATCCCATTAGATGAAATTTTTCATAGGGCTGACAGTAATGGAACGGTACAGTAGAAAAGAAATGTGAAAGATGTTGGCAAAGATGAGGAAGAGAGAGCACTTCTCTATTTCATTTATTTTCAATAAGCAGTAGAACCATTTAAAGCAGAAAATCCAGGTAGGAAGAGTTGCAGTTACCTGGCATTGTGTTGGGTGATTTTTTTTCTGAATGGATCTCAGAGCTTCAAATTCTGTGGGGAGATGTAACATTTAGCAATATAGAATGTAAGCCTGGGGCATTTCTGTTAACCATTATGCAGCCATGACTGAGGATAGGTTGCAGTATTTAAGCAGAACTTTTCAATCCAAGATACTTGAATTTTGATTATGAAGCTGAACTTTTGAAAGTTGCAAAAAATGGTATTTAGCATTGGCATTAGTAGGATTTCGAGGTGCTTTTACAGCTTGAAGCTACAGGGTAAATGCACATTTTCCCCCCATTTAGTTTTATTAAAATTGAACTAAAGTTTTAGGGAAGGGGAGAAAAAAGATAAATCTGGTGAAGGATGTCTTCCTAAACACAATCAATAAATAGCTTTGTGGAGATGCTCATGAAATTAAAGGCATTTTTGGGTGAAATGTGAGGGAGGAAATCAAACCAGATATCTTTTCAACATGATGTAGAGCATCCTCTACATTAATAAATTTCTAGTTAGAGATTTATGATTTCTGTCCAAAACATTTAGCTGCATACCTCTGTTCTGCAACTAAGCATACCTAGAACTAAGCATACCATGAACTAAGCATATCTAGAATGTTAAGAGTATGCTTTTGTGATGCCTGTGTAGAAGTGTTTTATTAAGTCTAGGAACTTATTTTATACTTTAGAAAATTTACTTTAAAAATCACAGCTCAAATAATTAATGTTAGTGATTAGTTTATTTGAACAGGTTAGTTGAGTGCAACTATCTGAGAGCTCTAAAAATCTTTAACTTGGGCTAAAGAGGTCATTTATATATCAGTAACTTTTAAGAGATTTTGAAAAGAATTTTCCTGGTTTGCTTTTATTTTATTTATTTTTATTTTTCTTTCATTAAAGAAACTTGGAAATAAAAGTTTGAATGTTTGAATAAGCTATCTGCTGTAACAGTTCCATAAGGAGCTCTTTCTTAAGTGACTATTGTGATGACTTATTTCACAAGCTTAGAGCTGCTCAAATAGAGTGCTAGCACTTAGTATGTCATTCAGGTTCAGTGTTTCTATGCAAATTTTTGAGTTCTGGGAAATGTGAATGCTTGCTGTTTGTGCAAGGTCAGTCTTTTTAATGTCAAATGGTATACTTCATGGGAGAAATGAAGATATAAAGTTTTATAAAGACTCCTCGTTGTGAGTACAGAATCAAGAAAACTCCAAACTATTAAGAAGAAGATGGATTATACACACCAAAAAAAGGGATTTGTATGGTGGTATCTGAAATATCAAGGAACCAGAGTGAAGGCCCTTTGTCAGGTTCTTTCCAGTGTTATGTCTCTATTCTAAAAAGGACAGGAGAGCTTTCTGATAAAGCTGGCCACAACAGTCATTAGATTCTGGATAGTCTGTTAATAATAACTGCTCAAATGACTTTTCAGAATAAGATATGGTTATGGGTTATACTGTATTAACCTTAGCTTGGCTTGATTCATCACCATTAGCTTTTGTGATATTGGCTGACATTCAGCTAAACTGCAGCTTGGACAGCTTGTCCAGTACCTACCACTGAATTTTGTAATGGACAGCTAAAAACGAAAATTGAAATAAATTTAGAGTAGTGATCTCAGTAGGTGACTGTGTATTTTTGAGAAGTCTTGAGAAGCTTTTCTTCTGATTGGAAGTGGGAAACATAACCCCCATCTTCAAAACGGGGAAAAATGAAGACCCTGGAAATTACAGGCCAGTCAGTGTTGCCTCTCTGCCTGGTGAAATCATGGAGCAGATCCTCCTGAAGGCTTTGCATACAGAAAATAAAAAGAGGTAATTGGTGGTAAGCAACATGGCTTCACCAAATCAGGCTTGATAAACTTGGTGGCTTTTTATGATGGACTTACAGCATGAGGAAAGAGCAACTGATGTCATCTACCTGGACTTGTGTAAAGCATTTGACACTGTCCTGCATGACATCCTGGTCACCAAATTGGTAAAGCATGGGCTTGAGGGGTGGACCACTGACTGAAAAAAGGAATTGTATGGATGGGTGCACTCACAGCATTGTGGTCAATGGCTCAATGTCCTAATGGAGACCAGTGACAAGCAGTGGACAAAGATTATCAGAGAGCTGGAGCACCTTACCTATGAGGACAAGCTGGAGTTGTTCAGCCTGGAGAAAAGGTGGCTCCGGAGCAACCTTATAGTGGCCTTTCAGTACCTGAAAGGGGCCTACAAGAAAGCCGGGAAGGGACTTTTTACAAGGGCTTGTTGTGATAGGATGAGATGGAATGGGTTGAAGCTTGAGGAGAGCAGATTTAGACTTGTTTTCTTTGTTCTCAGAAAGGGCGTTAACCTACCACACTCAGGTAGGAAGTACTTTGTTATTACTATATTTCAGTTTTGCAGCCAAATTATTCAGGCTTTAGACCCTCACATGGTAAATACTTTAAAAGGAGAAAATGGGTTCTATTGTTTTAAATAATTTTTTACATAAAAAAATTGACATGCTTATGTTGAAAACTTTTAGATAACAGCAATCACAAAAGTGGAATTGAGAATTGAAGAAGTTTTAGTCTTGAAAACAAAAGTTTAGGGAAGTCAAAAGGCCTGTTTAAATTAAAAGTTCTGGATAAACTTGGCTAGTGCTGTTGTGACTCTTTCCAGTTTATTCCAGATGAGGTACTTGTATGTAAAAATGTTTTTGAAATATCTTTTAATTACATACTTATTGAAAAGAAAGAAAATCCTATCTTCAGTACAGATTGTTATAAGAATACCATATGTTAGCACTATTAAATATAAAATTCATTTGTTAATTTTATTGGGTTTAAATAAGATATGATATGTTTATTGTAAGATATGTATATATATATGTTTATGATAAGATATGTATAAGGTATTATTATAAGATATGTTTATTAAAAACCTTCAACCTATGTCTACAGTCCAAGATGATAGGAGGTGAAATAAAATGTTTTAAAATCTCTTTCTGATTTTCTAGCTCAAATAGAAACTGTAGCTCTTTGTGAGTTTCCTAGTGCAGGAAAGGAAAAGTAGGAAGAAAGAAAAGAGCTGACTGAGAGCAGTAGTTCACATAAAGAATGGAGGTAGAGATACAATAAAATCCAAAAGAATTCTACTGTGCCAGGAGCTGGAAACACTAAACATCTTGGGTTGCAACCTGTTCAATTCAATTTCTGAACAGAGACTTGCTAAACCTCTCCACTGATACATTTCATATATCTGGATGCTGTACTGTTGTTGATTGGGATTTATCTTTCTCCAGTTGCCCCTGTAGTGATATTCAGTGATCTACCTGAGGTAAGGGTCTTACCCAATTCTTGATATCTGGATAATGGCATGGCTTAATTGGTTCGCATAATCTCTCCCAAACAGGGAATGATGTATTTATGGATTGCAAGTGAAAGTTATTATAAGTGAAAATAGCCATTTATATAGCTTTGCAAAGAGCAAATCTGCCGTACTTGCAGATAATTTAATAGTTTAAAATAAAAAGTTATGATTATCAGATAATATGCAATTAATAACAGATTAACCATGGTTAATTGGAACAGACAGTCCATTGTTAATATAGCATGATTAACATGACCGCATGAAGTTTTCATGTCCCAAGAAGCTAGGTGGTTTTTTTCCTTGTCCCAGGAGAGGGGTGCAAGCAGGTGATAGGCTGCTGAGCAAACTAGAATAGGTAAAATGAGACAAAACATACTTACAAATACAGTGTGAATTTGTGTCTTCATCCAATAGGCACATCAGGTGAGAAAGCCCAGCAACAAAGAGGCAAGTGAAAGTACATCCATTTATTTCTTTAGTTTTAAATGAGATAGGGAAATCACAAGGCAGCAAGTTATTTCTTGTATAATTTTCTTCTTGAAAAAAATGTTGATTTCAAAGAAATCAGGCAAATGGCATATGTATTGTTATGAAGATAGCTACTACAAAAATCTATTTCAAGGAGCTTCTAATTTTTTTATTTTATTTTTTTACCAGAATACCATTTGAGTTAGTTTCAGGTGCTACTGATTTTTCTTTATGTTACAATCCTTTCCTTCTGCATCCAAGCAGCTCATAGCTGTCTAATGCTAGATCAGCCCTCAAGGCATCAAAGGTATTTGTTTACCCTCCTGTAACCCACAATCAGGAACTTGGCATTAGTGGCTGTGTCAGAGTGAGCTAATGAATAGTAACAGACTGATGTTTGCACCCCCTGGAGGAGAACTAAATCCAGAAACATGACAAGATGTATTTACACAACCTGGTGAGGTTTTCTACTTTTGTCTGGTTCTTCACTAGCCTTTCTTTCACTTTCTGTATTAGAAAAGAAAATAGAAGAGCTGGTTGAAAGATTCTATGACTGATACTGCAGCAGCTGCACTAATTTCTATAAATGGGAGCAAAGTCAAGCCCTTTATATTATTCCTAAGAGTGAAGACTAGAATTTTATTTGGACAGATGCTGAGGTGGTCTTATGATGTATTCTGAAAGGCAAAAGATCAGGCATTTACAGAAATTTTTGCATATCTTTAGGCACAAATTTTTCCAATAGTGCCAGGCGGTAGTATTGCAACACTCCAACAATATAAACAGTCACAGACTGTTGATACAAAGTAATTTCTATCATTTGCAAGACATTCGGAAATAGCAGCATTGAGTTTTGCTTTTTTTTTTAATGCTCAGTTCAAGTGCTTGATTTATTTAAAAATACAAACAGTACATACTTATGTATCAAAAAAAGTGAATTCACTAATTTTAGTTATTTCCAATAGCAGATATAAGGTTTAAATTACATAAGTGTTTAATATTGTTTCCATACTGGTGAAGTATGCTTAGGAACAAGTGAGAAGCTCTGAAATATTTAAAACTCCTGTTTTTATCCAGAGAAGCCAGAAAATTTAAAATGATGAAAGGATAATTGTAATATATGTCTTTTCCTCTCTTTTTATATGATTTAGATATCAGCATGAATCAATTCCAAGTCTGCTGGTTACTGGAGTCCTGTGCACACAATGACACCAAAGGACTTGGGAAAGTAACTGAGCTGACTTATGTAAGTCTCCATTTGACTTGTAAACAGCAAGAAAAAAGATCATTTTGTAGTGTAATACAATATTCTTTATAGCATGTTTCACAGATAAGTAGTAATGTAGTAATTTTTTATGTTTCTCTTTGGCAAAACATAAAAATGGTTTAGTTGATTAGATGGTGTTGGATGATGGGTTGGGCACGATGATCTTGAAGGTCTCTTCCAACCTGGTCTATTCTAGTCTAGTCTAGTCTAGTCTAGTCTAGTCTAGTCTACATTTGGACTGGTGTGGGTTTTAGTTATTTAGGTATTTTAAATACACACTAGGCTAAAATTTTATCCTTTTTTTCTATGTTACTCAGAAAACAAGAGTAGGCAAACAAAATTCCTATCAAAGTACTTACATAGTTCTAAAGCACATAGAACATGGAGCTTTATCTATAATTAGCACAGGGCAAATAATGAGCAGTATTAATATCAATTAATAAACTAGATTGTATTGTAGACATGCAGGTGGGTTTCTCAAAACCAAGGAGAACAGCAGAATAAAAAAAAAATGAGTTGAAAAATACTAGACATTAAATTGAGAAGTCAGACAGATATTAGATAAAAGGAAGAATTCTTTGAACGTACAAGTCAGCCCAAATATTGGGGCTTGTGCTCAATTTGTTAGCAATCTAATGTCATCTATCTCCATAATGTGTTATGAGAACAACACAGCAATGTGATCGGTGCATCACAGCTGATTTAGTGGGTTATGGAGAAAAGGAGAAATCACAATTCACCTTTCCTTCTTACCCTGACCTATACTACCAGATTAATTCAGTGGAGTTAATGGCATGTAAAAGTGGAGTAAATCAAAAGACATAATTTCTCATATGGGAGGTTGTTAGCTTGTAAGATTCACTGTTTTGTAGGGTCAGCAAAACAAATATTACAGGTGTATAAAGAAAAATCGTGACATAATGTTATGGTCAGTCATGATATTTCAAGTTATGCACACTTAAAAATAGGAGAAAGCTAACATTTAAGAAGTTTATTTTCACCAGATGTGAGGAAAGACTGTACATCTGCCCCAGTGCATTGTGGGGTTAGTTAATTTATTTCTTCACAATCATTTTATGGTAATTAGTCCAATCTGCTTTGGGAAATTATGTGTTTCTTTGAAAAAAGAGGACAATTGCAGGCAAAGAGAAGATGCAGGAAACTATGTAAAGTTTGGCACTGGATCCAATATGTCAAAGGCCTTATATTTCCCATGTTGAGAGTTTAGGCCCTGTCACAAATTTAGTGAGGTCTCAAGAAGGTTAGACCACTCTCCCAGAAGGTGGAAGGTAAAGAGTCAAGTCCCATTCTACATCAAGCCAAGACAAATATCTGTGTCCCATTGAAAGTGACCTTCCAAGTGAAGGTTAGACTAATCCAATTTGAGATTAGAAAAAAGAGGAAGTTATGCAGAAAAACACTGGAAATTAATGAAAAGGGAAGTAAGTTGAAGGGAAATAAAAGGGAAGTAAAGAAGTAAAAGGCAGTGAAAAACTTTTGACCTTATGGGACATCTTTCCAGGAAAAAAAGTACAAAACCAAACAATAGAAAATTTATTTTTCTTATATATGATTTGTGCTAAAGCTTTCAATTTGTAAGTTTCAAAACTACTTTAGGCAACAATAAGAATTTAGGAGGACAATTATGTTTTGTGTAAAGTTTTCTTCTTCAGTCATTGTCTTCAAACACATTATCTGTGTTTGTAATTTAGCTGTAGGTCTTTTCTTCCTAATAAGAAGACACAAGTAGTTCATGTACTAAAGTGGAAAAAAATGTATCCATAATGCCATGCTGGACTTTGAATGCACTTTAAAAGTTAAATGCAGATGAAGCCTGTCATTTACAGCAGCTTAACTTCACTTACTACATTTATGTAATTCCATTAGCATTTTCATCCTCACATTGCTACCCTCACTGCCATCATGTCAGGGATGCTGTTCTAAATGTTAGAAACCAGTTGCTTTGATGCAGCATGGGAAAGGAACTGTGCAGAATTGAAGGACATATCCAAATACAGTGCTAATATATTGTACTACTGAAAATAATAACATAGGCAATGTTTGCTTTGTTCCCCAAGTAAAAGCTATTTTGGCATGTGTTAAGTATAACAGGAAGTATTTTATTGGAGAGAACTTTTAATCTTCTGCCAACCTTATTTTTCAATTTATTTTTTGTTTTCCTAGAGGTCTATATGCAGCATGTAATCTTTTTGTTTTTCTTGTTGTAGGAAAACTACATGATTCTGAAGGAGTTGTTGTTTTCCTGCAAATATAAAGTGACTGTTTTGCCTGCAAAATCTAAAGGTCGATTTAAGGCTGAGAGTACTTTCTTCGTTACCCCACCTTGCTCTGTGTTTAAAGAAAAAAACCACAATCACATTAATTGTCCTGCTGAAGGAGGTGAGGCATAATCTGGAGAACTAGACAAATAGTTTCAAATGCATTTATAATCCTCCCCTATAAGAATTGTTTAAAAACAGATCTGAAATGGGAAATGAAAGATTCAGAACAAATATAAATATGACTAATGCTTACATGCAAAATCAACTAAAATATAGAACAGTATATGTTTTGGCCAGTATATTACTGTTTTATCAATTGGGTAATAATTTTAGTGGACTGCTTATATGACAACATTTGTCATTGCAGAGTTCTTATTTTTGTAAGGAGGAACAGCTTGCCAGTTATTTATTATAATGATGGATAATAATAGTAAACAATTATACTGGCATGACCCATATCTTGAATGTGTTGCTGCTGATGCAAGCTGCTTTTTCCAGTTTGATTTTGCTTACCTTAGTTCTGTTCTCCAATAACAATTAAAGGTGCTCATACCTTTTGCAACATTGCTACAGTGATTGATATTTGTAGAGTTTAATAGGAACGGCAGAATTATGGGCCTCTGGGGTTAGCTAGTCCAGCCACACACTTGAAGCAGGACTGTTGCCAGCCATAGCATTGTACAGCCAAGCCTGGAAACCTCTCCAGTTAGAGGGTGGCCGTCTCACTTTGAGTCTCTGCTGTCCCCAAGGGTACTCCTGTGGTCATTGTGTTACCTCAAAGTCCTGCTGGTTGTCATTGCCATTTCCTCACCATTCCTCCTGACAGTTTACAGCGATGCAGCCTTCCTGGGCAACTGCAACTCAGGCATATGTTTTCTCTAATCAGAGTTCCTCTATTAACTTGTACTACAGTTTTAGAGCATGAAATTTACTTTTTAACTGTACCATGGAGTTCTGTGCTATACTGTGTGTTTTCTTGTCATCTCAAAACTGAAATTTGGACCTCAGGCTTCCTAAAATAGAGGAGCAGGACAGCTGCCTATGAGTGACATACACATATTTACATGTTATAGACTTTCCTTTCTGTCAGCTCCAGCTGACAGTATTTGATTTGAACTTTGAATTTGGCCCAAAACACCTAATATTTAAGACAGGCATTGTTAACACTGAAAATGCAGTCAGGACACTGACAGGACCATGGATAACACCAGAAAGAGAGCTCTATCTGACCTTGATTTGTGGGATTAAATGAACATTATTGAAATGAACATTATTGAACATTATCTTTCAAAGTTTAGCTTATCTTTTTGCTTTCCAAATTTATAGGGCCAGTTCTACCCAAAGTGTTGGCCAAACCCGAGAATCTATCTGCATCTTTCATTGTTCAGGAAGGTAACATCACTGGTCATTTTTCCTGGAAGATATCTAAGGCTGACATTCAGCAGCCCATGACAGGGTTTCAAGTCACTTGGGCAGAAGTAACCACAGAAAGTCGGCAGAACAGCTTACCCAACAGCATCATTTCACAGTCACAGATACTTCCAGCAGTAAGTTGTTTGTTACTTTCCTTTCCTATTGGCTTCATGAGTCTTCCTATACATGGCCTGTTTTTAATATTTAGTGCTGATGCAGACATCACACATAGCATTCTCTGACTCTGAAGGCAAGCTTGAGAAGTATGTTCTTGATTTTTCCTCCTTGCTGGTGACACTCTTCTTGAAGAAACATCAAATGTTTTATTGTGCATAATTGTCAAATTAGCAATCATTGTCTGAGAAATGCCTGAGAAGGGAGGAAAAGGTCATCTGTGTGGAAATAGATTTTTTTAATTCTTTGGTGATCAGGCTGTTCACCTTGGTGGTTATTATAGTTTTACTAATTATTTGGTGTCCAAGTCAATGGATTTGGGAGAATTTTCTTTTCCTTTCAATCACAGAATCATAGAATAACTTAAGCTGTAAGAGTCCTTAAAGATAATTTAGTTCCAACCCGCCTGCCATGGGCAGGGACACCTCCCATTAGACCAGGTTGCTTAAAGACTCATTCAGCATGGTGATAAATACTTCCAGGGATAAGGTATGCTCACCTGCTCTGTCAACCTGTTGAGTCACTCACTGTTCTAAGAAAAATAAAAATCACTTCCCCCTCTTCCAATATTCACCATTGTACAATGGACAAATAACTTAAAGGAGAACTAGATTTCACTGTTCTTTGTGAGGGCAAGAATTCACAGAATCACAGAATGACCAAGGTTGGAAGAGAACTCAAAGATCATCAAGTCCAACCTATCACCACAGACCTCATGACTAAACCATGGCACCAAGTGCCACATCCAATCCCCTCTTGAGCACCTTCAGGGATGGTGACTCCACCACCTCCCTGGGCAGCCCATTCCAATGATGAACGACTCTCTCAGTGAAGAACTTTTTCCTCACCTCAAGCCTAAACTTCCCCTGGCACAGCTTGAGACCGTGTCCACTTGTTCTGGTGCTGGTTGCTTGTGAGAAGAGACCAACCTCTTCCTGGCTACAACCACCCTTCAGGTAGTTGCAGACAACAACAAGGTCTCCCCTGAGCCATCTCTTCTCCAGACCAAACAATCCCAGTTCCCTCCGCCTCTCCTCATAGGGCTTGTGCTCGAGGCCTCTCACCAGCCTTGTTGCCCTTCTCTGGACACGTTCAAGGCTTAAACTGAGGGGCCTAGAACTGGACACAGGACTCAAGGTGTGGCCTAAACAATGCAGAGTACAGGGGCACAGTGACTACCCTGCTCCTGCTAGCCACACTATTCCTGATGCAGGCCAGGATGCCTTTGGCCTTCTTGGCCACCTGGGCACACTGCTGGCTCATGTTCATCTGGCTGTCAATCAGTACCCCCAGGTCTCTTTCTGTTTGGCAGCTCTCCAGCCACTCCGACCCCAGCCTGTAGCTCTGCATGGGGTTGCTGTGGCCAAAGTGCAGCACCTGGCACTTGGATTTGTTGAATGTCATCCTGTTGGATTCTGCCCATCTGTCCCGTTGGTCGAGTCCCCTCTGCAGAACCCTTCTGCCCTCTAACAGATCTGCTCCTAACTTGGTGTCATCTGCAAATTTGCTGATGACTGACTCAATCCCCCAATCCAGATCATCAATGAAGATATTAAAGAGGATGGGGCCCAGCACTGATCCCTGGGGGACACCACTAGTGACTGGCCCCCAGCTGGATGTGGCACATTCACCACCACTCTCTGGGCTCAGCCCTCCAGACAGTTCCTAACCCAACACAGAGTGTTGCTGTCCAAGCCACGAGCTGGCAGCTTAGACAGCAGTTTGCTGTGGGGGATGGTGTCAAAGGCCTTGCTGTAGTCCAGGTAGACCACATCCACAGCCTTCCCCACATCCACCCGGCGGGTCACCTGATCATAGAAAGAGATCAGATTGGAGAGGCAGGGCCTGCCCTTCCTAAATCCATGTTGGCTGGACCTGAGCCCTTGGCCATCCTTCAGGTGTGCAGTTATTGCCGCCAAGATAATCTGCTCCATCTTTTTCCCTGGCACTGAGCTCAGGCTGACTGGCCTGTAGTTTCCGGGTTCCTCCATCCGACCCTTCTTGCGGATGGAGATCACGTTGGCCAGTTTCCAGTCATCTGGAACCTCTCTGGTGAAAAATGATGGAGAGCAGCTTGGCCAGCTCATCTGCCAGCTCTCTCAGCACCCTAGGATGCATCCCATCTGGCCCCATGGACTTGTGAGTGTCCATGTGGCTCAGCAGGTCCCAAACTAATTCCTCATGGATTTCCAGGGCAATACATTGCTCCCTGACCACATCACCCAGCTCAGAAGGCCACTTGTCCTGAACTCCTCCTGCCTTGCTTTTAAAAATTGAGGCAAAGAAGGTATTCAGGACCTCAGCGTTTTCCATGTTACAATTAGAATTCTTCCTCCTGTTTTCTTTAAGACAGCGTTTGTTATTTCAGCTTCTCTCCACCTCTCCTGCAGAGGCAGTTGGAGGAGCAGTGCATTCTAACTCTTCTGCTAGATACACCAGAGCCAGCAGAAGGCTTAAGTATCTGATCTCGATCCAATTCTGCTAACAACATTGAGAGTCTTTCTATTCACTTCAGGGAAGTGGATCACAGCAATTTTTTTGTAGAGCAGAACTGTCTGACAATCTGTTCATGACATTTGTTTAATCAAAGTGTTTTAATTATGTGTTTTAATCAAAACACATGTTTTGCTGGATATATCTTATATTCAGTGCATTTTCCACAAATCTAAGACAAAGTTCTCAACATTCTGTCTTAATTCCTAGCAGCTTTCCCTAGGGCTAGAGCACCAGTGTGACAAAGTGTGTTTTTCTGCAGGAGAACGACAAAGTTGACTATGGGTGCTCTAAAATGATGGGGCAAGCTACCATGCAACTTGTGGAGCTCTTTTGTTTCAGCTTAGTACAGGCTGGGTCTGATCCGTGCCAATTCACTCAAAGCTCAACCTAGAGTCCAGAACAGAAGCACAGTGCAGACACATCCTTGTTCTCTTCATCAAGGGCTACCTTGAGGTGGTTGTCACTCAGATGAAGGCTAGAAAAACAGTATCTACTCAGACAGAGTTGCTGCATCAGCATGCAGGAGTCCAGGCTGCTGGCTGCAGAGAGTACTTGAGGCTGGTACTTGCAATGGAGGGCAAAGAGAGAACACCTGTGTCAGGTGTGACCAGGTGAACTTTCTCCTCAATCTCATGGCAGAGCTGAAGGATGAAGTGGCCGAGCTGAAGGACTAGGTATCTAGGCTCAGGTCAATAAGGGAAAGTGAAAGGGAGCAGGCCCTGCAGATCTCCCCTGCTGAGGGAAGTGTCCCTGGAAACAGGGAGGCATGGATACAGGTCCCTGTCAGGGGCAGCAAGGGAGATCGATCCCGGCCCTCTCCTCCTCTTCCACTGCCCTTGCATAATAAGGCCCTGCAGGCTGAGGGCAATGGGGATGAGAGGGCCAAGGAGCAGCCATCTGGGGAGATGCTGAAGGCCAAGCAGTCCCCACAAACTATAACAACCAGCTCCAAAAAGAAAAAGAGAAGGGTTATAGTTGTTGGGGACTCTCTCCTGAGGGGGACTGAGGGACCCATATATCGTCCCAACCCATCCCACAGGGGGTCTGCTCCCTACCTGGGGCACAGGTAAGGGACATCACAAGGAGACTCCCAAAGATGATCCAGCCCTCTGACTATTACCCTCAAGCTGGGAGTGACGAAATTGACAAGAAGGGCACCAGGGCAATTAAAAAAGAATTCAAGGCCCTTGGACAATTGATTGATGGAGCGGAGCTCAAGTGGTGTTCTGCTCAGTTCCCTCAGTGGCAGGGGTGTACACTGAGAGGAACAGGAGAACCCATGACATCAACAATTGGCTCAAGGGATGGTGCCACCAGCGGAATTTTGGGTTCTTTGATCATGGAGAAACTTTTATGGCACCAACCTGCTGGATCCTGATGGGGTGCAATTATCTAGAAAAGGTAAGAGATTCCTAGCACTAGAGTTGGCAGGGCTTTAAACTAGGTCTGAAGAGGGTGGGTGAGGAAATCAGACCCTCTGAAGAGGAGAGAGTGGGTCATAAATTAGGGTTAATTGAGAAATCGAGAGCCCAGCTGAAGTGCATGTACACCAATGCATGCAGCATGGGCAATAAGCAAGAAGAACTAGAACTCCTGGTCCACCAGGGTGACTATGATATAGTCGCTATCTCAGAAATGTGTACACACGATTGGAGTGCTGCACTGGGGGGTTACAGGCTCTTTAGGAGAGACAAGCGAGGGAGAAGAGGAGGAGGGGTGGTTCTGTATATTAGGGAGTCACTCTTTGCCACAAGCTTGAGGTGGAGGATGAAGGGATTAAGAGCCTGTGGGTTAAAATCAGAGGGAGGCCTAACAAGTCTGACATCCTGGTTGGAGTCTGTTATAGACCACCCAACCAGGATGAGGAGGCGGACCAAATATTCTATAAGCAACTGCAGGCTGTCTCAAGATCATCAGATCTTGTCCTTGACGGTGACTTCAACCTGACAGATATCTGCTGGGAACTTAATTAGGGCTCTGCTTGACCTAATGTCCTCCAATAGAGAAGGGCTGTTGGGAGATGTGACCGTGGGAGGCTGCCTGGGGTGCAGCGACCATGAGATAGTGAAGTTTTCAATATGCAGGAAGATAGGGAGGAGCACTAACAGAACTCTCACTTTGGACTTCCGGAGGGCAAACTTCAGCTTGTTTAAGAAACTTATTTGCAAAGTTCCCTGGGTATCAACCCTCAAGAACCAAGGGGTCCAGGATGGTTGGACCTATTTCAAACAGGAGCTCTTGAAGGCACAGGAACTGGCAGTTCCCATGTGCCGAAAAATGAGCCAAAAGGGAAGGCGACCGGTCTGGATGAGCAAGCAGCTCCTCAAGGAATTAAGAAAAAAAGAGGGTGTATAGCCTTTGGAAGGAGGGCAGGGCTTCTCGTGATATCTTTAAGGATGTTGTTGGATCATGTAGGCAAAAGGTTAGAGAGGCAAAGGCCCAGTTGGAACTTAAGCTGGCCACCTCTGTGAAAGATAATAAAAAGCATTTTTACAAATACATTAACACTAAAAAGAGGGGCAAGAAGAACCTCCACTCCTTATTGGACCTGGAGGGGAATGCTGTGACTGAAGATGAGGAAAAGGCTGAGGTCCTGAATACCTTCTTTGCCTCCATTTTTAAAAGCAAGGCAGGAGGAGTTCAGGACGAGTGGCCTCCTGAGCTGGGTAATGGGGTCAGGGAGCAGTGTATTGCCCTGGAAATCCATGAGGAATTAGTTTGGGACCTGCTGAGCCACTTGGACACTCACAAGTCCATGGGGCCAGATGGGATGCATCCTAGGGTGCTGAGAGAGCTGGCAGATGAGCTGGCCAAGCTGATCTCCATCATTTTCCTCCAGTCCTGGCTCACCAGAGAGGTTCCAGATGACTGGAAACTGGCCAACGTGATCTCCATCCGCAAGAAGGGTCGGATGGAGGAACCTGGAAACTACAGGCCAGTCAGCCTGAGCTCAGTGCCAGGGAAAATGATGGAGCAGATTATCTTGGCGGCAATAACTGCACACCTGAAGGATGGCCAAGGGCTCAGGTCCAGCCAACATGGATTTAGGAAGGGCAGGCCCTGCCTCTCCAACCTGATCTTCTTCTATGATCAGGCGACCCACCTGGTGGATGTGGGGAAGGCTGTGGATGTGGTCTACCTGGACTACAGCAAGGCCTTTGACACCATCCCCCACAGCAAACTGCTGTCTAAGCTGCCAGCTCGTGGCTTGGACAGCAACACTCTGTGTTGGGTTAGGAACTGTCTGGAGGGCTGAGCCCAGAGAGTGGTGGTGAATGTGCCACATCCAGCTGGGGGCCAGTCACTAGTGGTGTCCCCAGGGATCAGTGCTGGGCCCCATCCTCTTTAATATCTTCATTGATGATCTGGATTGGGGGATTGAGTCAGTCATCAGCAAATTTGCAGATGACACCAAGTTAGGAGCAGATCTGTTAGAGGGCAGAAGGGTTCTGCAGAGGGGACTCGACCAACGGGACAGATGGGCAGAATCCAACAGGATGACATTCAACAAATCCAAGTGCCAGGTGCTGCACTTTGGCCACAGCAACCCCATGCAGAGCTACAGGCTGGGGTTGGTGTGGATGGAGAGCTGCCAAACAGAAAGAGACCTGGGGGTACTGATTGACAGCCAGATGAACATGAGCCAGCAGTGTGCCCAGGTGGCCAAGAAGGCCAATGGCATCCTGGCCTGCATCAGGAATAGTGTGGCTAGCAGGAGCAGGGAGGTCATTCTGCCCCTGTACTCTGCTTTGGTTAGGCCACACCTTGAGTCCTGTGTCCAGTTCTGGGCCCCTCAGTTTAAGGAGGACATTGAGACACTTGAACGTGTCCAGAGAAGGGCAACAAGGCTGGTGAGAGGCCTCAAGCACAAGCCATTGAGGAGAGGCTGAGGGAACTGGGATTGTTTGGTCTGGAGAAGAGGAGGCTCAGGGGCGACCTCATTGCTCTCTACAACTACCTGAAGTGTGGTTGTAGCCAGGAATGTGTTGGTTTCTCTAGCAACCAGCACCAGAACAAGAGGACATGGTCTGAAGCTGCATGAGGGGAAGTTTAGGCTTGAGGTGAGGAGAAAGTTCTTCACTGAGAGTCATTCGTCATTGGAATGGGCTGCCCAGGGAGGTGGTGGAGTCACCATCCCTGAAGGTGTTCAAGAGGGCATTGGATGTGGCACTTGGTGCCATGGTCTAGTCATGAGGTCTGTGGTGACGGGTTGGACATGGTGATCTTTGAGTTCTCTTCCAACTTTCGTGATACTGTGGTACTGTAATCATTAACTAATTCTTGGTGTCTTCTGACTGATAAACATTTAATATTTACACAACCAGGGCTGAAATGCACAGGTCCCAGTAGCCAGAGGAGTGCCTGAATATACAGAATGATGTATGAGCACAATGTATGCACTCTACATATCTACACTCTCTATCTCCTGCCCATTCAGGATTTTATATGAGATGGAACAGGTTCAGCAGGGTCTATTACAAGTAGCTTCATCTCAGGTTGTGTGTTACTTTGGCAGTAAAAGTACACTTTTCTCCCCAACTCTTTTCTCTCTCCTTTACTGTGTGATCTGACAGAAAGCACAAATTATTAGTTATTACCCCAGAGCACTTAGGGCCCCCTCATGGTGCTAGGTGCAGTGCCAACCTGAAGAACTTGCCCTGCAAATTCCTTTCCAGCCCAGCCTAGCTGGACACAGAAACACACCATGCCCACATGTGATGGAGTAGGAAGGTTCCCCACACACACAAAAGAATCCACAGCTAACTCAGCTGGAGAAGCAGATGAAAGCTGTATTTTACAAGCAGATATGGAATGCAATGAATATGTACAAAAATATACAATATTTACAATATATACAGTAATATACAGCAATGTATGTAATACAGGAGACCTTTCCCCAACCCCCCTGCGGCCAGGGGGTTCGGCCTGCCCCTCCCTTCTCCCTCCCTACCTCCCCTTTTTCCCAAAAGGGTTAGAGAGAGAGAGAAAGGAAGGAAATTAAAAGGGTAAAACTTTGTTAAGCTCAAAAAGCGAATGCAAGAGTTAGTTTTCTTATCTGGTTAGCAAAGGTTCGTCCCTGCGTAGCAAGCCGTTGCTTCAGAGAGAAAAGACAGTCCAGCTCACGGGACAGGGAGAAGAAGAAGAACTAACTGCCCCACCCCCACCCCCGACTGAAAGACTAAGCTAGAACTTACAGCTGGACTCCACCAATGAAATTGGTTTAGCATATCTTAGTTTTCATTCTAATATCAAAACATTCAGCCAGAGTGTTCAGAAAGTGTTCTTTTCTTAAAGGCACAGCCTAAACCTGTCACACCACACTATCTAGAATCACTGCCCTGCTGTCCACATCCTGGGACTGGACCTTTTAATCTTAATAAGATAAATCAGGACTTTTGATTCCTTAATACTCTTTAGTTTTTAGACAGATGTGTTCCCATTTGGGAGCATTTATTAATTAATTTATTTGTTATTTTTGTTGAAAAGAAAGATTGGGAATTTTTTTCTTGGTTTTTTAGGGTTTGGGTTTTTTTTGTGATGAGCATATAATCTATTTTCCAGAATACAAAGGAACAACTTGGAACTCAAACCATAGCACCCTGTTAGAAAAAATAATCTGTTCAAATGGAATGGCAAGCAAAAAATTAAACACAAACTCTCAACCAAGTGATACATACATTAAATCCTTTTAACAGAATTCTAAGAAAACAATTTGGGGGATACCAAGAGTAGTGGAATATGTTTCAAGCATTGATTTGTTTGAGTGGAGAAACCATGGTTTATATTCAGATACTCTGAGAATTAATGTGATTTATTTAATTTTAGGATCATTATGTACTTACTGTTCCAAATTTGAGGCCATCAATGCTGTACCGCTTGGAAGTTCAGGTGCTGACAACTGGTGGGGAAGGGCCAGCTACAATAAAATCATTCCAAACACCTGACCTTCCTCCATTTTCACCCCACAGTAAGTACTACACCATTACATGTCATAAAACTTCAGTCCATGTGTAAACAGTTTTCTTGAACCTTAGAATCATAATTGTTTCCAGCGGCATTCCACAGACTATGGATGTGTGAAAATATTCACGGTTTCCCCCTGTAACTGTCCATCAACACAGACAGAAGAAAATGCAATCTTTCTCTCTCTCAGGAATGCCCTTCATTTCACCACAGCTCTTTGGCTTATGCCTACAACACTTGGAATTCAAAGCCTGTCCAGGTGCTAGCCAGGCCTGGGATTCCTTGGTATCACATATGCAGGACTTGATATATGCGTATTTTCTTATTTATTTAGGACCTCATCTGAAGCAACATCATCCACATCACTATAAACCACTGCCAGAGAAATATTAGACTGTTTCAGCTGATTAAACAAATAACAGAGAAAAACTGAAGTCCGAAATGAGGGCTGGGAGAAGGCACATCTGTAGGAGCAGTGAACCCAGTTTTCCAGTGGGAGTTACCATCCTGTAAGATCTGTATCTGCTTCTTTATAGTTTACCCTTGAAGAATTGTATTTGCACCAAGACCAGCATGAAACATACAGCAAGTATCATTTGATTACCATCACTATTCAACAAATTGATTATCACACCCAACTCAACACCTGTGAGAAAACCAGAAGTGTGTTCATTATGATGTTTTTGTATGTCAATGTTTAAAGTAGATTGAAATGGTGCAGTGTATATGGCTTTTTCTCTTATTCACTTCAATGTTAATATTTGCAAGGTTGTCCTGTGATGTAGACATACTTTTGAGTACTGAAGGCCATTTTCACATCAGCATGTTTAAATGATGTTTTCCTTAAAACTCTGTCAGCAGCTTAAGCTCTAGTGTCTTTTTCAATTAAAGAAGACCTTGATATGTCTGAAATAAGGACATAAGGAAAATAAATAGTAGTAGCAGAAACCCTAAAGTAGTCCATATTTCATAATTGCAGTATTACCACACAAGGAGGAGTAGGATACATTTGTGTCACACATCTGTTCTGAAATGTTATCATTTTAGCATGTAAATCTTCCAATAATGCAGTTAATAGCTGAAAAACATACAGCGTAGATGAACCATTGTAAAGAAACAAATGGTAATTCACAGACTTGTTAAAAATTAATGTCAATGAATAAAATTAATTGTTAGGTTCTGGAAGAATGACTTGAAATTCTATTTCAATTTTTTTTGGTATGTAATATTTCAAGGTATCTCAAAAAGAAACATCAATTTTCTAGTTAAAAATCTAGTTACAAATACATTAGCATTTCAGAAAGTGAAATTCTGAGGTGCATTCATTATTCAAGTAGTGACAGAGCTACGTTTTGGCTTTGGATTTTGATGCACATTGTTCTTTTCCCTGTGGATCTTTTGAACAGAAGGATGGATGGATGTGCTATCTTCTGCCATTCTGCTTACAGAAAGAATTATGTGACAATATTCTGGCATGTGGAAAACATTGGCTTATAGTTTATTTGAATACATTTTTCAAATTTAGACAGAAGGGTGCCCTTTTTAGCCATAAGAGAATTAATATTGCCTTATTGTACAATATAAACTGTCTAGAATAATTTGCCACACAGACATACCTTGATAGTAAACAGAAACTGTTTGGATTTATTATGGAGAGAATGTAAAGTATCTGCCAATAAGCATCCACACTAATGCTTATAATCAGCTTCTAGTGCTCAAGATGTCCAAAGCGCTTCTGGGTTCTTTAGCCCTGCTTCCATTGCTCCCTGAATCATTTTGTAAAGTTAACATACCTTTAACACTCAGGAGACAAACTTAACGAGGTGGACATTTTTTCTACCAGTAGATGCTACAGACTCTACTATACTCATATTTGTCTAAGATATTCAATGAGAGGAGCTCAGACGTTAGTGGTAGATACATTTTCCTTCTCTTGATGACATACTGTTTTGTGGAAAAGCAAAGATGAAGAAAAAGTTATACCTGAAACTGAGGATCAGAGTTATATTTATTATGGTAGAGCATTCACAAAATATCCACATAGTTTCCCTGTACTGATGTGTCCTCCTTTTTATACCCTAGCTGGGCTGGGAGCAGGGAGTGGAACAGTTTCTTTTCAGAATGAGCATTAACCCACCACATGACATTTATAGTTTTTCTCTTGTGTGGGTTAATGCCACGGGATGAAGGAAACAAACTTAGTTGCTGCTCACTTGCTCATCTAATTTTCCTACATTTTTTACTTTCAATTTCAAAGGGCTCTTTTTCTTTTCTGGTTCCACTCTGCAAGTTGTCTTTTTTGATATTCACTCAGTGAACAATAACTTTTCCAGATATTTTTATTGCCACATGGATTGAGCCTTTAACAGTAGTTTAAAAAATATTCAGGACTATGGTGCTTTTCATTCCTTCTTCTGTCATCTCCCTTTTAGCAGTATTCATTAGTGAATAAACAGATGAACTCTTCTTCATAAAATCTGTAGTTTAAAGGTTTGGTTTTAATTTTGGCAGAAGGCCAGAGACTCAGAGATTACTGACAGGTTGAAAGTATTTCATGTGTACAAGTCTTTACAAAGGCAACACAATTTGAATCAAACTGATGTGCAGCACTGTTTTGACATTTAGATTGCACAGGGCATAAATGAGGCTAAAAGTGATCTCCATGGTGTTTGCTGAGCACACAAGTCAGTGGGATCAGGGAAAGTGATTACCTCAGGCTTCTCTGAAAATTTCTGTCCAACCTTTCAATCACGGTCTGTTCCAGTTATCCTGGAGCAAATCTGCAGTAACGTTAATAAAATTATGTCTCATTCATGGTGAAATGGTAAAGCATGGAACATGAATGTCAGTCTTTATTACAATAATGCCAGATCTGGCTTGAAGATAAACTGGAAGTTAGCAGCCCTGAGTGATCATAGCCTTAGTCTTTGTTACTAAGGGGAAGCCTTATTCTTCTGAAATTAATCAAAGTGGTTACTATTTGCTGATGCTACCCTCTTTGAAACATTCAACTTCTAAAAATAATAATGTACTTTTGAAGAACATGGAGGGGTTTTCCCTTTTAAAGTAGATTCTGGAAATATTTTTTTTAAAGTTGATAAAATAGAACTGTATTGAACAAGTGTATTATATAGAGTCCACTATGATGTTGGTTTTTTTTCCTCCTAGAAATCAGTTTATCAGCTCACCCTTCAAGTCATCTTCCAAATCCAAAATGAAAAATACAAGGTCAATAAAGCTCATGCATGGATTTTAAATTCTCAGCTATAAGTGATGTCCTGGTTATTCTTTGAATTTAGCAGTACAGATTTAAAGTTGCTAGTGCCTAATTCATAAAGCCTTGTTTGCTGAATCATGCAGGGTATTGTTATAATTTACTAAACTAAATCACGCTAAGCATTTAATTCAGCAATAGAGTTGTAATTTGCTACTTGATTCACTAGTTAAAGATTTATTTTCTCTAGTGGTGTTGTGTAATAGAGAGTCGATAGAGATACTGGGATGTTTTTAGATATTCTGCACCTTTACATTAATGTATTGTTTGCTGTGTAAGATTTTGATGGATTTGTCAGTTGACTTCAGGATGCATTTTGTATATCTTTATTCCTTAAAGGAGAATTATAAGATTATGCCACTTTTTGCTAGCTGCTTTGTGAAGTAGGTTGGGGTTTTGTTCATTAATAATTTTTGTTTAAGAGGGAATGGTTTGTTCTTGTTATATCTTTTTTTATTGTAAAAGTATGGATGTTTTATAGATGTTGGATTTGCCTCAACACTCTTCCCACATTTTATCATCTTGGAATTGTTTATAGAGCAGGAGAAATTCAAATAAGACAGAACTTTTGCTGTGTCATCTGTGTGTATTGTTTTGCATCATTGTCATGGTTTAACCCACACACATTAACAAAAGCTTGCCTGAATGCAGTTGGGGAAGCAAAATGGAGCTGTATTTTACAAGCAATAATGGAATGCAATGAACATATACAAAATACACAGTATTTACAATATTATACAGGTGTTTACATAAGGCAAACAGTACAGAAATCCTCCTTGGGCAGGAGGACACTGCCCCGCTTCCCCCAACCTTTCCCCTCCCTTTATCCTCTGGTTAATTAGAAAAAAGAGAAGAGGAAATAAGTTAGGGGAATTTCAGTTAGTTCAAAAGCTTCGTTAGAAAAGCTAGTAATGCTTATCTCTAGTTTGCTGATTAAGAGTCCTTCAGTGAAGCAGCCAGCATGCCAGCAGAAAGAAGAGGACAGAAATGAGAGCAGAATGTAAGATTGTAAAACTGCATCCACTCATCTGGCCAATGAAATTCGTTTAGAATTATTGCTCTTGTTTTCCTTTTTACAACCAAGTGTAGATTTGCTTAGATTTTTTTTTCAAAGGCACAGCTTAAACTGTCACAATCATAATAGACAATAAATAAGAAGCTGATTTCTGAAATTTTGAAATGGCTTCAGAAAGAGCCAAGGACATGATGTGGCAATGTTGACATTGGCAATATTGTTTGGCATTGTCACACACAAAGAAATACTCTTTGCTAATGTCAATGCAAATACTACCATTTGTTCTATCAGAAACATTAATATTAGCCCACAATACTTTCATCTCCATGCTCCCCACTGGGGTCTAAGAGAGTTTTGGATAGGGAGGCCCTGATTCAGGAAGGCACGCAGAAGAGAAAACCTCTGTCTGCACAAAATAAGTCAATGAGGTGGAAGTAAACCTGTGTATTTAAGAATGAGCTTTAATGATGCCTCAAAACATGGATGTAAAAACTTGCTTGAATACTGTCTTAAATCATGATCTTATAGAACAAAGTGTGGGATCCAGGCAGTTCTAAATTCTATGTGCAACACCATATTTTTCTTTTAATTTTGTCTTGTGTATATGTAAATGTAGTTGTGATATTGACTTATTTATTAATTCATTTTCTTATACTATGTGCCAAGTATATTCCTACCCTTTTGATCAATACCTGTGAACATCAATTACTAAAAATAATGTTATGCAGAGTTGTGCATTGTAACCAGGAATGTGATGCTAATAAACTATTGCATGTAGTATTAAATAATTTTTAAAATAATTTATTTTAAAAATGTAAATGAGTACCTGCATATGTTGATGTTTATATATGGTTTTGCATGCCAAAACTCATTTTTCAGTTGTGGACATGAAACGTAACAACTGTATTACCTCTACTGAATATATTAATAAGGTACAATTTACAAAGTAATTAATAGAACTCTATATGTAAAGTTTTTCCTTTTTTACTTAATTATATTGTAACAGAGATAACAGAACTCTTTCTCTGTTACCCAAATTGGCTGTAGAAATTATATTCTTATAACACTCATTTAAAGTCAATATTTATTTATGTATGTAATACAAAAAGATTGGTCCTATGTGTTTGTCCTGTTATTTAGAGAAAAAAAATTACACTTCATGTAAAAACAATTTGTAAAGAAATGTAAATAGAATCTGATTTCTTTTAAATCACTATTTTCATGTTTAGAATTTGTACATACTGTTTAGTTAATAAACTACTCTGCATTGAAATCTTGCTACATTATCTCCTCCATAAAAACATTATAGTTTTGTCTTTCTTTAAGTGGAAACTTACAGTCACACCAAGTACCTTTACTCTGTACTTTAATTTCATTGTGTATAAGCTCATACCATATTAACCACAGTTTATTACAGCATTTATTTTTCTTTAGAAAGTTACCAAAATAATCTCAGCACGAATTTTGGCATTATTTGAGTCTTTTATGTTGAAAAGCAATCCTTGAAGTAAAAAATCAGACTCAATAACTTGCTATCCCTTTCTCTATTTTAATGGGATAGTTCACAGTGAAGGTTTGTTCAATCTTTGTAATACTTAGTTAAAATAATTAAAATGGTGCTGGATCTATGTCAGTGGCCTGATCCTGCAAGTCAAAATTTTAATGATTGAAACTCACAGTGAAATCTATGTATACACCAGAATTGGAGTATTTTCTCTTTTAAAGTGCAGTATCCCATGATTTAAATTCTCTATTTTTAATAAATATAGATATCTGCCTTAGCACAAACATTTAACTGTTTCAGACTTGTCATAGATGTGCTGTCATTTTCAGATGCAGTGTCTTTATTCTGGGAGTCAACTTTGACTTAGTCTTGACTTACCTAATAGGCATGTAGATTTTGTTAAATTGAACATAAACTCCAAGAATTCCTAGTATTGCTTTCTTTGTTAGAATAACTGCTTTAACTTTTTGTTTTGGTTTTGCTTTTATTTAAATGGGTAATATTTACAAAAATCCATATAGTTAAATTTTCTGCAAGTGGGACTATCTCAATGATGCTTGCCATGGTGGTGGTTCAGTAAACCCAGGCAAGAATGATACATCACAGTGGATAGGTAAGTTGTCAAAATCAACAGCTGGAGTGTTCTGTACACTGTAATTCAAAATAGCCATTCATCTTTAATTTCCACAACTTTAAGTACATGTTTTATTCAACACTGAATTAGAAAAGACTGACTGGATTATGTGTATCATGCAAAATAAAGCAAATTAGCTATGTATTTAATAGTATCAATTATTTTGACTTGGGGGTTTGTGGGTTATATTTCTGTACGACTTGGCTTTTGTGTTTCTCAAAACAATGCACTCAAAAAGATTGCATTTCATAAAAAAAATTAAGTTCAATGAAAGCTTTTTACAGTACATTAATAAAAGATCCCCACTCTGTGCTTCAGTTGTCTTACAGGTGTTCTTTTGTCGTTTTCTGGATCTATTCCAGTCTCCCCAAGGAAAGCCTTAGGCCAAAACACTGACTGTTAGCCCATTTGTGGCAATGCAGCACCTGTAAGGGTAAGGAAATCATCAGGGAGAACACTGAGAACATAAACTTTGAAATGGAGCCAATGTGCAAAAACTCCTGCATATTTGAAGGGGATGCGTTTTGCAGAAGAGAATTGCTGTGTCCGCTTTGGTTTGGGTTTCTTCCTGCCTCTAGTTAAGGTGCTGGCAGGAGCATAGTTTGATATTTAATACATGCCTTGCTACAAGCATTTACCTAGAGTGCCATGTGACACATTTATGAGTGCTTTCTGAACTCAGTTCCTCAGCTGTGATGATGTTGATTAACAAGAAGCTACCTTCAGGAAGTCTGTTTCTTCTCCATGGAAGATCATCTTTGGAAACAGTGGTTTGTCATTTTTCAGGAGAGTAAGGCAGATATGCTACACACAAATATATCTTAATGGAGCTTGCATAACTTTTTCACAAGCTGTCTAGTAATGTGTATGTGCAAAGAGTTCAAAACTGTCAATGTTAAAAAGCAGGAGCAGGGAGGTCATCGTGCCCCTATACTCTGCTTTGGTTAGGCCGCACCTTGAGTACTGTGTCCAGTTCTGGGCCCCTCAGTTTAAGAAGGACATCGAGACACTTGAACGTGTCCAGAGAAGGGCAACAAGGCTGGTGAGAGGCCTTGAGCACAAGCCCTATGAGGAGAGGCTGAGGGAGCTGGGGCTGTTTAGCCTGGAGAAGAGGAGGCTCAGGGGCGACCTCATTGCTCTCTACAGCTACCTGAAGGGTGGTTGTAGCCAGGAAGGGGTTGGCTTCTTCTCCCTAGCAACCAGCACCAGAACAAGGAGACACAGTCTCAAGCTGCAACAGGGGAAGTTTAGGCTTGAGGTGATGAGTAAGTTCTTCACCAAGAGAGTGATTCGCCATTGGAATGGGCTGCCTGGGGAGGTGGTTGAGTCGCCGTCCCTGGAGGTGTTCAAGAGGGGACTGGACATGGCACTTGGTGCCATGGTCTAGTCATGAGGTCTGTGGTTACAGGTTGGACTCGATGATCTTCAAGGTCTCTTCCAACCTTAGAGATGCTGTGATACTGTGATACTGTAACTAGGTGTGCTGATTAGCCAACATTTCTTTCTGATTTTTATAATTTACAAATAGGTGGTTGACTTAAATGGTTCAGGCTGCATAGTTGTTAGCAGATTCTCAGTGATAGGCTGTAATTTCCACACTACCATTTCTATGTAAGTGAAAGAAGAGGCAGACTGAAGAGGGGACAGAAGAGCATGGGTGGCACAAAAAGAGGATAATCATCTGAACTGTGTGTTTCTTTGCAGACATCTGATTTCCAGTATTGCTAGCCATCTGCAACCATTCAAAATATTATTTTAAATTTCTCTTCTGAGATGTGTGTGAAATACAAGTATTTCAGTTTTTCATTGAACATACTTGCAAGCAAAAATCAATTTGACTGTAAGTCTTAAAGCAGGAATATATAAGAAAAAAGTAAGATAGTGGATATTAGAGGTTCTCTCAGAGCACTTAGGGAAAACTATATTTTTGCTTGATGTTTGTTGAATCATACTGAAGACAAAGAAGACCCAAGGGTATTTTTCTTGCCCTGTGATAATACCTTTTATCACAGACAATCCTATTTAAATGGCTAAAGGTGCTTCATGAAAGATCGACTCGTCAGAGGTAAACAGTAGCTTAAGTGTGTAATGATGCAGTAGTAAATGAATTGGTATCTTCCAGTTTATATGATGATTGTATTATTTTGTCGCATCTTTTTGCCTGAAGTTTAGTTTAGTTTAGTTTAGTTTTATAATGGAATGCTGTTTACTGCTTTTGCTGTATGTTTAGCATGAGAGCCTGTTTCGTTCACGGCACACTCAAAGCACATTTCACAGCACATTGCTATGACGATTCAGACTTATTATACCTTTCCAATAAAAAATAAAGCCATTAAGATAATTATATACACTCCTATATTCAAATATTATTTCAATAAAGGGCTACTTGTCAACAAAGTAACAGTTTTTAGATATAAGGTATATCTATATCTGTATCTCATTTAAATTATTAGGTGCATAATATAGTTTTGGAGAATAGGAAACTATTGTCTTTTTCAACAACAGCTATTCTAGGCACAGGAAATTGTAGTAAACACACAGAAGCATATTGATACGATAGCTATCAGTCATATTTGCAGCTTGATAAATGCTATTAAGACTATAAATTATGTTTAGGTTAGCTAAATCACTTTCAGACTGAACAAAAACAATATCCATTTTTGGCTGCAAAACAGAAGATGTAAGTGAATACCAGAAGTCTGGAGAGAGATGTATCAGGAACAATATAAACTGTGCCTGAATTGTATCAAAAGGGGACAGTGGACACAACTTAAACTGTTTATTTCCACCACCCCTAATCACTAGTAGAGAATACCCAATACTTTAATAAGATCTTAATATGATTCCTTGATTATTTTTTCAGCAATTTTGTAAGTTTATAAAATATTTGGAAATAATAACAAGAAATTGATATTTTCATTTAATTAAATGTAATTTAAAAATTAATATTTACCTACAATTGTTTTCAGAATCACTCAGCAGAAAACATGTGTAGACCAGTGTAATTCAGCTGTGTGAACATTTCAGCTTTATATTATCTCCCTGAAATTCAACTTTTGACTGAAAAAAAATCTCTGTTAAAAAAAACCAAACATATAGAATCATAGAATCATAGAATCAGTGCATTGGCCGGGAAACGAACCCGGGCCTCCCGCGTGGCAGGCGAGAATTCTACCACTGAACCACCAATGCCATATATGTATGTATATATATATGTATATATATATATATATGTATATGTGTATATATATATACATATATATATATGTATATATATATATAACTGTATATATACATACAGTTCCTGGAAAACTATGGGTCAAATAATGTAGTCAGACTTTATCTAGGAAACTTGTTCTCTTATCTCAACTAATCTCAAAATCTCCAAAATGCTTCATTGCATGCATCATTCGTATAGAAGATAGGTTGCTTGGCTCCTTGCCCTTTCATGCTTTGGAGATAATCAAAGATGGGGATTCCTCATTCTCTCTAATTACTACTGAAACTCAGTAAGGAAAATAATTATATCTTAGCTATTAAGGAAATTGTATAGGGGAAACCACATAAAATGAAAAATTTCAGTTGCACGGCAGACCTGTCAAATTACAAAGAAATGGAAAAAGTACCCTTTTGAAGCTTAAGTTTATACGTTTGCCTAATTCTCAGTAGTTTTGTGATGAAAACTTTTTTGCATTGACTCTGGGAAGTCAAAGCTAGCACAAAATGAAATCTTCAGATTCTTGATATGTTTGTATTTGTCCAGACTTTAGTTGCAAGTCTTGAGAAATGGGAAGTTAATCAGCCATGTTTCTAGGTATTTTGTACTTGTTGCTTAGCTTCCAAAACTGAGTTAATGAGGACTTGTGATAGTTTAACACATTCAACACAATAGTTCAAATTATGAACTATTAAATTGACGATGGCAATGGCCCATTTCTGTTGCCTCATCTGTATGCCATGGGGTTTTGGTTTGAGAAGCTACAGCTACTGCTACCAAAATTACTAGTCCTCCTTTGTCAGGAAACTTTGCTTTTAGCAAGGTAGGAGCTGCTAAGGAGAATGTTAAGGGCACTGGAGAGCTAAGTTAAGCTAAGCAGGTCAGGTTGGTCTGCCTGTAGGAGGGTGTGTCAGACACCCAGCTTAAGGATGGTAGGGGGAGAGGGGAATGATTCCTTTAAGTGGAAAAAAGAGCACCTTCAGTGAAAATGCTGTAGGAAGATCTCTCATCCCACCATAGAAATTCAGGGTGAGGGAAAGAAAGAGGTGCCCACTGCTGAGCAAAGAGAGAGAGGAGCATATCACACCTTTCGTACATTCCCTTTCTGAGGGGACTAGGTGAGGGTGACAAGGATGGACAAGATGCGAAGAAGACTGGCATGAAGACTATTGTGCTGGAGTTCACACAGACCTGCTTCCATTGAACTGGTTTGCAGAAGATTCATAGAACTACCTTGATTTGCTCTTAGCCCAGACATCTGCAGATGCAGAGCTGCAACTCTGGGACCAGAGTGCAGAGGATCACCTTGGTTGGAGTACTAGATTGGGGTACTAGCTGGAAGTGACAGTCTCTGACAGGATTTTGTTTCTGCTGCTGGCACTATTAGGGACCTCAGCTTCTCCAAGATGGAGAATATTTGAGCAAAACTTTGAGAGGTGGGATGAAGGCCTGTGTGGAACTGTTTTGGCACTGTGGCACACGTTGCTGTTCCTTTTTTTGTTTTCTCTGGAGTTGCTCTAAGGGAGCCTCCATGGAGGAAAATACAAGGAGGACTCCCTTATGTTGTGTCAGAAGTTACAATGATGTGCTCAATCATTTTAGTATTTTACTGTTTTTTCATACTTTACTGGTTTTTTTTGTATTTTACTGCATCTGGGGAGGGGCAACCCCAGGCACCAGCACAGAATAGTGGCTGCCCTGCTGGAAAGCAGCTCCATGGAGAAAGACCTTGGAGTGCTGGTGGACAGCAAGTTCTGCATTGGACAGCCATGTGCCCTTGTGGCCAAGAGACCCAATAAGATCCTGGGGTGCATCAAGAAAAGTGTGGACAGCAGGGCTAGGGAGGTTAGGAAACAAAACTCTGTGGGAGGTAGCACTTAGAGCAGCCTTCCAATACCTGAAGAGGGCCTACAAGAAAGCTGGGAAGGGAAATTTTAGAAGAGTTTGTAGTGAGAGGCTGAGGTGCAATGGATTGAAGCCTGAGGAGGGCAGATTCAGACTGGAAGTTAGGAAGAAATTCCAGTGAGGGTAGTGAGACACTGGAATGGGTTGCCCTGGAAGGTGGTTGAATCCCCACCGCTGGAGGTGTTTCAAAGAGGCAGAGATGTGGTGCTGAGGGCCCTGGTTTAGCCCCAGCCTTGGCAGTGTTAGTGAATGGTTGGACTGGATGAGCTTAAGGGCCTGGATGAGCTTAAGGGCCTTTTCCAATGAAAATGATTGAGCAGCAAATGATCGAGTTCTGTTTTTAACCACCATGAGAGCACCTACAGTAATGAGTTCCTGAGCTGCCAAAAGCAGAAGTTGCACTGGGCATCAATCAAAAGAAAGGAACATTCCTCCTAAAGGCAGGATTTGAACCAACCAGGAGGCTCATCACATATCACAACTTAAACACAGAGCTTCATTCTCAATCCTTCTAGCAAGGCATTAGTCTCAAGCAAAACTTTTTTACTCTCTGAAAAAGTCATATGATAGCCAGAATATTGAAGGTCAAGCATTAAAAAAAGGAGGCAATTTGCATACAAGAGAAGACAAGCAATGAAGAGACCTAGAGGCTATGACTAGTTCCTTAACTGACTTAAATATGGGGAAATTGTGATGCAGGCAAAGCATTTCTGCATAATCATGTTTCCAGTTTTGCTTATTGAAGTAGTTAGCTTCAGATGAAGGAAAAGAGTGCTGCTCTGATTTTTAGCAACTTAAACTGGGGTTTTAGCAACTGTTACTGTGAAATACTCCAAAGCTTCTGAAATCAATAGGCTTCCTTTATATTCAGAACACAAGACCACATGCACGACTTGCTGCATTATGATTAAAATATAGCCTTTCCCAGGTATTGTGAAGCATATGTCACAATCATCTTGAATGTGGAAATATTGAAACTCTTGCAGTTCAAGCAAACATTTTTTTCCTCCTTAAATAGTTTATGGGTACTCAGAAACAACAAAAAGGGTTATCCTTTAAATGAACCCATAGCCACAGATAAGAAAAGAAAATATTGATTTTCTGAAAGGCTTTTGAAGGAGAGGATAAAGATCACCAATTATAGGCAACCAGAAGTTTGGTGTCAGAAATAATAAGAGGACAGATGTGAATACCAGTCTCCTTGAACATTTCTGCTGTGTATCTTGTCTGGTCAGTGGCTCCAGGTATAGTTAGTCTGCCAGCAGATTCCTCTTTTTTGCTGGGGAGGGGTCACTGGGTGATTGAGCGGCTGCTGCAGTTCAATCCCAGGTAAGGGATAAATGTAGACAGTTCCTCAGTCTCAAAATTGCACTTCTTGTTTATATGTTAATGTGGTGGAGTAGGAAGGTTCCCCCACACACACAAAAGAATTCCACAGCTAACTCAGCCGGAGAAGCAGATGAAAGCTGTATTCTACAAGCAGATATGGAATGCAATGAATATGTACAAAAACATACAATATTTACAATATATACAGAAATATACAGCAATGTATGTAATACAGGAAACCTTTCCCCAACCCCACCCTGCGGCCAGGGGGTTCGGCCTTTTCCCTCCCTTCTCCCTCCCTACCTCCCCTTTTTCCCAAAAGGGTTAGAGAGAAAGAGAAAGGAAGGTAATTAAAAGGGTGAAAACTTGTTAAAGCTCAAAGCGAATGCAAAGTTAGTTTTCTTATCTGGTTAGCAAGAATCGTTCCTGCGTAGCAAGCTGTTGCTTCAGAGAGAAAAGCAGGCCAGCTCACAGTACAGGGGGAAGAAGAAGACGACTGACTGCCCCCCTGACTGAAAGACTAAACAAAAACCTTCAGCCAGGTTCCACCAATGAAATTGGATTAGCATATCGTTGTTTTCATTTATATACCAAAATATTCGGCCAGAGTGTTCAGAAAGTGTCCCTTTCTTAAAGGCACAGCCTAAACCGGTCACAGTTAACTTCATAAAACTTATCTTCTCTTGATCACGGTTCATTGCCTGTTTGGGCATAATTTTAAATTGCTAGCTTCTTTGAAGCTATTCTTTGAAGAATAACATCACCATTGCATTAGTGCATTCCTCGTTGTGAGCATTATAAGCTGCTTTGTGCTTCACACATTTGTTTGAAGTTTCTTCCCGCCCCCCTCCCCCCCCATTTAGTTTATAGTTCTTTTGTCCCAGGAGATTCAGTAAGTGAGCTATGAGAAATGTTTTAAAAGGCTGGATTGCAGCTGCTTGCCTTTCTTTTTCAAAATTAGTCTATTTCTTTCATAAAGGATATAAAAATGAGAAAAAAAAATTCTAATGATGAACACTTTTTTCCCATAATGGAGCACTATTTGCACCATAAAATCTTTATACTTTTGACTTCATTTCAGAAATTTCCCCTAAATCTTTCTTATTGCTGCCTGCTTTCTTGCTCCAAATTTAAAGAAAGTGAAATATACATCCTCACAGCAGCTAATCATTATGTCAGAGAAAGACTGATTTGATGTGATGTCTCTTACAATGTTCCAGAAGTCTGGCTTTGTCTGTTGCACTGCACTCTGTGTGTATAAGTTTATTCCACTGTAAACTTACACTGTTGACAAAAGTGTATTTCAGGAAGCATTTCAAGAATGCAGTCAGAAGTTTAGCTATGACAAAAGCTTATTACTAAAGACATTCATCTTCTCTTCAACCACTCTCCCTAAGGATGGACAAGTTTTTATATTGTTTTATTCTACTCTACTTTTAATTGTGGCTGGTAAAATAATCCTTGGAATTACTAAACTTGTATATGCTTGAAAAAACATAGGCTTCTCTTAAGAAAAAAAAATACATGGTTTTGTTTCTCTTTCATTTAAATTTCTGTTATGGTTTCTCGCCAGTCAGGGCCTACATTTTTGAGCTTTTCACTGTGAATAGAAAAGTTGTAATTTTAGAAAAGTAACAGTAATGAAGAAGGAAAGGTTGGAAGACAAGAATGTGAAATTCTCATGAAGTTGAGAATTTAAATTATTAGATTGCATGAACGACACCAAGTAATGCCACTTTTGTGACAAGACTCTAAGATTTGTCAGTGATGGTGGTGATGAAACTGACAGTGGGACCCATCTGTTGACAAGGCTTGACATTCTGGGAGGCATGCTGCCTCTGAGGAACCCAAATCCTTGGTGCTACTGAAATGCTGACAGGGCTCCTCCAACCCTCTGAATACTGCTCTGTGCCTATGTTCCATGTGGATGTTAATAACACTACTGGGAATGAGTTTACACAGATTAAAAGCTACTGTAAGGCTCTGGGAATGGGGAGGTGAAGGGGTCAGGAGCTCAGGAGGCTTTTTTTGTCTGTTTTGCTATCAAAGGTCAAGGCTTAGGGACAGATGTGACATGGAGCTAAATGTGAGTGAGCAGATGGTGCTGCAAGTAGAAAGTCAGCTGCCTTGACCATGGAATGATGTTTCATAAACCCTATGGCACAAGGGAAAACTGAACCTCTTTCACACTAAATTGCTGATTTATTGAGACAGGTTCACAAAACCCACCAGATCAGCATGAACTACTCTGCCCTTAACAAAAGCCTAAATATTGGCAAGAAAAGATGTATCTAGCATAAGGTCAAAGGATACACAAAACAGAGAATGGTGGGTTGGTCCCTCAAACATATTAGATAATGTAGGAGGAAAGGGAGGCTTTGTTACATGGCTAACATTTTGCTATAAATTATATTTGGCTGATTAAAAACTTACCAGATTATTTGCATATCATATTATTAATATTAAAGAGTATAGCTTGCTCAGAAAAGGCAAACAGAGGACTAATAAAGAAGGTAAGATAATATTCTTACATGTGCTTGCATCTGCTCCAAGATCCAGATTGCAGAGAAGCATACATTTCCTGTAGGGGTCCTGTAGGTTCCTGTAGATCTCTTAATATTCCTTGGAGTTAAAGGAGAAAGAAAATGGACACTATCATAGTGATGGTTCTGGAGGTGAAAACCAGAACAATTCAAGCATAGGACTTGGTAGTAATATCATAACTACTTGGTAATTACTGATCACTGCTTGAGCATAAGAATGCAGCAAGACATGGAAGAAAGAATTCATCTGTCTAAGGGTGGACTTCTATGGAGAGGACCTCTGCTGGTATCTGTGCTGGCTACACTCTAGTCAAGAGAAACACTTAAAAGCTGCTAAGATCTGAGCAACTGTTAATTAAAAATGTCTATTTGTTGGTTGTTTTGTTTTTTACATTGTAAATAAGTAATTTGAATGAAAACATACAGGTCTGTGCAGAAGATACTTAAAGTAGAATAGTATGAATTCCATACAGGTAGTCCAAAAAGCTTTTGATCTTGATGGTGTTACCACCTAATTGATTCAGGAGGCAAAATCCTGCAGAGAAAAACGTTATAAAGAACCTGGAGTTTGTTAGGGAACGTATTGGGTTTGGCTGAGCTGGAGTTAATTCTCAAAGCAACCTTCTAGTGCTGTGTTTTGTAACAGTAATTAATAACAGACCAGTGTTTTGGCTACTGCTGAACAAGTACCCAGGCTGTGTTGTTCCAACACCTCTCTGCCCCAACAGTAGCTATGGGGTGGGCAAGATCTTGGGAGGGGATGCAGCTGGGCCAGCTGACCCAAACTGGCCAAAGGGGTATTCGATACCATATGATGTCAGATCAGATATAAGAATGAAGTGAAAGAAGGAAGTGTGGGGACTTGTCCATGGTGCTTGTCCTCCAGGGGAACCTCCAACCATAGAGAACCCTGCTTCTTGAGACCAACCATAGTTATGCTGATGGGAAGCAGCAACTAGCATCTCCCTCTGCTTTCACTTTTGTGTAGTCTATTGCTTTGGCTTAGCATTATTATTAAATTGCTTCTATCTTATTACTGGCTTTTGTTATATTTTCCCCACTCCCCTGTCCATTTCAGAATGTCAGTGAGGAGTGGCTTTGGTGGGCATTTGGCCCCTAGCCAGGGCCAGTCGACCACAGGGAAACAATAGCAAACCATGCTTGCAACTTGACTAATGTTCAAGGTATTGATGTCATATGCTAGAAAGCACACTGCCTGTGGGCAGATCAGTGAAGATGGATGTGGGAAACACCACCACCAAAAAAAAAAAAAAAAAAAAAAAAAAAGTATAAAGTAAGTTCAGCTAGCAAAGGATGGAAAAAATTAACAACACCCAGCCTATGAAGATAGTGTAGGCAACAAAATAAGGGCCAACATGAATGTGTAAAAACCTAACTATAACGGTAGCATAATTTCCTCATACAACATAACAACAAACCATGCACCAGTATAGGTTGGGGACGGACCTGCTGTAAAACAGTGAAGGGGAAAACAACCTGGGCGTCCTGGTGGATGGAAGGATGACCATGAGCCAGCAATGTGCTCTTGTCACCAGGAAGGCCAATACCATTCTAGAGTGGATTAAAAGGGGGGTGGATTAGAAAGGGTGTGACCAGTAGGTCGAGAGAGGTTCTTCTCCCGATCTACTCTGCACTGGTGAGGCCGCATCTGGAATATTGTATCCAGTTCTGGGCCCATCAGTAACCTGGTGTAGGTGATCCTGCTCTGGCAGGGGGTTTGGACTAGGTGATCTTTTGAGATCCCTTCCAGCCCCTGAAATTCTGTGATTCTGTTATTCAAGATACAAAGGAAGAGCATTTCTGCGAATAATGATTTTAGCAGAGCTTTTGGCTTTGTGTTCTACTCTTAAGATCAAACCTGAAAAATGTTATTCAGAGGAATGTATTACAGTATAGGCAAAGTTTATTTCAAAAAATGTTTAAAGAGTAATTACTAATGGTGCATGCCAATTCTGAAGAAAGTATAAACTAAGGTACTATAGGGACTCTTGCTGTGTCCAGGATTCTATACATTTCTTGTTGACATTTTGTGGGATGAAACAGGGAGGTTTTCACAGTATCACAGTATCACTAAGGTTGGAAGAGACCTTGAAGATCATCGAGTCCAACCTGTCACCACAGACCCCGCAAGTAGACCATGGCACCAAGTGCCATGTCCAGTCCCCTCTTGAACACCTCCAGGGATGGCAACTCCACCACCTCCACCACCAGCTCATTCCAATGGCGAATCACTCTCTTGGTGAAGAACTTTCTCCTCACCTCAAGCCTAAACTTCCCCTGTTGCAGTTTGAGACTGTGTCCCCTTGTTCTGGTGCTGGTTGCTAGGGAGAAGAAGCCAACCCCTTCCTGGCTACAACCACCTTGCAGGTAGTTGTAGAGAGCAATGAGGTCGCCCCTGAGCCTCCTCTTCTCATTGAATTTGCAGACTTCATAAAGGAAGTGCATCTTAAAGATTAGAATTTGAAGTAATGTCAGATTAATGATATGGTCTATTTTAAAATGCTGGCTTTAAAAATAGGGATAAGCAAAATTTTCCACAAGCCAACAGTACTGTATTGTTACAAAAATAGTAGGGCAAACTTATACAGAACAATTTAAACAGGAATGTGACATTTTCCCTCTTCTTGGCACTACTACAACATCTGTGGGAGTATTACTTTGAAAATCAGTCTCACTTTAAGAAAGACTGGCAAAATTACAGAGAAATGAGAATGATCAGAGTACAGAAATCATGGTCTATGGTAAAAGAATAATGAACTTCTGTGGTATGGCAATTTAGAGAACAGAAAGCAAAGAAGTGTTATTTATTTCCAGCTATGTGCTGTGGTGAGAACCAAAATGATGGCTATCTATTGGACTCAAATGTCAGTATTTGGGAAATATTTTGTATTAGTGAGGACAATAAAGTACCTTCCCTGAAAAGATTTAATGTGTTTTTCAGGCCTTAAGAGCCACTGAAATAAATGTCTGTCATAGGCACAAATGATTTTGCTTTCAGGCACATGGATGCTGAAAGGTCTCGGCTTTCAATATGTGAAGACCAGGCTCTTGCTTCATACTGAAGGGAGAAAAGCCTGTCTTAACAAGAGCTGAATATCTGGGTAGGTGCAGGACAAGTGGAGTGGACAGAGAGAAAACCCCCAAGAATGTCACCACGTACTTTGAGCTCAAATGTGCATGTTGCTGCTAGGTATACTGCTAGAAGAATGAGACTTCAAAGAAAGCTCTACTTTCTCCCAACTAGCCAATGTAGTGGTTATGGCAGAATTCATGTCAAGGGACAAAGATGTGGATTGTCTCCTGTCTTGCATACAATGCCCTGTAATGCCATCATGCACAAAAATTTTTAAAATAACTAAATATCTAGATTTTTTTCCAGAGCTCTATTATCTATTTAGAGGATTTTACTTATCAGTGGCATCCTTGCAATGTTGTGAAGTTACTTTGTTTAATTTCCTGTGTAATTGTTGAAAATTTTTGGAAAGTTGTGATAATTTTTAATTATTTGAACATTGTCACCTACTAACACTTCATAAAATGTTTTATGTTTTGCCCAATGATAGAATAAGGGGCTCTGGGCACAGACTAGAACATGGAAGTCTCTACATGAGGAGAAACTTTAAGGGTGATGTCTCACTGGAACAGGCTGCCTTCCTTGGAGACTTTCAAAATCCACCTGGATGTGTTTCTCTGCAACCTGCTCTAGGCAAACCCACTTAAGCAGGGGAGTTGGACTAGGTATCTCCAGAGGTCCCTTCCAACCCCTGCCATTCTGTGATGTGAAACAAACACTGGAGGAAAAGTACTTAAATGGGGCAAGGACTGGCTTGGCAAACATACAGAATAACTGGCTTGGATGTGAAGTAGTAGGCAAGCATCATTTCACCTCATTTTATTTGCCTGTTTAAGCTCCTCTAGCCTTCATGCAGTGCTCTTTTTATGTTGACACCATGAAAAGCTCCTGGCAAGAAGAAAAGCATAGAAAAGGTTTTCTCCTCTATTGATTTAATCATATCTATTTTTTCTTTACTTTTACTGCAAGGACTTTAGATTCAAGTTTTGTTTTTCATTGTGAAGCCGTGGTGAAGGCACATTATGCCCAAATATTGAATCTTGTCCCAGCACATGGACAAGTTCCCCTCCTTCATGAGGGAAACAAGCATGGACCCCTGCATGCACCCATCACCTGAGATGCTCGTGTGATTACCAAGTATGGGCATAATTCTAACTTCACACTTTCTATAGGCTGAAGCCAGTTGTTTACAAGAGTGCCCATTGGTGAAATCCAGCCTCAAGAAACCTATAAGTATTACCCCAGGTGGTAAACAAGTGGCCCATTCCTTCACTTTGTCTCTCTGCTTGCTAGAGAGGACAATGCTTGTGCCATAGCCTCTGCCATTGAGCTCCTTGATATTAGCTCTTCTCTCTCATACATGCAAGCAACTAGAAGCCTATGCACGACGAGAAGAAGCTTGTATCCAGGCAGGCCTGTTGAGCCTGAGCCCTGAGAATTATCTGCAGAGGGAGTACCTTCACTGAGCCCGTGAAGCCCAGCGTTGTCACCGCCAGTCACACAGGGTAGATGCTTTAGTCGGGGGCAGCTGGTGTTTCAGGGCAGTGAAGCACCATTTCTCAGTTCAGTACTTGAGCGAATTATCGTGTCTAATTCACTTACAAGAAAAAGTGAATATAGCTTAACACTCTACCTGAAAGGAGCTTTCCCAGTTCTTCTTGTTGCTTGTGTATATTTTTGTTTCTCTGCAACATTTCAAGGCATCCTTCAAAACACAGAGAAAATGATCTTCTTGGTTCCCAAATGATCAGGTAGGAAATGACTGAGGGAGAGTAGATTTAGGCTAGATCTTAGGAAGAAGTTCTTCACTATGAGAGTGGTGGGACTTTGGAATAGGCTGCCCAGGGAAGTTGTGGGTGTATCCACCCTGGGGTGTTTAAGGCCAGGTTGAATGAGGTCTTGAGAGATGAGTCTAGTTGAGAGGAGTCCCTGCCCATGGTGGGGAGTTTGGAGTAGATGATCTCTAAGGTCCCTTCCAACCTAAGCCATTCTGTGATTCTATGACTTGATGAAAAGTACCATTTGTCAAATTTGGAGTGATAACAATCATTTAATGGAGGATGGTAATAACTTCTCATTGAATGTAACATAAGCAGGACTGAGTATAATTGTGGTGGTTTGGGCTGGGTGCCCTCTGCTGCGTAGTGCACTTCCTGTGTCCAGAAGTCCAGCCCAGTGGGTGGACACAGGAAACCAGGTATCTCCTACCCCAATCCCCTGCACCGCTATAAGATCTTGCATGGGGTCCGCTTCTTTCTCTTTCTTCCCTCGCCAGCACCCGGGAACTGGGGGAGACGTCTCCCAGCCTTGGGCCTGGCTAGGCCCAAGGCCAGAGGGATGGGCGGTCTCAGGCCTGGCCAGCCAAGACTAGCCTAGCAGTGGGGGGGGGAAGAACGAGCCCTGGGGTCTTGGGCCCACCCTCAGGTGGGGATGGGATGTTTTCGAGTCTGTTTTCGGGTTTCTTCTGTCACTGTTTCTGGTTCTTTATGCACATTCACCCTTTTCTATTTAAACTTTTCCATCACTTTTGTAATCCGTTTGTCAGAGTCGTTATTTTGCCTGTGGTGGGGAGGGGGCTGCCTCAACCCACTACAATAATGTAAGAAAATTTCTGAAAATTACAATTTTGGAGAGGAATATCTAATGCTTTGGAACTGGCACTGGATAAAAAGAACAGAATTACATTTCTAAACTGGAGTAAAGTAATTGCAGAATTGGCCCTTCTTTAAGGATCTAAATAATTTTTTTTACTTCAATTTTCCAACATTGTTAATTGCTTTGTGCTGGGATGATAAACCAAATAAGCTGTTACTTAATCAAAACTTACAACAGGCCAGGTAATTTTTTCATCAATACCCTTAGTTGCAGCTAGGAATATTGAGAGAAACAGGAAAGCAGATGTAATTAACAAGCGGTTCAAAGGCTGGTGCCACCAATGGAATTTCAGGCTTTTTGATCTTGGGGAATTTTTTTATGGCTAGCAACAGATGGAGTACATACGTCCCAGAGGGGGGAGAAAAATCCTAGCACATGAGAATGGCCTAGGGATGGCCCTAGAATGGATTCTAGGAAGGGAGTTGGCAGGTCTCACTGACAGGGCTTTAAACTAGATTTGAAGGGGTGTCTCAGTCCAGAGAGGGAAAGAGACTCAATTCTTTTGAATATTCCCGTGTTGTGAAATGAGAGGCACAAATGAGGCCAAAATATCAACAGCTAGACTATTTATTACATAAATAAAGTGGATGGATCAGAAGGGGAGAGAGAGAAAATAGAGAAGAGAGAAGAGGAAAGGAATTCACCCCCTCACCCCCCCAAGACAGTTTGAGTCTGTGGAGGAAAGGTGCTGCAGGAGATGTTGGGTCTGTAGAGGAAGGGTGCTGAGGCTTTGGCTGTAGAAGGGATGAGGTCCTCTGAGCAGCTTCTTCAGCTCCATGAGTTGCAGCAGGCGGAACTTAGGGCATGGAGAGAGGGTTTTCAGAGTCCAAGATCCATTGTATTGCCCCGTGATGTTTCCAGCGTGTGGTGACATCTTCTTTCTTCTGCATTTTTCTTCTTCTAGGCCAGTAGTTGCTCCAGTCTTTTATACAGTTTTTTAGTCCTTAGACAAGTGTCCAGGTGTTGTTCCCCAGGATATCGTTCTGGGAAATCATCTTTAGGTAAGTGTCCAGGTATCGTTCTCCAGGAAATCTTTCTGTGTACTCAGGTGAGTTTGGGCAGTCGTCTGGATGGAGGGGGAGGCCTCCTACCTACCCACACACTCATTACACATCAGGAAACAGGTGGTGAATCCATTGTCTCATCAACCTCCCTTCCTGGGGTATCTGATGGCTGGAAATGATCTTGTCCTGAAGGCATGATGGCTGGGCCCTTGGGCTATTGTTGTAGGCCAGCTGCAGTCCAGTGAGCAATGTTATCTTTGCACCTTGCAAGAGTCCTTCCAGTGCCTCTGCCCAAGGCACATCAGCTATTGTCTGGGCAAGCAGCAAGTGATTTTATCTTTGAGTCAAACCAGGAGAGACAAGCTTTAGTCTCTCACAAGGGGGAAGGGGTTGAAACCAGTCCCCCCAGACAGAAGTCTGAGGGTAGTAAGCTGGAGTCAGGGGTGAAACCAGCAAGCCAGCTGAAGTGCATGTACACTAATGCACGCAGCATGGGCAACAAACAAGAGGAGCTGGAAGCCTTGTTACAACAGGAAAGTTATGATGAAATTGCCATCACAGAAATGTGGTGGGGTGACTCACATGACTGGAACACTGTAATCGATGGCTACAGGCTCTTCAGGAGAGACAGGCAAGGGAGAAGGGGCAGAGGGGTGGCCCTGTACATCATGCCAACATGATGCCCATCCACAAGAAGGGCCAGAAGGAGGAAGCAGGCCTGTCAGCCTGACCTCAGTGCCAGGCAAGATTATGGAACAGGTCATCTTGAGTGCTTGAGTGCCAGCACTTACAGGATGGCCAAGGGATCAGACCCAGCCAGCATGGATTTAGGAAGGGCCTAAGGTCCTGCCTGACCAACCTGATCTCTTTCTATGATCTGGTGTCCCACCTGATGGATGTGGGGATGGCTGTGGTGTAGTCTACATGGACTTCAGCAAAGCCTTTGATACTGTCCCCCACAGCAAACTCCTGACCTAGCTGTCAGCCCATGGCTTGGACAGCAGCACTCTGTACTGGGTTAGGAACTGGCTGGAGGGCCAAGCCCAGAGAGTGGTGGTGAATGGTGTCACATCCAGCTGGCAGCCAGTCACCAGTGGTGTCCCCCATGGATCAGTGTTAGGCCCCATCTGTTTAATATCTTTAGTGATGATCTGGATGAGGGGATTGAGTCCATCATCAGTAAATTTGCAGATGACACCAAGCTGGGGGCACATGTTGATCTGTGAGAGGGTAGGAGAGCTCTGCAGAGGGACCTTACCAGGCTGGACAGATGGGCAGAGTCCAATGGCATCTAAGTGCCGGGTTCTACACATTAGCCACAACAACCCCATGCAGTGCTACCGGCTGGGTTCAGAGTGGCTGGAGAGAAGCCAGGTAGAAAGGGTCCTGGGGGTACTGGTTGATAGTAGGCTGAACATGAGCCAGCCCAGGTGGCCAAGAAGGCATCCTGGCCTGTATCAGGAACAGTGCGGCCAGCAGGAGCAGGGAAGTCATTGTGCCCCTGTACTCAGTGCTGTTTAGGCCACACCTTTAGTGTTGTGTCCAGTTCTGAGCCCCTCAGTTTAGGAAAGATGTTGAGTTGCTGCAACCATGTCCAGAAAAGGGCAACAAGGCTGGTGAGAGGCCTTGAGCACAAGCCCTACAAGTAGAGGCTGAGGGTGTTGGGGTTATTTAGCCTGGAGAAGACCTTCTTGCTGTCTACAACTACCTGAAGGGAGGTTGTAGCCAGGTCGGGGCTGGTCTCTTCTCCCAGGCAACCAGCACCAGAACAAGAGGACACAGTCTCAAGTTGTTCCAGGGGAGGTTTAGACTGGATGTTAGGAAGAGTGATTGGCCATTGGAATGGGCTGCCCAGCGAAGGTGGTGGAGTCACCATTACTGGAAGTGTTTATGAAGGGACTGGCTGAGGCACTTGGTGCCATGGTTTAGTTGATTAAATGGTGTTGGGTGATGGGTTGGACTTAATGATCTCAAAGGTCTTTTCCAATCTGGTTATATCTATTTTAACATTAGTTGCTTATATTTTCATTCTGTACAGAACATGAGCTCCCATCTCTGGATACCCTATAATACTTCTCCAGAAAAATGTGAAGCAATACACAATTCAAACAACATCATATTGCTAAAGCAGGAATGCTTATAATTGCTTTTATAAAGAGATTTGCTTGTTTGTTTGTTTTTAAAGAAGGCTGCCGTTAAGATGGAATGGACTCAGAGCCTCAGAGACAGCCTTGGCTGCAGTGACCATGAAGCAGTTGAATTTAATATCCTCAGGGCAATCAGGAGGACCTATTCTAAGCTTATGACCCTAAACTTTAGGCATGCAGACTTTAGGCGTGCAGACTTTGATCACTTCAGGGATCTGCTAGCCAAAGTGTCGTGGGATGAAGCCCTGGAGGGAAGAGGGACCCAGGACAGCTGGTCAGTATTCAAGGACCACCTCCTCTGTGTCCAGGAGCTATGTATACCTACAAGGAGAAAAGCAGGAAAGAATGCTAGGAGGCCTGCCTGGATGAACAAGGAGCTACTGGACACACTATTACTTAAAAAGAAACTCTACAGGAAGTGGAGGGAAGCGCAGCTAGAACAGGGGGTATATAAGGAAGCTGCCCGAGCAGCAAGAGGCCTGGTTAGGAAAGCCAAAGCAGAGTTGGAATTGAATCTAGCCAGGGAGGTTAAAGGGAACACTAAGAATTTCTACAGGTATATTAATGGCAAGAAGAAGACTAGGGAAGGTATGGGCCCCCTCAGAAAGGAAACTGGTGAAATGGCCACAAGTGATGTGGAAAAGGCTGAGGTACTCAATAACTTCTTTACCTCAGTCTTCACTGCAAGGGCCTCCAGCCACACTCCTGGTGCCATGGAAGATGACACCAGGGATGGGGAGGAAGAACTGCCCATCGTAAGTGAAGCTCAGGTTCGTGATCACCTGAAGAACCTGAAAGTGTTCAAGTCCATGGGACCCGACGGGATACACTCACTGGTACTGAGACACCTGGCAGATGAGGTTGCTAAACCCCTCTCTATTATATTCCAAAAGTCATGGCAGACTGGGGAAGTCCCCACAGACTGGAAAAGGGGAAATATTACTCCAATTTTCAAAAAGGGTAAGAAGGAGGAACCAGGGAACTACAGGCCAGTCAGTCTCACCTCTGTGCCCAGAAAGATCATGGAGCAGATCCTCCTGGAGGTACTACTGACTCAGAAGAATAGTGAAGAGGTGATTGGGAATAGTCAGCATGGCTTTGCCAAGGGCAAATCCTGCCTGACAAACCTGGTGGCCTTCCATGAACAGGTGACACCATTAATAGATGAGGGGTGAGCAACTGATGTCATTTATCTGGACTTGAGCAAAGCCTTCGACACTGTCCCGCACCACATCCTGATCTCCAAACTGGTGACACATGGGTTTGATGCATGGACCACTAGATGGATAAAGAACTGGCTTGATGGCCACACCCAAAGAGTGTCTGTCAATGGGTCCATGTCCCAATGGAGGCCAGTGACAAGCAGAGTCCCTCAGGGATCAGTCCTGGGACCAGTCTTGTTCAACATCTTTGTGGGTGACATGGACAGTGGCATTGAGTGCACCCTCAGCAAGTTTGCTGATGACACTGAGCTGTGTGGTGCAGAAGACACGCTGGAGGGAAGGGATGCCATCCAGAGGGACCTTGACAGGCTGGAGAGGTGGGCACAAGCCAACCTCATGAGCTTCAACAAGACCAACTGCAGGGTCCTGCATCTGGGTCGAGGCAATCCCAGGCACAAATACAGGCTGGGCAGGGACTGGCTGGAGAGCAGCCCTGAGGAGAGAGACTTGGGGGTGCTGGTGGACGAGAAGCTCAACATGAGCTCTCAATGTGCACTTGCAGCCAAGAAAGCCAATCAGATCCTGGGCTACATCAGGAGAAGTGTGGCCAGCAGGTCAAGGGAGGTGATTCTCCCCCTCTACTCAGCTCTGGTGAGACCCCACCTGGAGTATTGCCTCCAGTTCTGGAGCCCCTATTACAAGAGGGATATGGATGTGCTGGAAGGTGTCCAGAGAAGTGCCACGAGGATGATCAGAGGGCTGAAGCACCTCTCCTATGAGGACAGTCTGAAGGAGTTGCGGCTGTTCAGTCTGGAGAAGAGAAGGCTCCGAGGTGACCTCATTGTGGCCTTCCAGCATCTGAGGGGGCCTACAAGAAGGCTGGGGAGGGACTTCTCAGGATCTCAGGTAGTGATTGGACTAGAGGGAGTGGAATGAAGCTGGAGTTGGGGAAATTCAGGCTGGAGGTGAGGCGGAAGTTCTTCACCATGAGAGTGGTCAAGCCCTGGAATGGGTTGTCCAGGAAGGTGGTTGTTCTGGTGCTGGTTGCTAGGGAGAAGAGTCCAACCCCTTCCTGGCTACAACCACCCTTCAGGTAGCTGTAGAGAGCAATGAGGTTGCCCCTGAGCCTCTTCTTCTCCAGGCTAAACAACCCCAGCTCCCTCAGCCTCTCCTCATAGGGCTTGTGCTCAAGGCCTCTAACCAGCCTTGTTGCCCTTCTCTGGACACGTTCAAGTGTCTCAATGTCCTCCTTAAACTGAGGGGCCCAGAACTGGACACAGGACTCAAGGTGCGGCCTAACCAATGCAGAGTACAGGGGCACAATGACCTCCCTGCTCCTGCTGGCCACACCATTCCTAATGCAGGCCAGGATGCCATTGGCCTTCTTGGCCACCTGGGCACACTGCTGGCTCATGTTCAGGTGGCTGTCAATCAGCACCCCCAGGTCCCTCTCTGTTTGGACGCTCTTCAGCCACTCCGACCGCTGACTGTAGCTCTGCATGGGGTTGTTGTGCCCAAAGTGCAGCACCCGGCACTTGGACTTGTTGAATTCCATCCCATTGGACTCCGTCCATCTGTCCAGCCAATCGAGGTCCCTCTGCAGAGCCCTTCTGACCTCTAACTGACCAACATCTGCTCCTAACTTGGTGTCATCTGCAAATTTGCTGATAACTGTCTCAATGCCCTCATACAGATCGTCAATGAAGACATTGAAGAGGATGGGGCCCAGCACTGATCCCTGGGGGACACCACTGGTGACTGGCCTCCAGATGGAGGTGGCACCATTCACCACCACTCTCTGGGCCCGGCCCTCCAGCCAGTTCCCAACCCAGCGCAGAGTGTTGCTGCCCAAGCCACGAGCTGACAGCTTAGCCAGCAGTTTGCTGTGGGGGACGGTGTCAAAGGCCTTGCTGTAGTCCAGGTAGACCACATCCACAGGCCTCCCCACATCCACCAGGCGGCTCACCTGATCATGGAAGGAGATCAGGTTGGAGACGCAGGACCTGCCCTTCCTGAATCCATGTTGGCTGGACCTGAGCCCTTGGCCATCCTTCAGGTGTGCAGTTATTGCCGCCAGGATAATCTGCTCCATCATTTTCCCTGGCACTGAGCTCAGGCTGACTGGCCTATAGTTTCCGGGTTCCTCCATCCAACCCTTCTTGTGGATGGAGATCACGTTGGCCAGTTTCCAGTCATCTGGGACCTCACCGGTCAGCCAGGACTGGAGGAAAATGATGGAGATCAGCTTGGCCAGCTCATCTGCCAGCTCTCTCAGCACCCTAGGATGGATCCCATCCGGCCCCATGGACTTGTGAGTGTCCAAGTGGCTCAGCAGGTCCCGAACTAATTCCTCATGGATACCAGGGCATTACACTGCTCCCTGACCCCATTACCCAGCTCAGGAGGCCACTCGTCCTGAACTCCTCCTGCCTCACTGTTAAAAATTGAGGCAAAGAAGGTGTTCAGGACCTCAGCCTTTTCCTCGTCTTTAGTCACTGTGTTCCCCTCCAGGTCCAATAGGGAGTGCAGGTTCTTCCTGCCCTTCTTTTTGGCATTAACATATTTGTAAAAGTGCTTTTTATTGTCCTTCACTGAGGTAGCCAGCCTCAGTTCCAACTGGGCCTTTGCCTCTCTAATTTTTTTCTCTCCCTTCTTTTTTCTGCCTCCCTTCTAACTTCCCTTTGCCAATGCTATTATTATGGAAACAGTAAACAGCTGGTGTCCTCCCATAAATGCTGCTATCCAGTTGTGTACCTTCAGGAAGAGAATGAAGAAGTAGCTGTACTGACAAAACTTTAAGCGTACGAAGTAAATGCACAATCCTAAATTGCTTTCTCTGAGCAGACAACAGCTGGAAAATCAATACAGAGAGAGCATGGCATGGTTGAGTGTGTTGGATTGACTGGCTTTTTATGCAGCATAATTGTGTTTCAAACAAGAAAGTAAAAATGAGGATACCTTTATTTATTCAGATGCTTAATAGACATGTGACTAGACTGAAAAGTAGTTTATCTGAGTCCTAATTTAACTTTGCATTATGCCACAGATACTTGCAACTCTCAGTTCAGCTTTTCCATGTGGAAGTCTAATGCATGGGATGCCAATGGTTTTATTAATCTCCTTGTAGCTACTACAGCATCTCAGAATCTGTTCAGATCATGTCCTTCTGATAATGCTCAATATTCACTTTCACCTACACTAATATTATTAAGACTGAATTGTATTTTATATCAGGGATCTGCATGAACTGGATGCTTTCTGTACAACCAAAGAGGAATGCAATAGTAGATGTGCTAAGCATCTTAAATTACAGCCTTAATAGCATCTAGATTGACTGCTAAAAGGTGGAAAAGGCCACATTCTTCCTGCCAAGACCTGGTCAGGAAAGGGTTTGTATTCTTGTTAGAAATAAGAAAGGGAAGAGAAATATTAAGTGTAGGAGAAGGGTGTTTTCGGATAGCTTTGGAAGGCTATGTTTAGTCTCTGACTTAGAAAAGAATGTAAACATCTTGTAACTGAAGGAGAGAAACAGGGCAGAATTTGGTTGGACGTGTTGAAATATTGTTTTGTTATTTTAGCCTATTGTATGCCTTAATACATGCATGCCAGTAGAAAATTACCAATTAGGATGTGACACTTGTGCCTACTGATAGAGTATATAACCTTGCTGTATAACATAATAAACGTTTTCTCCTGCTTACACCTTGTCCTGGAAGCTGTGCTCAGTGTGATCAAACACCTATACTACAACAATTAAACTACTTAAAAGGGACAATATCTTTAATGACAGTTATACCCCTTGAAGTCAATATGAAATTAATAAGTTTCTTTTTCCATTCTTCAAGGCAGGAGCAAAGAAGCCAAGATCCTTAAAGCTGAGTTTGCCATCTGACAAAATGCCTACCGTTTCCTTTTAGTCAGTATCATCAAAGATGCAATCAATTATTTTACCCTGTTGCAGTGTACCTATACCAAGAAATTGTCATGAGGGAATAGTATTGCTTCAGTCCTATATGGTTCTATGCTACATGAGTTGGAGTTCTTTAAGGATAAAAGGCTACGTTCTCAGAGCCTATAACTCAACATAACTGTTTTGACTTTGAGGCGATATCAATATTTTTTTAAGTCTCTGTTATCTACTTGCCCAATAGTGACATTAATAAAGGTTTATTTAGTCTCTACTGCTTTATGTTTTCTACTCACACCATGACCAGTGAGGCAGTTCTTTTCCTCCCAGGTGTTACTTTCCCTGGTGAAGGTCACAGGCACTGACTCTCACCAAAATCAGGGCTGAGGAGGTGGGGAATTCATCAGCAGTGGGTAAGTGAGATAGATGTTGAGAAGAGAGGGCATAAAAGAAACGCAAACCATAAAGGTGGATAATTTCACTCCTGTATAAAAATTCTCCTTTTCACAATGTTAATTATTAAACTAGTCAAGCAATGGGCACGTCTTATAAAAACATACATGTATGAAGCAAATACAGCTGGCTTAATAGAAGCTGACAGGTTTTGAGACGAATCAGCTGCTGTGGAGGACACTTCCGGTCCTGCTGAAGAAGAAGGAGGAAATGGCTTTGCCTTGTTAATGGCTGCCGAGGACATGGGAGCCTCCGTGTTAGGAGCTGTGGCCGCCACTGCAGCTGGCTGATTGCCAGAACCACCAACAGCACCGTTCAGAGCAGCCTTTCCGATGGACTTTTTAGCTTTATCTTTAACTGATACAGATTCTGCATTCTCCTCATCACTAGATATCTCTGGGGTAGAGTTAGAGCTGTGCTTGCTTCTTTTCAATCTATGCCTAATTACAAAACAGGCTTTAGATACTTTCTTCTCACGGTACAGAGCATATAACAAGTACGCAATCACCATCACCAGCAGCAGATTCAAACACATCACATAAATCACCTTTGGATCCCAGCCGTCACTTAAAAAACCCCTTTCGCCTACTGGGATCTTAAACTCCTTTATCTCTATGGGCAGAGTGCTGGAGGTCACATTCCTGTATCTATTAAGCCAAAAGAATCCCAGGCACCGGTCATAGAGAAGCTGAATATTATACTTAAACCATAAATACAATTTATACATCAAGTATCTGCCTAAGTGATCGAAAATCAATCCCAGGACATGCTTATAGATAAAAAAACAGATGCTCTAAAAGCCAAAACACTTTCATGTTTGCAACTCTGACTCGAGCAGACAATAAATCAAGCAATCTTTTTGCCCTGCTTCTGGACAGCAATTATCCACAAGCCCCATGTTGGGCGCCCCCCCCCCCCAAAAGATTCCACAGCTAACTCAGCCAGAGAAGCAGATGAAAGCTATATTTACAAGCTGAAATGGAATGCAATGAATATGTACAAAAATATACAATATTCGATATATATACAGAAATATACAGCAATGTATGTAATACAGGAGATCCACAGCCGGAGGAGGGTGTGCCCCCCCCCCCGGGCCACTATCCCCCTTCTCCCTCACTACCTCCCCTTTTTTTCCCAAAAGGGTTAGAGAGAGAAAGAAAGGTAATTAAGGAGAAAATAAATTCTGTTAGCTCAAAGCGAATGCAAGAGTTAGTTTTCTTATCTGGTTAGCAAGGTCGCTCCTGCCCAGCAAGCTGTTCCTTCAGAGAGAGAGAAACAGGCCAGCTCACAGGACAGAGAAGAACAGACTGACTCCAAACAGATAGAACCCAAAACTCAAAGTAGCATTATACCTATCTACCAATGAAATTAGTTTAGCATATCTTTGTTTTCAATACATTCAGCCAGAGTGTTCAGAAAGTGTCCATTTCTTAAAGGCACAGCCTAAACCGGTCACATAATGCCTTGGAATTTGATAAACTCAAAGTGATAACACAATGCATATGGAAAAACTGAAGAATCTTTCCATTCCAATTGGAGTGAAAGTATCCATGTGAGGGTCTAGTATTCATAGGGATATAATTAAAACAGCTAAATTGATAATTTAGTTGCAAATGGGTGCTGCATCTGGGTCAAGGCAATCCCAGGCACAAATACAGGCTGGGCAGGGACTGGCTGGAGAGCAGCCCTGAGGAGAGAGACTTGGGGGTGCTGGTGGACGAGAAGCTCAACATGAGCTCTCAATGTGCACTTGCAGCCCAGAAAGCCAATCAGATCCTGGGCTGCATCAGGAGAAGCGTGACCAGCAGGTCAAGGGACGTGCTTCTTCCCCTCTACTCAGCTCTGGTGAGACCCCACCTGGAGCCCCTATTACAGGAGGGATGTGGACGTGCTGGAATGTGTCCAGAGAAGAGCCACGAGGATGATCAGAGGGCTGGAGCTCCTCTCCTATGAGGACAGACTGAAGGAGTTGGGGCTGTTCAGTCTGGAGAAGAGAAGGCTCCAAGGTGACCTCATTGTGGCCTTCCAGTATCTGAAGGGGGCCTACAGGAAGGCTGGGGATGGACTTCTCAGGCTATCAGGTAGTGATAGGACTAGGGGGAATGAAATGAAGCTGGAGGTGGGGAGATTCAGGCTCGACGTGAGGCGGAAGTTCTTCACCATGAGAGTGGTGAAGCCCTGGAATGGGTTATCCAGGAAGGTGGTTGAGGCCCCATCCCTGGAGGTGTTTAAGCCCAGGCTGGACGAGGCTCTCGCCAGCCTGATCTAGTGTGGGGTGGCCCATGGCAGGGGGTTGGAACTAGATGATCCTTGTGGTCCCTTCCAACCCTAACTGATTCTATGATTCTATGATTCTAAATGCACACTCCAACCAGAGATCACTCCAGGTACCTTAGACTTCACTTTTGAACTGTAGCATTAGTATTAGTTATTAATTACCACATTAGTATTCCAAGCATTTCAAGGTGACTGCATATTGATCTCACTCCAGCTGGAGGGGCTGCTACCCTCACAAATACTGTACATAGAACTACGTAGACATGTTAGATGAAGAAATTTCCCATCTCTGCTAGGGTTTTGAAGAGTTTCTTCTGAAAAGTTGGTTTAATGCTGCAGAAATCTCTATAGCTAAAACTGTCTGGGACCTCAAAGAAAAAGGCCTTTGGTGAGTGTTTCCTTTTTCCGTACCTCTTGGTCTTTAACTATCACCTCCCTACCAGAATGATAGGTTGGTACAGTTATGATGTTTTCTAGTTGTGACAGCATATAAGAAAAATATAAAAATAAGGCTGAAAGGGAATGAAGAATGGAATGAAGGTTATCTTTTACCCTGAAGTTTCCATTAGCAGCTTACATATGGTTTCTTTTTCATTGCTCTTCTACCTTACTTGTTAGTTTCTTTTTGTCAGTGCAGCTCCCACAGATAGTAAGTTCCATCAACAACAATTCCCTTCTTTCTTTTGTCCCATTGAACACAGCTGAGGAGCCAACAGAGAAACTGCCAGTCTGTTACCATCAGTGGGGGCAATGTGGGTCACTGTAGGTATGTCACATTCAGGAATGTAAGTTTTGTCATTATCCACAAAATCACTGTAATCCAGAGACATGAAATTGCTAAAAGATTTTTTAAAAAAATCACTTGATCTCCACTCAGTTTTTCTTCATGTTTCCCATAACTCTTTCAACCATTTCAGAACAATTTAGATAATCAATACCATCAATGCATTGTTAAGCATGTATGGTCTAGTTGTTGGGTGGGTTGGAGTGTTTGATGGGTTGGACGCGATGATCTTGAAGGTCTCTTCCAACCTGGTGTATTGTATTGTATTGCATGTAAGCAAACTACCTTCTCCTGATGAAAGCATGGGTTTTCTTGTAAAAGATAAAGAGGAGTCTGCGGTATTGTTCACAGCAAGGTAGGAACAACAAAATTCTTCAGTGTCTGTATTTAAGATAACTCTATGGGTGATTTAAAGAATTCCTACTTCTTCTGAAGTTATTCTGTTATCTGTAGTATAAAGTAAGCCTAAAGCAATACATTCTTTGCAATTAATGAAAACACGAACAGAACAAGGCTAGAGATATACACATTTGCCTCTGGCTTTGAATGCATGACTGAATATGCCAAACTCACCTCCACAGGCTTTAATGGCAAAAAAAAAAAAAAAAAAAAAAAAAAAAAAATGGCTTTGATGCAAATGTTTTGAATTACTCCCATCTGAAGTAAGCTTCTAGGCACATGAGACTAGCATGTCCTGCTCCTACTCACCCCTGCACTTAAATCTTTCTAAGCATGATTTTGGTGGACTGAAGACTGAGTGGATTTGCTTAATAATACATGTCACTGAGTATAAATGCTGTGGTCATTGCAAGTAGGAAACTTGCCTTCAATAGGCAAATTAACTGTTGAAGTGAGAATTGTCCCCTTCCAGTAAAAGCTTTATTAAGTGTATGCTCAGCAGAAGCTAAGCCAAAGGTGTGTGCTAAATGCTAAAGGTGTGTTCATTGATTCGGTCAAGCTAATGATTCTGAAAGTTGATCTTGCTCTCATAAAAATGGTATTCAGGTGGTTGCAAAAAATTGACAGAGATGTTTGCAGAATTGTAGATGCTACCTTTGAGTAGTATCACTACCACTGTTCACAAAACTATTTTAACAGTAAATGGTAATTTAGAATGACAGTAGTGAGTGTAGTATCAGTTCAGTATGTTACTGTAACTTAATTAGTTAAGCATGTCAAAATGTTACTACTGTTATTGATAACTCTTTTACATGATACTACCAAAGTATGAGCAGTGACTCTCATTCCATAATGGATTAATATATTTTATGGAAATTCAGAAGAAATACATAAATATTTCTGGGTGTTAACAATAAGGTAGTGCTTCAGAGCTATTACAATTTGTTACAGAACAGTTTCTGTTATAATTTGTTGCTTTGCATAACCAAAGAGAGGGAGAAAAGGAAAAAAATAAAAATCAAATCAACAAAGCACTGATCATTGATCTCCCTGAATCCTTGAAGCAGCCTCTAAATTGCATTAGCCTGAAGTGAAATCTAGGGATTTTATGATGCAAGGGAAGATTTTTGGAGTGATTTTGGAGCAAAGTACTTTTTCTCCCTGAAATATAGAATCTTAGAATGTCTTAGTTTGGAAGGGACCTTAGAGATCATTTACTCCCCTCTCTCTGCTGTGGGCAGGGACACCTCCCAACTAGATCTGGTTGCTCAAGGCTTTATCTAACCTGGCCTTGGAACACCTTCAGGGAGGGCACGATTCCAGAGTCCCATCACTCTTGTACTGAAAAACTTAATTCCTAAGATTTATTCTAAACCTAGTCTCCCTCATCTTAAAACCATTCTCCCTTGCCCCATCACTAGACACCCTTATGAAAAGTCCCAGGTTATTCATACAGAGGACTCTGCACCAAAAGGACTGGTTAACACTCAGGTTTTGCATACTCAGCTAAGGGGCTAATGGAATTTTCTTCTAGATCTTCTTTCTAGATTTTCCAGGTGAAGTTAGCTTTTCTGGCTTAAGTATCTAGGGAAAATATACTAAGTTTCTGACTCAGATGGAATAAAATTTTGTTGCAATAAAGGTGGGTTGCCAAATGTGAGGAGCAGGAAGAGTCAACTAATAGATGAGTAGGAAATTTTTACAGAGATTTTAGTTCATACCTGAAGTTCCATCAGATAGAAAATATTAAGGAGTTTAGAAAACACCACCAAGGGTTTTTTAAACTCGAGGGCTACTTAATCTAAAACCAAATAAGCAAGGATATGGTCTATGTCTAACTGTTCTTTTGGGGACATACTCTCTGTTCTGTTTTATAGTAGGAAAAGGAATTATTCATCTTTACAGTAATAAAATAATGCAATGGGTCTGTGCACCAAAACACACAAAAGAATCAATCAATGATAATAAACCCTGAAAATTTACTTTTATCTTATTATAAGAACACACACACCAGAGTTTGTAATGTGAATCAAATGTAAAACTACCATATCCATTTTGATGTATTTCTATTAAAAGAAAGTAGTGAGACCCACCAGAAACTGACTGCAAGTTATGACATCTGGATTCAAACAGCAGTATACCAAGATATTAGCATTAATTAGCACAGAGTAATTACTGAACTGTACTTTGTAATTACTAAGGTTGCATCCCTTGATTGTTGATGTTTCAGTAAAAAACTGAGCAGCATTAAACGTGACTACCTGGAGGTTGAGTGTTAAGGTTTTTCAATGTAACATAGAAAAATTGTGCTAACTTTAAAAGAAATGCTATTAATTTGTTTAGTTTCTCAAAACCCTACCTTTCCTCCCTTTTCCCCCCTGTAATTTTATTTATGAATCCAGCTACTAGATGGACAGTTATTTGGAGTACTTCTGGAAAAAGTGGATTGATCATGTTATTGGAAGATTCATTAACATTAGTAAAATCAAATTACATTATAGTTAATGGAAAACCAGGAATTTTTATTTTTATTTTTTGGAAATAAAGATTAAGGCAATACTGAGTAATTAAATTAATATTCATTCAATATAAAACAGAGAAGAGAAGAGCTGAATACTTTTCCAAACTTGTTTCCTTCTTATCAGGTAGACAAATATTTGATTTGAGGAATGCTTTGGCCCATTGGTTGTTACAGTGCTGCATTAAGTAGTGTCTTCTATCTTGATTTACATCTGAAAGACTATTTTTCACCCAGAAAACAGAGGTGGGAGTATTATCCTTTCTTCACCTCTTTCCATCACTAAAATAGCTGTTTAGTTCAAAAGTGCCATTTGGGGGCAATTAGCACTTACTTTTCATCCAGAAGGGGGTAGATTGACATAAAATGTCAGCAACACCTGAGACTAGTCTGTTTCACACTAAAATATGTGATGGATTTTTATTACACGCTTGTAAAACAGTAAAGTTTGAGTGCCATGCACATAATTTGATACAGACGAGAATGTTTTAACTACTATGGTACTCTTCACAGACCCTGGTAGCACTGATGTCTTTTCTGGTTAAAAATCTAGTTCTGCAGCTCTTAAGGCAATACATTTATACACAAAAAATTCTATTAAAAATAATGGAATATTGTCATATGATATTATATTAAAAAAATGAATTCTTGAGACCCAGTACAACTGAAACAATACAGTACTGTTTCTCCGGCTTTGAAAAAAGGACAAAAATAACCATGACTGAACACTGATAAAGCCAGGGTTTGTGTAAAGGTCTGAGCAAAGAGAAATATTTCCTTGTGACGTACTCAAAGCAGAACAACAGAAAGAAAAAGCTGATGTTAAAGTACATGGAATCCTGAGTTCTGTTTCAGTTAATATCTAAGCACACAAACACTATGAATCTTTTTAATTATAATAATTAATTAGATCTTTTAAGCTTCTAATACCATCAAGTTTGTGTTTTCTTTCACTAAAGCAAATAGTTAAATCAAGAACATGGGGCTTCAAGGAAAGTAAGAGTTTGCATTTCTACAAATCTACACCTTATAATGACGTGTGTACTGTTTTCACTTCAAATGATAAACAATTCTATAGACAGATTGCTCATATACTGTAATGATTTTTCCCATTGCAGTTTGTGTGTAAGTTGTGAGGGTTTCAGAAAGAAATAACAGTATTTTATTATTTTCTCAAGCTAGTAGGATCAATAATATTTTTTTTCATAATTTAAACTTACCAAATTAACCCGAAACAACAAACAAAAGAAAGAACAGAAAATACTGTCTGTAAACATCTTTTACAATGATAAAGCTCAGAATTCATAATGCCACCATCTATGTTTCGAACTATTATTTTCTCCTTGCATCTGACTGTACTATGCCTAACATATGCTATGAGGTTAAAAAACTACTCCCATTTATGGGGAAAACTGCATGGAGCAAATGGTATTTTTTTAAGATGCAGTTAACCAAGGTCAAAAAGTCAAAAGAGATAAATAAATCAACTACATTAATTTTTGCAACAAAACATTGGCAAAAAGTGTTATAAGCCTCTTTGTCTCTCGTTCAGCATTTAGGGAAGAAGACTGTTGTTTCTTTTTTTTACTTTAGAATAGAATAGAATAGAATAGACCAGGTTGGAAGAGACCTTCAAGATCATTGTGTCCAACCTATCATCCAACACCACCTAATCAACTAAACCATGCAACCAAGCATCCTAGCAAGTCTCCAGTGACAGTGACTCCACCACCTCCCCGGGCAGCCCATTCCAATGGAAAATCACTCTCTCTGTGTAAAACTTCCTCCTAACTGCCAGCCTAAACCTCCCCTGGTGCAGCCTGAGATGGTGTCCTCTTGTTCTGGTCCTGCTTGCCTGGGAGAAGAGACCAAACTCTGCCTGTCTACAACCTCCTTTCAGGTAGTTGTAGAGAGCAATAAGGTCACCTCTGAGACTCCTCCTCTCCAGGCTAAGCAACCCCAGCTCCCTCAGCCTCTCCTCATAGGGCTTGTGTTCCAAGCCCCTCACCAACTTCATTGTCCTTCTCTGGACACGTTCCAGCAAGACAACATCCTTCCTAAACTGAGGGGCCCCAGAACTGGACACAGGACTCAAGGTGTGGCCTAACCAGTGCAGTGTACAGGGACAGAATGACCTCCCTGTTCCTACTGTTCCTACTTGCCACACTGTTCCTGATGCAGGCCAGGATGCCATTGGCCCTCCTAGCTGCCTGGGCACACTGCAGGCTCATGTTCAGCCTACCATCAACCAGCACCCCCAAGTCCCTCTCTGCCTGGCCGCTCTCCAGCCACTCTGACCCCAGCCTGTAGCACTGCATGGGGTTGTTGTGGCCAATGTGCAGAACCTGGCACTTGGATGTGTTAAATCTCATGCTGTTGGATACTGCCCATCTGTCCAGCCTGTCAAGGTCCCTCTGCAAAGCCTCTCAACCCTCCAGCAGATCAACTCCTGCCCCCAGCTTGGTGTCGTCCACAAATTTACTGATGATGGACTCAATGCCCTCATCCAGATCATCAATAAAGATGTTGAAGAGCATGGGGCCCAGCACTGATCCTTGGGGCACACCACTAGTGAGTGGCCGCCAGCTGGATGTGGCACCATTCACCACCACTCTCTGGGCTCGGCCCTCCAGACAGTTCCTAACCCAACGCAGTGTGCTCCCATCCAAGCCATGGGCTGCCAGCTTGGCCAGGAGTTTGTGTGGGACAGTGTCAAAGGCCTTGCTGAGGTCCAGGTATACCACATCCACAGGCCTCCCCACATCCACCAGGCGGGTCACCTAATTGTAGAAGGAGATCAGGTTGGTCAGGCAGGACCTGCCCTTCCTAAATCCATGCTGGCTGGGCCTGATCCCTTGGCCATCCTGCAAGTGCTGTGTGATTGCACTCAAGATGACCTGTTCCATAATCTTGCCTGGCACTGAGGTCAGGCTGACAGGCCTATAATTCCCTGGCTCCTCCAACTGGCCCTTCTTGTGGATGGGCACCACGTTGGCCAGCTTCCAGTCTTCTGGGACCTCTCCAGTGAGCCAGGACTGCTGCAAAATGATGGAGAGCTGCCCGGCCAGCTCATCTGCCAGCTCCCTCAGCACCCTAGGATGGATCCCATCCGGTCCCATGGCCTTGTGGGGATCCAAGTGTCTGGTAAGATCTCTAACTGCCCCATCCTGGAACAGAGGAAAACTATGCTACTCCCTGGCTCCTTCTGCCAGCTCTGCAGGCCAGCTGTCTGGAAGATGTTCTGTCCTGCTAGTTAAAATTGGGGCAAAGAAGGTGTTAAGTACCTCTGCCTTTTCCTCATTCTTTGTTACAACATTTCCCTCCGTGCCCACCAAGGAGTGGAGGTTGTCCTTGCCCTTCTTCTTGCTATTAATATATTTATAGAAGGACTTTTTGTTGTCCTTCACAGCAGAGGCCAGTCTGAGCTCCAAGTGTGCTTTTGCCTCCCTAATTTTCTTACTACAAGACCTAGCAACATCCTTAAACATCCCATGGGTTGCCTCCCCTTTCTTCCAAAGATGATACACCCCTTTTTTTCCCTTAGTTCTTTTAGAAGTTCATTACCCATCCAGGCTGTCTGTCTGTCCCGGCAGCTCATCTTCCGGCTCACTGGCACAGCCTGTTTCTGGGCCTTCAAGAGTTCTTCCTTGAAGTAAGTCCAGCTCTCCTGGACCTAGCTTGACGGAATACTGAAAATTCAATTATCTCATGGTCTCTGTCACCTAAACAGCCTCCAACCACCACATCACCCACCAGCCCTTCCCTATTGTTGAAGAGGAGGTCATGAGGAGCCTTACCCCTGGTAGGCTCACGCAGTACCTGGGATAAGAAGCTGTCCTCCATGCACTCTAAGAACCTCAAGCTAGCTAGCGAAGTGCAGCCCAAACTGAAGGGAACACAAGGTCTCACTCTTCCTCTCTTTATCAAATTCTATGTCAAAAAAAAAAGGCAAATTGTTCTGAGAACCCCCATACTTTATTCTACATGGGAATAAACCTGGCCATGGAAAAGCAGATATCCAAACCATAAATAATCGAACTTTGTTGTTCAAATATCTTGCAGCAATGGTGGAGACCCAGCTGTAAGCCTGCTCTGTGAGATAGTCCTCTGTGTTGCTCCTCCTCTTATTGGCAATTGTTTCCAATTTTGATAAGTCGTTTTATCCTAGCTACATAGAAATTCAAAGTTTTTAATGCAAAGATTTTAATTTAGATTAACTGGTATTTTCAGGTGTAGAAATGTTGGGGAAAGTGTCCTTTTCAGGCAAAATATGTTTCCTAAATTTCCATTGAGACTGGCTTACTGAGATACAGAAGAAAGAAAAATCAGAATGAGGTAGATATGGAGGTGTTTTGAGAGGCTTTTTCATAGTTCTGCATTAGTTTTGTTTGTGTACCAGAGCTAAGCCAAGCACAGGTTTTTTGTTGTGCTCTGAAAAAGTGAGTCTTTTGATCAAATTTGTTGTATTACAAAAATCGAAGCCTAATGCCTGCTCTGATTAAGTATAGCCTCTTCCTCTTATGAGCATTGCTCTACTCTTTCTTGTGGACATAACTGTTAAAGGATGCTACTGTCATAGAAATAACATCTGTCCTTGTACGCTGATGAAGAACTAGATCCTTCTTCTCAAAGAAGTAGCTTATTTTGTGAGCCCTTACTGAGGCCAGTGTTCCATGCCGTATAATGATGTAGAACTGCTCTAAAACTTTACAGAGATTTGCATTTTAGATTTCTTCCAGGTACTGACACAGAAGCCCTCTTCTCCTTTTGCAGAAACAGGTTTATCTGTTCACCTTCTCTGAACTCTCTCTGACCTCTTTTCATTTTCCAGGCCTTAGTCATTCACTCATAATGAGGTACACAACCATCAGCAGAATACTTTTGCTTGTAATCACAGTTCTCTTCCCTTGTGAAAGAAAGAAGCATAGTTCTAACTGTAGTCTTACACTGCAGCTGGTCTTGCTTCCAACAGACAGGTCCTGGACCCACTCACTGAGGAAGATAATCTCCATATTGTCTATATCCTGAGCAGAGGCAAGGACAGCTGTAGCTGTAGAATACTGTTCAAAGGTCATAATGTCTCAACACAAGGAGAAAGCTAGCCTACAGAAGTTTACTTTTAGGACTGTGCATCTAAGCATACAGACTGGTATGTAGTTTTGAGGTTTTGTAACTTAATATTGAAGGCAGGATAATTGTCACCTAAACTGTAGCTGCTAATAGGGGTACAATTTTCTGATCAAGCCAGGTCAAAACTAAAAGTTGTGCCATGGGTTGCTTGGCAGCTGCACTTCTCTGTGTACCCAGCTATAGCGTGCCTAACATCCAAAAGTGGTCTATGGCATTAAGAGCCAAATTAACAGTCTTAAGGCCACAGCAAATTTAGTGTTTATGTTATCATAAAGGCTTCTGAGAAAATAATTTGTCAGACTCAAGATTTTCAAATGGTAATATGCATTAAAATAAGCCCTTTTGAATATAAAGACATAATTAGTCAAACATAGCTCTTAGTGACTGATAAAGATATCTATGTCAGGTGAATAAAGATATCTGTGTCAGGTGAATACAAAAACTGTTATAGTGGTTGAACTTTATGCTGTGCTGTAACCGAAGAGCAGTGTGTATTCTATTACACCCTCCAAACTTAATAAACTATATTTAATTTGCAAATTCAAGTACTTGAAAAGTAGGAAATACCAGAGTTTAAGTTTCTTCTGGAGTTACAAGAAGTCAGTTGTTTTGTCCTGAACACTGTGCTATGTCCTGAACACTGTGCTATGTCCTTAATTCATCATCACAGAAGAGATCATTGCTTCTGCTTCTCCCGTCCTGAACCCAAAGCCACAGTAGATGCAAATGTGTTTAAATACCTGAAGGTGAGTGTAAAGAAGACAAAGCCAGGATCTTTTCAGTGATGCCCAATGACAGGACCAGAGGCAAAGGACACAAACTGAAACCCAGGATGTATTCTCTGAGCATCGGAAGCACTTAAACAACTATAAAGCTGACAGCCCTGGCACAGGCTGTCCAGGGGGGTTGTGGAGTCTCCACCTTTGGAAATACTTAGAAGCTGTCTGGACAAGGTCTGTGCAACCAGCTTTAGATACTCCTACTTTAGCTTGGATCAGATGATCTCTAGAGGCCCCTGGATCCCGGAATACGTAAAGCAGAGGTATGAAAAACATTGTAAGTGTTCAAACAGGATATGCTCAGTTTCTTTGTGCAATTAAGGCATAGATGCTGCATCTGAGTCTGTGCAAAAGAGGTCCAGGTAGTTAGCTTCAGTACTAGGTGCCTGACCATTCACATTGCTCAATTGTTGTTTTTGTTTCCTGCCTTAGATAGGACCCCTTCATGTAGTGAGACTCAGGACAAAGCCCTGAGTTTGCATTAAGTTTCTCTTGGCACTACTTTCAAGAGGTGGCATGGAAAAGATGGATCCATGGTACGCCGTTAAAACACACAATTTGTGTCCCCCTGCCTGATTACCCTAACATCTCTTCACGTAACAGTATCATTTATCCTCCAGTTTTATTTTATAGTAAAAATACTCTAGTGGGTTACAGCACAATCTGCTTATTGGTGAAAAACCTACATGGTAGTAACAATGATGCAGGAAGCAGGGAGAACAAGTGCCCTGACAGTGCCTCAGCAGCGTGGTCATGAGTTAGCCACTTAGGCATCTGACATGGGTCCTGGGCACTGGCACTGGTCAGGGGAGACTCAGTGGGCTGGTGGTGCCCTCCAGTCCTACAAACAGCAAGTAGGATCACCTCAGATGAGCAATCATTCCCAGGCCACATGAAGCTCTATGTCTCATCACAGCCATCAAGTCGTCTATTATCTCATCTACATTTAATTCTATATTAATCACACTGTAAAGATTCAGCTTGTAATATGAAACACAGTGCTTCTTAAATGAACTATAATGCAAGCAGAGTTAATACTGCATTTTCAGTGAAGGTTTGTTAGTAGGTTACCCTGTCTTCATAAAAAAAGAGCAGATCCAGCAAACTGACCCAGCATAGACCCTGTGCATACTTAACCCTCAATTCTTAATGCATCACATGCACTGTAATCTTGTTTTCTTTGACATTTCTGAGATGCTAATCTTTTCATCCTGTGGGATCAAAGCTGAATCCTCATTGATTTTATGCTAAAGCAACCCACAGGCATCTAGACAGTAACTTCTTTACCCTGCCTGTAACTGATCAGTTGTGTTTTCTGCCGGCTGCCTGTGTGTAAAAGTACATTGTACTTGTTAGTTCAGACACACTGATTTACATCTGTTTTAACCTATCAGCCCATGTGTAGTTATTCTGAATGTACATTAAATTAATTCATGTAACAAAAGGGAATTGCTTTCTCCCATCAATATAAAGTCTGTGATTCCAACCCTGCCACTGGAGTATGTATCCCTATTAATATTTTGTGAACTAGACAAGAGAACAAGAGACTGTTGTCAACAATGCTACTGTGCTCTGGCTGTCCATAACCCATGAAAGTAAATTATCAACCAGTTCCAAAAAGGCTGAGATTCTTCACAGGCTGAGTGAATTAAAGAGCAAGAAAAGACTATTTCACAGGACCATATAAACTATTGGGAGGGTATTACTGAAAGATATCAGATACAACTGATACAGCCTTTAGTATTCTTTCTTTTTTTTTTTTTTTTTTATTTTCTTTGTATGCAGAAATGTTCTCTAGTTCACTTTGTTAACTGGAATGGAGAAGCTTTAGAAAAAGGTAGAAGGGGTGGCTGGTTTTTTTTAGAAATACAATTGAAGTTTTAAGGAGGCAAATTCCTGCCAGTATGACGAGAACTGTTGTAAAACTTATTCTGTTTGGTATCCTGAAATTGTGCAACACTTAATCTCTTGAGTGGTCCCAGGAAAGTAGATTGTACTTAGGAGACATCCTGCTTTTAATTTCTAACAGATATTATTGGTCTGTGTGATCTTTATTGTGAAATAATGGCACATTACATCAAATTTGTAGAAATGGGATATTTTATTACTGATGTCTGCTTGATAACTCCAGCTGCTCTGAAAATTTGTCACAGAAGACTACACATTTGTCTTCTGTTTGCTTTTTTCTGCAACTTTTTCTTCTGAGTTCACCATAAACCTCTCTTTTTCTCACTCACATGCTTTATCTCTGCAGTATTTTTTGAACTATGAAACTGTTAGCTGATGAAATAAAATACCTTATATCAATATCAGAATACAAAGCTTGTTGGTGTGGATTTATACTCTCCACTTAGTGAATGAGATTCATGTGTCTCTGGTGTTTGAGTACTTTCTGAACATCTAATAGCTATTATTCTTGGCATGTGTGTGACTGATTGTTTCCAGAATGAACATAACATAAGGCAGTATCATTATGCTTAGTAGATGCAGACCACACTCTCAACAGCAGTCTTGTTTTTATAAATTAGTTAAATGGTTTCCAGAGAATGATGTGCTGAACTATTTGGGACACATTTAAGCAAATGATGAAAGAGTTTCCAAGTAGTTCCAAATGGTCCATATTTGCTTTGTTTAACAGTCAGGCATACTAGTTACCTGGAAAGTATCTATAAACGATTTAGGCTTTGACACAGTGATTTGCTTTTATTTAATCTTTACTTTGACTCTCAGCACTACATTTATACTGAATAAGACTTTATTATATCAATGAGAAGTTGATATAGTAATGAACTGAATAATTTTGTTTACAGCTTAACTCTGTATGGAGAGTTTCTTTACATACGTGCACTTTATGAAAAACTGCATCATCTAATGTTAGAAAAATTGTTGCCTCATTCTACATAGAATAGAGGATCTTTTTTTTTTTATAAATGGTAAATCTTATTCTTAACTTCATCCTAGTGAAAAATAAAGTACTCTAAGGAATGTTAAGTTTTTGGTGTAATTAGGAACTGGTGGTATAGACTTCTGATTGCTTAAAATTACTTTACTTCACTCCAGCTTATAAAAAAAAATAAAAGTGATTTAGAAATATTACAAATTTATCAAGGTTTCTCAATTGCCTAGGGCAACATATAAAAATGAAGAAAAAAAACATAGCCCTTGTTTTATACTTTCATTTTGTATCCTGGCAGTAATTTCTTTGTATGATACCTTCAGAATAAATATTTCTTATCCCTAAGGAAACTGCTTTTAGTTGCACTTGCAATAGGTGATCAGATGAGATTCAGATCTATCTTTAGATTGATTTTTACAATCATCTCTATTGGCATCTGAAGAATAAACTGAAGAGAGATTTCTTTGAGCAATATGACTGGCTTTGTGTTTGACAAGTTTTTAAAAAGCTATAAACAATACAATTCTCAATGATCTTATGTCCTCTCTAAATGCTCTTGAAAGAAAAATGTATATTTCTGCTTGTTTGGACTATCCTTTCTAGTTTGCATCCTATTTCCTTGCAGGAGTGTATCTGATAATGATATTTAAATAGTAGTAAATATTTTCAAAAGACAGTATTGCTAAACGTACTTTTCAAAGCATTCTGCCTTGTATAAGAAGAAAAACAGAGAAGTTGTTACACATATTTTGAATGGCTCTCAGACTTTGGAAGTTTTCATTTATAGATTCTATAACAAGACAATCACCTTGTCTTAAACTGAGCTTCTCTGATGGTAAGGTTTGTTTAATGGTGTTAGCTTAGGCTCTGGAGACTGTTTTCGCACAGGCCAGTATGTTTGGATCTACTTAAATCCTGTGTAAGTCAATGGAACTGAATATCACACAAAAAGTTGAGCTGCATTTAACTACATCCAAATAGAAATGGATTTCTGGAAATCTAAGCCATGTCATAATTTGTATGTACAGGAATTTGTATGATTTCCTGTAGAAGAAAATATGAATACTTGGAAAACAGCCTTTTAAAAATTTTAATCTGACCTGGTAGAATGAGGCAATGACAAACATTCTCTTCTGATGTTTAGAACCTAGTATCTGATGATCTATTATTTCTTATTACCCTTAAGGGAGAGATTCCCTAGTAGTATCTAGATCTACAGTGAATACATAACAATATATCTTCAGTGAATTAGTGCATCCCATCTGAATTCAGAAATTGCATTTTAAATTTCGGTATCTGTGTTTTTTTTTTTTTTTCTCCCAACATATATTTATGCTTAGATAGTTGCATAAAAGTTTAACAGAAAAGAAAACCCAAAAACCAGAAGCAAAAAGTTGCTCATTCTAAGTGTGACTTACTTATATTTTCCTCACAAACTGCTTCACAATTTTTATTGGTTATTGCCCTGACAAAACTTGCAATTGGACATTCGGACCTTGCGCTTTGAGAGGCTTGCTGATTGCCAAACATTTTCTGTGTATTTGAACTAATAACTGAAAAAAAATCATCCTCATTTTCAATGAGGAGAGGAGGAATTTAACAGTTCATTCAACTCCAAAAGGAAAACAAAATGTGAGAAAATCAGGACTTTTTGAAAGTCCTTTTCAAGAGAAAATTGCCAAATTTCTCAGAGCTACATTTTGAACCTGGTTTTATTTCTTTTGCAAAGGAAAAGACTCATGTGTTTCCTAAGAACACAGATGAACTAGCTGCTGTTTAAAGTTACACTTTCAGGGTAAAAAACAGCATAAAGCATATCTAGCAATTTGAATTACCTACTTTTGTTGCCATTGCTGCCAATGTGGACTTTCATTTAAAATTTGCTTTGTAACACACATTTTTTTCCCCTAACTACTAATCCTCTAGCCTTTCATTAAAATCTTTCTTTAAAAATACAACACTAAAATAATAATGATCAGCAACGCCAAAGACTGACAATCTCTAAACAGTGCCAGCAGCTTTCAGAACAGCTCAATGTGCTAATTACTTCATGCACTTTTCACAGTATAGTCTGATTTATTTTTACAGCAAAATTGTACAATTTTAGTTCAAATGACTATTTCTTTCTGCTTCATGTGGTACAATTTTTAAAGAACAGAATAACTTGCAAGTTGGGAAAGATAAAACTGTTGAAATAAAGCCTATGAAAGGGATGTGTTTTGGTTTATCATGCAAATATTTGTTAACAGTTTAAACTGTACATTTTTTAAAGGGAAAAACCCCTCTAAAATTAAAGCATATGTTCAAGTTTTAAAAGCAAGGTTTGTTTCTAAAATAAAATCAAATGGAAGCATCATATTAGTCATCATGAGGGAAGGGATCTTTTGTTGACAAGTGAGTATCGATTAGCTGATATGGAAATTGCACCTACTGCCCGAACCATCTTGGACATTGGACACAGTTATTCCACCTTGTTTTATGCTCAAGGAGACAATTAACTTCATCACTATTTGGAAAGGAATAAAAACATTATTACCTTATCATGTCTTTGATCAAACAGTAGAGTCCTAGAAACTAGCCTACCTTTGCCCAGCTTTTAAAATTATTAGGTTAAATCCTCTTTTACAACTTTTTCTGGGACGCATATGAACCCTTGACTAACCTAACAATAGATTCTTGTTTTCCTATTTTGCCACTTTCCACCCTGATCAGAATGATCTGAGTGAGATCAGAGACCCATCTTGGCCACCTGTGCCATGTGTCCTGTAAGGCAGATCCCAGAACTGACATTCAATTTTAACATGAAAAGTCTGGATTACTCAGAATTACACAGATTTCATAGTATTGGGATCATTTAGTGCATTTTATCTGCATAAGCAGGGCCAACAACAGCATATTGCTTAAGGTGGTGTCCAGTCGTGTTTGGAGTATCTCCAAGGATGGAGATTCAACAAACTGTCTGGGAAACCTGTGCTGGTGCTCAGTCACCATCTTAGTGAAAAAATGTTTCCTTATGTTCAAGTACTGTTTCATGTTTGCCCTCATGTCAGTCGATGCTACGGAGAAGTGTCTGGCCCATTCTTCTTTATTTTCTCCGACATTCACTTGCATTCATGCATAAGATCCTCTCTGAAATTTTGCTTCCTTGGGCTAAATAGTCACAAATCTTTCAGCCTTTCCTCATGTTGAAGATGCTCCATTTCCTTAAGTGCACATGTGAACCTAGCACTCCAGATAGGTCTCAGCAGTGCTGAGCAAATAGGAAGGATTACTTTCGTTAACCTGCTGGCAATGTTTTGTCTAATGCAACCTAGGCTGCTATTGGCCTTCGTTGCCACAAGGCACACTACAGGCTCATGGTCAACATGGTGTCCACTTTCCATCTATCATCTGCATATTTGCTGAGGGGGCACTCTGTCTAGTCATCCAGGCCACTCATGAGTTTGTTGAACAGTAGAGAAGCCAGTAGTGATTGCTGAGGTAAACTACTAATGACAAGATTTTTCAATTCTAGACAATGGATGATTCTTCCATTAAAAAGAAAAAAAATATTGGTTTGCTGCTGGTTTTTGGTTTTTTTTTTTGGTGTGTTGCTGTTTTTTTTTTCTTTTTTTTTTTTTTTTTTTTTTTTTTTTTTTTTCCCCTGGCCAGCACTGATATGGATAAAGTTGATTGTGCACTTTTGAGGTACTTCGTGTTTATTTATGTAATTTGTGCTGAATACACTTCCTGTAGACCATCTTAATTCGTTACTCTTGTAGATACCTATGAGACTAGAGATTCATTTGAGAAAGACAGCATTTCTTTTATTTTCCTTAGAGATTTTAATCAGATAGAAATTACACTGCACCTCATTCAGAGGTGGGAAAGAGGGATATTAGTAGACAGCTGTCCTGGAATAGAATTAACTGGGAACCTGTAAACCTCAAATGTTTACAAATGTTTTTGTCCCTACTTTCTCAGAACAGAACAATAGGAGGAAAAATTCAGCACATTTAAAAGAAATCGAGGCTGTTTGGTACTTTAAAAACTGATCTGGAAAGTAAATTTGTAGAATATTTTATAACTGAAGAACAATTTCTGTAAGGGATTTTTCTCCTTCCATGATATTAAAGAGTTGTTCGATACTCAAACCAAAGCAATTTAATTTTCCTATTGTATTCAACAGGATATCTTGAGCATCTAGGACTTCTCAGACCTAGTGATCTTTTGTCATACTATGATGGTGCAACATGTTAAACTGAACCTGTCTCTTGAGTCTTCTACCTGCACTATTCCACCCTCACACCTTAAATTAATTAGAAAGATATTTAGGAGAGGACTTCAGTCTGTTCAGGAGATCTCCAGCACTACAAATGCTACACTACAGCACTACAAATGCTAGCACTCCAGCACTACAAATGCTACTACAAATAAAAGGCAGCTGGATAAATCCCAGTTTTTAAGAGATTTAGGAAAATAATTTATCTGAGGAAATAAGGCTGGGCAGTCAAATTACGCTTTGTGGCACTGCAATTTGCAGTACATAAATACATCTGGGAATACAACTTCCAAGCATTCAGGGCAATAAAGGGCAATCTCTCCTCATTTACCTAAGTTTGACAGTCTTATTGCAGTGAAAGGGATGGACTGTGTTGTGCAGTTTTCTCATTAGAAAAAAGCAAAGAAAAAATAATAGCCAATCAGGAAAGATAAGCTTAGCAATAATCAGATAAGCAGGAAGAGCTAATGACTCAATTAGGATACTCTAGATAACTAAGATTTATATTTGACAAAATCTCAGCAGAAAATTGCTTTGTAAGTTTTGCAGTGTTTATAGAAAGGCCATGTTGGACCTTACCCTGGGTAGCCTTTTCCACTTACCAGTATTGTTGATTACAGTGTGACTTCAGGTCCTTAGCATATGATAACTAGTAACTTCAGTAGGAGATAGACTGCTCAGAATACATGATTGCCATAATGAGCAAGGTTACTTAACACACCATTAAAAGAGCTCATACTTACTAGATTGCCACAAAACACAATCAAGTGGTGTAGAGCTGTGAGAAGAAGACCTTCATTGTACACATACTTACAGAGTCTGGTAGGCAGGAAGAAATGACCCACAAAAGGTGTCAAAGGAGCTTTGTGTACTCCCACATCAGAACACTTTTCCAAGCTGACTGTGCTTCTGAAGCAACCAGAATGGATGGAATTGCATGCTGTTTTCCTTTCAAAAACAACCTGCCTCCCCAATCAACTATCTCCTTTCCCCTTAAAAACAAAACGAAACCTAACCAAACAATTCAACCCCAGTGAAAAAACAGTGGAAAAGTATTGTGTTATTCACCGCAGAGTTCCCAGCAATGTTGAGAAACAAGACAGATATGTGGGACTTTGTATAGATTCTGTGGGGACTTATATATGACATCCTTAGAGTAGCCTGGATTATGCAAACTCTAAGAAAAAATACGTATTTAGGGATCTCAGATCACTGTATAAGAAGATGTATATTTTACTGTCAGAAATAGGAAAACAGAGGTTTTCTTTTTTCAGTCTTTTATAGTGGGCTTTCCCCCACTGGGTATTCAAGGGGTGCAAGTTCATAAGTAAAAACACTAAGCATATAAAGCGCTAGCAATAGGTTTAGGCTGGTGTTTTAACAGGCTACATCTAACTGAAGTATGAGGCTTGATCATACCAAGTCTGTAAAAAATCAACATTTTAGTATTGTAAAAAATAATATCCTGAGCTCTTTTAGTCTTGGCCTCCTTAAGAATCTTTGTAGAGCTATTGTAATCACAGGGCTGTGAGCAAGCCAGTTCATTAAACTGCCAGCTAGATCCTTGCAGATGTTTGAGGCAGGTGTTCTGCACAAACCAGGGAGTTTGCTTTCTTCTGCTGCATGTTGCACTGGAGGTCAGGGGTTACAGCTCAGTGGCAAGGTCTCAACTGCTTGGCAAGTCTCAGAGGTCTTTGTTAGGGGAGAAAAAGAATCCAGTCTCCTTAAAATTTATGCACTGCAAAAGATAACTGCACCTGCAGACTGCTGCTCTTATTGAAAACATATGGTGGCTGTTGGGAGAAATATAAAATGCTACGCTGTAGCTCCTCTTGAGACTATGCAGAGACTCCAAATGATCAGTATTAGGCCAGAGATGTCCAAATGGTTAATGATTGAATAGTACAGAGTTCTGGTACAAAGTGTACATTTTTGTCATACACTTAGGGATTCCTGCAAATTCACATATATTTTAAAATTGAGTTTGGGTTGTGGTGTATTGCCATCAAACCACTGCTATGCGAAATATAATATATGCCATCAGGCGTTCTCAATGACCCAGCTAGTTCATAATTGGAAAAGGCTAGTCTAGTCTTTCCTGGCCACCTGTATGTTGGCTTTGTAATTTCTCAAATGGAAAGAGCAAAGACAGATTCTTCTAGATGCAAGAAATCCTATAAAATGGACCACCCCTATTAGAAAATCTTGTCTTAAAATATCACTGTAGGTTTACAGGACAAACATCTACTTTGTTTTTGCTAGAGCACCATTTCTTTTTGGTCAGTTTATGTTACGTTACTCAGGTATAAATGTTACATTTATGGAATTATTTTTGTGTTTCTTATCTTCTGCCATATGTAACTATGGGTGGTGGATTGAAATTACCCCCAACTAATTTGAGAGAATTACCTTCCAAATAAAATTGCCAGACCAGCTCAGTTTGGGATGGAAGCAAATGAAGCTATATATACAAGCAAACTACAATCTAGAAATATGAAATGCAATGAATATGTACAAAATATACAATATATATATGTATTTACAATTTATAAACAACATAGAAACTCTTCCTCCCTCCTTCCCATTACCTCGCACAGTAGTCAAAGCAGAGATACCTCTGGCAAGGCCATGGAAGAGAGCGAGAAGTTGCAAACAGAAGAGACAGAAGAAGAAAAAGAGAGAAAGACCTGTTTATGCCACCAGTCTTTCAGCCAGTCTTCAGACGAGAGGTGCTCCAGCCCTCTGATCTTTGTGGCTCTCCTCTGGACTTGATCCAGCAAGTCCACGCCCTTCTTATGTTGGGGGCCCCAGAGCTGAGCAGAGGGGGAAAATCAGTTTCCTTCACCTGCTGGCCACACTTGATGCAGCCCAAGTAATAGTTGGCTTTCTGAGCAGCAGCTGCCCATTGCCAGGTCATGATGAGCTTCTTACAACATCTCCAAGTCTTTCCCTACAGGGCTGCTCTCAATCCACTCATTGTCCAGCCTATATTCATGCTTGGGATTGTCCTAACCTGTGTGCAGGACCTTGCACTTGGTCTTGTTGAGCTTTACAAGGTTTGCATGGGCCAAGCTCTCAAACTTGTTATCCCTTCCCTCCAGCATGTTGACTGAACCACACAGCAACTGGCTGAGGGTGTGCTCAGTTCCACTGACCATATAACCAACAAAAATGTTAAACAACAGTGGTCCTAACACTGACTCTGAGGAATGCCTCTCATTGCTACACTCCACTTAGACATCAAGATGTTGATTGCGAATCTGAGTGTGGTCATGCAGTCAATTCCTTATCCAATTATATCTTTATGTAGAAGATAGAATGACATCCATTACCGGAATCTCTAGGGCTGAGACTTATATTGCCACTTGTTCATCAGAAGCAGCTGTTACAGATTAATTTCTCTACTATTACCACTATTAACATTCAGTCCTGTGTTCCTACATTGTTCAGTGCTCTTCATCAAAATTATGTGTGAAATAATGATGTGAATTGTTGTGCCACAAGAATTTTACTAGGTTATTGCATTACATATGCCCCGTAAACTATGTACAGTTGTGTACTCTATGTATAATACAAGGTAAAGAATATTTATGGGCTTTGAATTTCCAGCAAAGAACCTTCTCCAGACTAAAAAGTCTTTTAAAAAATAAGTAATATTGCAGTATTTTCAAACAGTTTTTAAAACTTTCAAACAAGAATACAAGGTGGTGGGTTTTTTTTCCTTTCTTTCTATTTCTTCTTTTTTCCCCCTCCACTGCATCTATAAGTCTAGTAGTCATCTAACATTTGGAAAATCCAATTCTGCCTTTTCTGACTGAAAGGATTCACACCCACATTTTTCACCATCATTCTCATTTGTGTTAAGATTTAAAACAAGATGTTTTATATATATGAGTAATTTCAAAGACCGTGAATGATATAAATTTTGGGCAATCTTTTACTTTTCCTTTGGTGAATTTCTCCCCATTGTGTTAACAGTGGTGAATGTACCAAGTTTCAGTTTTTGCAAACCAGTATTTTCTGTGAAAACTCTATTTTATAAGAGCAATTACAGCCACTAATTTCCCAACTGTTATGTGTAAACCTGATATGGAATCTGAGCAGAGTGGAAAATCACTTGTTTAGGTTTACAATCTCAGCAGTTAGAACTTATCAAAAGGATAAGGCAGAGTTAAAACTGAATGTTCTGCCAGTAAGGTGGGACAAGTACTGCACACTTAATGCATATTAGCATTGCTTGCTTAAAAAAATAGCATACTAACTCATTCTCTTAAAAACTAAAGCAGTAAAATTTTGTTCACAATTTCAAAACTAGACACATGGGACACATTCACAAGCACAAATTATTCAATTAGCTTGCTAGGCTGCGCTTATTATTGTTGCTGTGGTGCTTATGTTAATTTTATGATTTACTGTGGATCATATACAGTCTGTCTTAAGGATCACGTTTTCACCTTCCTCATCTTGTGTGTTTTGCTCAAATTGGTTAATCATTTGCGTCTCATTTTAGGACACACATAGAGAAACCCTAGAATAAATCTGTTGCCTCTTGCAGCTGTTGTGAAGAGGTTATTAAATGTATGAATATGAGATATGAATTATGAAAATATTAAATTTTATTATAAAATTATTAATAACCAATGAATCAACATCTTATACACATGTTCTAGTGCACATTCATAAAATACATTCCATAAGTGGCTTAGTATTATGATTAGAACTTAATTAAACTGTCAACAGACTATTTCTATATTTTATATAATGAAGGGTGCAGTTCCGCCGCTTGGCCACTAGATAGTGACTTGGCAGGATGCGGACAGCTTCTGGCTATATACAGCAATATTATATCTTTCTATGTGTCAGCGACTACTCTGCTACACGCGGATACTTTGAACTGAGTGCTAGTGGATGGAAAGCACATGGAAGATACTCTGTAGCTGTTGTTTGTAGCAAAGTGGGAATCCGGCAGATTCCCTTCAGGACTTGGTTGGCTCCCTCCAGACAATAGGGATAGGCTCTGGTCAGATTTGGCCCCACGGGCCGGCCCTGGGAGTCGGCTCATATGGCAGGGCAGGGCGACGGTTGCCGGTAGGCGGGCTCAGAGGTTCCCAGTCGGACAACGACAGCAAACAATAGCTATGGGGTCGACCCTGTGGCAACGAGTCTCAGGGCTGATGTAAACAGCCTTGGAGAGAGAATGCGGCTGTGCTGAGCTGTGGCTTCTCGGTTACTGGGCTTAAAGGAACAGCGGGACACTCAGAGTAGTCCCGGGTTTGCTGCAGTATAGGCACGAACAGTGCTTTAGTCTTCCCTGAGGTTTACAGGGCTCAGAGCGGCACACGTGGCGGCTCCTCTCCCACTATAGTGGGGCTAGGCATATGTGGACTCAGTCTCTACCAAGTCCCTTCTTCCCGATAACTGGGCAGATCTTACCCTCAGGGGCTGGTCCAGTCCTCCGGTAGCACAGTGAGCTCTCCCAGTCGGTACAACTGGCTGTAACAACGCTGGCTTCTTGGGCTCAGTGAAGGTCCTCCCTCTGGGCTGATCCTCACAATCAGAGTGCTTCTCACAATGCAGAGGCTTTCAGTATGCATGCATGATGATAGAAGCTAACAACAACAAACTCAATGGCAGAGGCTATAGCTCAAGAGTTGTTCTCTTGAGCAAGTACAGAGACAAAGTGAAAGAGGGGGCAACTTGTTTACCAACTGGGGTAATACTTATAGATTCCTTGAGTCTGGGTTTGACCAATTGGCACTCTCATAGACAACTGGCTTCAGCCTATAGAAGCATGAAGCTAGAATTATGACCATACTTGGTGTTTGCACAAGCACTGCATGAGCTGAGTGCATGCTGGCCTGGCTAATGCCTTGGCTTTTGTCTTTCTTCTGAAGGAGGGGAAACCTGTCCACATGCTGGGACAAGATCTAGTATCTGGGCAGAATGTGCCTTCACCACACAGCATGAATCATTATATTTGAGAAGTTGTGGCAGTCTGGCAAAGTTCCCACAGACTGGAAAATGTTAAACATAACCCCCATTCTTAAAAAGGGCAGTGAGGAAGCCTAGGGAACTAAAGAGCAGTCAATCTCTCCTCTGTGTCAGGTAAGATCATGGAGCAGATCCTCCTGGTAACTGTGCTAAGGTACATGGAAAATAACAAGATGATTGGTGACAGCCAGTGTGGCTTCACAAAGGGTAAATAATTCTACAACAGTGTGACCGTTTTAGGCTGTGCCTTCAAGAAAGGGACAGTTGCTGGAATGCTCTGGCTGAATGTTTTGGAATAATAACGAAAACATGATATTCTAAACTAATTTCATTGGTAGATTGGTAGAATGCGATTTCAAGTTTTAGTTCAGTTTGAGTCTCAGTCTCAGTCTGTTCTCTCTGTTCCTGTCGGCCTGTCTGTTTCTGTCTCTCTCTGAAGCAACAGCTGCCAGATGGAGTCGAGCTTGAATTAACAAAGCTAACCAGAACTAATTCTTGCATACACTTTGAGCTAACAGAATTTTCTCCTTAATTGCCTTTCTCTCTCTCTCTAACCCTTTTTGGGAAAAAAGGGAGGTAGGGAGGGAGAGGAGGTACAGGGGCCGGGGGTGGACCCTCCTCTGGCTGGAGGTCTTCTGTATTACGTTCATTGCTCTATATATTTCTGTATATATTGTAAATACTGTATATTGTGTACATATTCACTGCATTTCATTCCTGCTTGTAAATACAGTTTATTTCATCTGTTTCTCTGACTGAGTTAGCTGCGGTTTCTTTGTGTGTGGGGGAGAACTTTCTCTCACCACCACATATTTCTAATTGGCGCCCAAAGTGGGGCATGAACCCACAACCCTGAGATTAAGAATCTTATGCTCTACCAAGTGAGCCACAGAATCATCTACTTTTTTTACCACCTTTCTCCAGAGCATCATGGATCACTGCATGACAGATGCTTGAGCTGTGGATCCAGCCCATTGGCAATCTGTTGAAAGTGTACTGGATTCCTCGCCAGGTGAAAGCAAACTGGGGCCTGCATTCCTCTGCTATGGGAATAGAGAAGAAGGCATTAGCAATGTCTATGGTAGCATACCATTTGGCCTCTTTGGATTCCAGCTCATATTGGAGTTCCATCATGTCTGGTACTGCTGCATTCATAGGTGGAGTTACTTCATTCAGGGCTCGGTAGTCGACTGTCAGACGCCACTCTCCATTATGCTTTTGCACAGGCCACACTGGACTGTTGAAAGGTGAATGGGTTTTGCTGATGACTTTCTGACTCTCCAACTGACGAATCAGATTCTGGATGGGCAACACAGAGTCACAGTTGGTTCCGTATTGTCAGTGATGCATAGCCTGAGAAGCAACCGGCAATTTAATGTCCTGAATTTTGTGTTGTCCCACAACTGCAGATTCATCAGAAACCTCCAGAACACATCCATTTCATTGATGATATCATCGTCTGGGGTAAAACTGCTGAGGAAGTCTTCAAGAAAGGTAACAAAATCATTGACATTCTCCTCAACGCAGGTTTCGCCATCAAGCGAGACAAGGTGAAAGGACCTACCAGAGACATCCAGTTTCTGGGAGTGCGGTGGCATGATGGATGCCGACACATTCCAGTGGATGTGGTAAATAGAGTCTCTACCATGGCAAATCCCATGAACAAGCAAGAAACTCTATGTTTCTTGGGGATAGTGGGATTTTGGAGACTGCACATCCCTGGATACAGTCAAATTGTGAAACCCCTCTATGATGTGACTCAAAAGAGAAGCAGTTTCCACTGGGGACCTGAACAACAAGCAGCCTTTGACCAGATAAAGCAAGAAGTTGTTCAAGCAATGGGTCTGGGACCTGTCCAAGATGGTCCAGACATTAAGAACATTTTGTACACGGCTGCAAGTGACAATGGTCCCACCTGGTGCTAGTGGCAAAGAGCTCCAGGTGAGACACGTGGACGTCCTCTTGGTTTCTGGAGTCGAGGTTACAGAGGTTCAGAGGCTAATTATACACCAACAGAGAAAGAGATTCTAGCTGCCTATGAAGGAGTAAAAGCAGCTTCTGAAGTGATTGGAACTGAATCACAACTTCTCTTAGCTCCCAGATTACCAGTCTTGAATTGGATGTTCAAAGGCAAAGGTTTCACTCCTTCACATCATGCCACAGACTCCATGTGGTCTAAGTGGATGGCTCTGATAACACAGAGAGCTCGAATGGGAAATCTTGAAAGACCTGGTCTGGTGGAGGTGATCACAAGTTGGCCTGAAGGTACCAACTGTACTAAACCTCCAGAGGAAAGAGTAACTCGTGCTGAGGAAGCTCCTCCTTACAATGACCTATCTGATGATGAAAAGAAATATGCTTTGTTCACAGATGGTTCCTGTAGTCTTGTCAGGAACAAGCAAAGGTGGAAGTCTGTAGTGTGGAGTCCGACACGCCGAGTTGCAGAAGCAAAGGATGGAGAAGGGGAATCCAGTCAGTTTGCAGAGGTAAAATCTGTCCTGCTAGCTCCCAACGTAGCCGAACGTGAGAGATGGCCAAAGCTTTATCTCTACACCGACTCATGGATGGTAGCCAATGCTCTGTGGGGTTGGCTAAAGGACTCGAAGAAGAATGGTTGGCAGAGAAAAGGAAAGCCCATTTGGTCAGCTGACCTATGGCAGGACATTGGTGATCGAATCGAGAGAATTCCAGTGAAGGTGAGACACATTGATGCTCACATTCCTAAGAGCAAAGCTACTGAGGAACAGCAACACAATTATCATGCAGATCTAGCTGCAAGAGTTTCTCAAGTAGACATGGACTCTGATCTTGATCTTGACTGGAAACACCGAGGTGAGATATTCTTAGCTCGGTGGGCTCACGATTCGTCAGGACATCAAGGCAGAGATGTAACCTACCAGTGGGCTCGTGACAGATCCATAGACATTTCCATGGATGTTATCACACAAGTCATCCATGACTGTGACTTTTGTGCTGCTATTATCAGGCAAAGCAAGTTAAGCCCTTATGGTATGGTGACAGATGGTCCAAGTACCAGTATGGTGAAGCTTGGCAGATTGACTACATCACTCTACCACGTTCTCATTCTGGTAAGCAGTATGTGCTTACAATGATAGAGGCAAACACTGGATGGTTGGAAACTTACCCAGTTCCCCATGCAACTGCATACAACACCATTCTTGGTCTGGAGAGACAAATCCTGTGGAGACATGGAACTCCAGAGAGGATTGAGTCTGACAACGGAACTCATTTCAAAAACAACCTTGTAAAGAGCTGGGCCAAAGAGCACGGCATTGAGTGGATATTCCACATTCCCTACTATGCACCAGCTGCAGGGAAGATTGAACGCTACAAACAGTTACAGTTCTGGTAAACATGAGAAGAACAACTGACGTTGCTCTTCCATTTTGGACTTGTGTGAGGCATTTAACATTGTCCCACATGACATCTTTGTTTCTAAGATGGAGAGGCATGGACTTGATGGATGGACTACCTGGTAGATAAGGAACTGGATAGATGAACAGACTCAAAGGGTCTGATCAATGGCTCAATGTCCATGTGGAGTCCAGTGACAAGTGAAGTTCCTCAGGGATCTGTATTGGGTCTGGTGATGTTTACCATTGTGGTGGAGTAGGAAGATTCCCCCCACACACGAAAAGAATTCCACAGCTAACTCAGCTGGAGAAGCAGATGAAAGCTGTATTTTACAAGCAGATATGGAATGCAGTGAATATATACAAAAATATACAATATTTACAATATATACAGAAATATACAGCAACAGGAAACCTTTCCCCAACCCCCCCCCTGCGGCCAGGGGGGTTCGGCCTTTTCCCCCCTTCTCCCTCCCTACCTCCCCTTTTTCCCAAAAGGGTTAGAAAGAGAAAGGAAGGTAATTAAAAGGGTGAAAACTTGTTAAAGCTCAAAGCGGATGCAAAAGTTAGTTTTCTCTTATCTGGTTAGCAAGAATCGTAGAGAGAAACGAGCCAGCTCACAGCACAGGGGGAAGAAGAAGACGACTACTACTGACTGCCTCCCCCCGACTGAAAGACTAAACAAAAAAACTACAACCGGGTCCCACCAATGAAATTGAATTAGCATATCATTGTTTTCATTCTAATATCAAAACATTCGCCCAGAGTGTTCAGAAAGTGTCCCTTTCTTAAAGGCACAGCCTAAACCAGTCACAATCCACCCCTGCTAAACAATTTCATTGGCTGTTCATATTGTCCGTCCAATCTAAAACAATATCCACAGTTTGTAAGTAAAGTTCGTAGTCCATTCCAGCTATCCTCAGGTGTAGATGATTCAGAAGTCCAAGAAAGAAGAAAAATGGAAAACAGTTTGTCTCTTCGCAGATGAAGCGAAGAAAAGGGAAAACAGGGAAACAGGGAAACAGGGACTCTCAGTTGACTCAGGGTTCTCAGGGTTCGTGCACTGTGGATTCCTCAGGGATTCTTCCTTTGGGCGCGATGTAGCTGTACAACACTCTGAAATTAAACTCTATCAGCTAAAGTTAAGTTTCCTTGTGGAATACACTGAATTTCACCATTCTCTTGCATTACCCAATAAGTGTGACCCGGACCTTCAGCTGAAACCACCCCTCGGACAGGTTTAGCCTCTCCTGAGGGAGAAAATACCCAAACAGTTTTACCTAACAGATTCTTTTCTCTAACAACAGGAACTCTATCACCTTCTACTTTCTGTAGCAGATCTGAGTGTGCCGGTCCAGCTCGGTTCACTGAACCTCTACTATTTACCAGCCAGGTTGCTTGTGCTAAATGTTTTTCCCAGTTTTTCAAAGATCCACCCCCCATGGCTTTAAGAGTGGTCTTCAACAAACCGTTGTAGTGTTCAATTTTCCCTGCAGCTGGTGCATAGTAGGGAATGTGGAATATCCACTCGATGCCGTGCTCTTTGGCCCAGCTCTTTACAAGGTTGTTTTTGAAATGAGTTCCGTTGTCTGACTCAATCCTCTCTGGAGTTCCGTGTCTCCACAGGATTTGTCTCTCCAGGCCGAGAATGGTGTTGCGTGCAGTTGCATGTGGTACTGGATAAGTTTCCAACCATCCAGTGTTTGCCTCTACCATAGTAAGCACATACTGCTTACCAGAACGAGAACGTGGTAGAGTGATGTAGTCAATCTGCCAAGCTTCACCATACTTGTACTTGGACCATCTGTCACCATACCATAAGGGCTTAAGTCGCTTTGCCTGCTTAATAGCAGCACAAATGTCACAGTCATGGATGACTTGTGTGATAGCATCCATGGAAATGTCTATGGATCTGTCACGTGCCCACTGGTATGTTGCATCTCTGCCTTGATGTCCTGACGAATCGTGAGCCCACCGAGCTAAGAATATCTCACCTCGGTGTTTCCAGTCGAGATCAAGATCAGAGTCCATGTCTACTGGAGAAACTCTTGCAGCTAAATCTGCCTGATGGTTGTGTTGCTGTTCCTCAGTAGCTTTGCTCTTAGGAATGTGAGCATCAATGTGTCTCACCTTCACTGGAATTCTCTCGATTCGATCAGCAATGTCCTGCCACAGGTCAGCTGCCCAAATGGCCTTTCCCTTTCTCTGCCAACCATTCTTTTTCCAGTTCTTTAGCCAACCCCACAGAGCATTGGCTACCATGATGAGTCGGTGTAGAGATAAAGCTTTGGCCATCTCTCATGCTCAGCTACGTCAAGAGCTAGCTGGACAGCTTTTACCTCTGCAAACTGACTGGATTCTCCTTCTCCATCCTTTGCCTCTGCAACTCGGCGTGTTGGACTCCACACTGCAGACTTCCACCTTCGCTTGTTCCCGACGAGACGACAGGAACCATCTGTGAACAAAGCATATTTCTTTTCATCATCAGATAGGTCATTGTAAGGAGGAGCTTCCTCAGCACGAGTTACTCTTTCCTCTGGAGGTTTAGTACAGTTGGTACCTTCAGGCCAACTTGAGATCACCTCCACCAGACCAGGTCTTTCAAGATTTCCCATTCGAGCTCTCTGTGTTATCAGAGCCATCCACTTAGACCAGGTGGAATCTGTTGCATGATGTGGTGTGGAACCTTTGCCTTTGAACATCCAATTCAAAACTGGTAATCTGGGAGCTAAGAGAAGTTGTGATTCAGTTCCAATTACTTCAGAAGCTGCTTTCACTCCTTCATAGGCAGCTAGAATCTCTTTCTCTGTTGGTGTATAGTTAGCCTCTGAACCTCTGTAACCTCGACTCCAGAAACCAAGAGGTCGTCCACGTGTCTCACCTGGAGCTCTTTGCCACAAGCACCAGGTTGGACCATTGTCACTTGCAGCCGTGTACAAAATGTTCTTAATGTCTGGACCATCTCGGACAGGTCCCAGACCCATTGCTTGCACTACCTCTTGCTTTATCTGGTCAAAGGCTGCTTGTTGTTCAGGTCCCCAGTGGAAATGGTTTCTCTTTCGAGTCACATCGTACAGAGGTTTCACAATCTGACTGTATCCAGGGATGTGCAGTCTCCAAAATCCCACTATCCCCAAGAAACGTAGAGTTTCTTGCTTGTTCATGGGATTTGCCATGGTAGAGACTCTATTTACCACATCCACTGGAATATGTCAGCGTCCATCCTGCCACCGCACTCCCAGAAACTGGATCTCTCTGGTAGGTCCTTTCACCTTGTCTCGCTTGATGGCAAAACCTGCATTCAGAAGAATGTCAATGATTTTGTTACCTTTCTCGAAGACTTCCTCAGCAGTTTTACCCCAGACGATGATGTCATCGATGAACTGGATGTGTTCTGGAGCACCACCTTTCTCCAGAGCATCATGGATCACTGCATGACAGATGCTGGAGCTGTGGATCCAGCCCATTGGCAACCTGTTGAAAGTGTACTGGATTCCTCTCCAGGTGAAAGCAAACTGAGGCCTGCATTCCTCTGCTATGGGAATAGAGAAGAAAGCATTAGCAATGTCTATGGTAGCATACCATTTGGCCTCTTTGGATTCCAGCTCATACTGCAGTTCCATCATGCCTGGTACTGCTGCACTCATAGGTGGAGTTACTTCATTCAGGGCTCGATAGTCAACTGTCAGATGCCAATCTCCATTCGGCTTTCGCACAGGCCACACTGGACTTTTGAAAGGTGAATGAGTTTTGCTGATGACTTTCTGACTCTCCAACTGACGAATCAGATTCTGAATGGGCAACAAAGAGTCACGGTTGGTTCTGTATTGTCTGTGATGCACAGTCTGAGAAGCAACCGGCAATTTAATGTCCTGAATCTTGTGCTGTCCCACAACTGCAGATTCATCAGAAAGCTCAGGTCTAACAGACAGCTTCAGCTTTTGTCCATCAGTTTCTACAGATGCTACTCCAAAAGCCCATTTGTAACCTCTAGGGTCTTTGAAACGCCCTTCTCTCAGAAAATCAATTCCCAGAATACAAGGTGCGTCAGGTCCGGTCACAACTGTATGCTTTCTCCACTGTTTACCAGTTAAACTTATATCAACCTCCACCTTAGTTAACTCTTGAGATCCACCAGTGACTCCCAGAATAGTTATAGCTTCTGATCCCTGATAATTTGATGGCATTATGGTGCACTGAGCTCCTGTGTCAACCAAGGCCCTGTACTTCTGAAATTGTGAAGTGCCAGGCCACTGGATGTACACATCCCAATAGATTCTGTTATCTCTGTTACCCCTCTCCTCCCCCTGGTGGGAGGCAGGGCACCCCTAGTTATGGGGAACATGCCCACATGTGCAATGAGCACAGTGTGCAGTGTTAGAACTGGAGCCACTGTTGGAGCTATTAGAGTTGTCCTGGGGAACCGTAGAAGTAACAGCTACCCTTCTGGTATTGCTACCTCGGGTTCTGCCACTTTGCAGTTCCCTCAGTCTCCTGAAAAGATTAGCAGTTGGTTGACCATCCCATCTGTTCATGTTCTCACCAAACTGATCACGCAGAGTTATCCAAATACTCACATGTGATTGCCTTGGTAGTCTGTTTTGGTTGGATCTGTTTTGGAATGACCTGTTTTGGAATGACCTGTTTTGGAATGACATCCTTGGAGGACGTCTATTCCTCACAGAGGAAACCTGTATCCATCTGGAGGAAGAATTGGAATTATCTCTTTGTGCCAATTGGGAGAATGTATTTTTAAATTCATCCTTCAGCTCTTTCATGCAATTCTCAATTTTTCCAGACAGAGTTTCAATGGCTGAAACCAGAGAAACACGTGTCATGCTATCCTCCAGTTGTCTCATTTGATCAGTGAATTGGCCAACCATAGGAGAAGCTCCACCATAATTTCTTGCCACAATTCTGCTTGCCAGAATATTTGCATAATTAGGAGGAGCAAGTTTGATGAGCTTTTTAGCAAGACCAGTTCCTACAGGAATTTCATCAGGATTCAGAGTCTCATGGCCACCATAGAGTACCTCTCTGACAGCAAATTCTCTCAGACGCTTGATTCCCTCATCTATGGTAGTCCAGGGTTTAGCATTCCATGGAAGATCATCTCGGGAAGGATACCTCATGAGAGTTGCCATTAAAAGGCGTATCCACAGAGTAACCTTGCCGAGAGTCCTGCCTAGATGTCTATCTATTCCATTATCCTTTGAGAGAGTTCCTAGTTGGGCTGCTGACTTGTCTCCAACTACCAGAGCTGGAGCACCTGTATCATAGCATCTACCAAGCCAAGCTAGGATTGGCTCCTTATCTGCTCTGATGTAATCTTTACGCACATTCCTCAATTCCTCCCTTGGTGACGAACAGCTCTCAATGTCATCTGACTCCTCCTCTTCTGCCTCATCTTCCTGAAGTTCTTGTCCCAATAATCTTACTGTCACTCTCCTAAGAATCTGCTTAAGGTCAGGAGTACCACCTTTAGTTGTTCTGCTATCAGCAATTTGCCCTGCATCTCCATCCAGTGATGATCTCAATAACTCAGCTATATTTTTAAGACAAACCTTTTCCTCCAACTCAGCAGGGTCTCTTTGAGCAGAAGTTCCCTCACCAGGATCCTGCTGCTCTTCCCCATCAGCATCTGGATCAGCTTTGCCTTTTTTTCCTCTCGTATTTAAAACAGCTACCTGCTTAACTGGAGCTGTGTTTGGATTTACAGCTGGCTTAATAGAAGCTGACAGGTTTTGAGACGAATCAGCTGCTGTGGAGGACACTTCTGGTCCTGCTGAAGAAGAAGGAGGAAATGGCTTTGCCCCATTAATGGCTGCTGAGGGCGTGGAAGCCATGTTAGGAGCTGCCGCTGCCGCTGGCTGATTGCCAGAGCCACCAACAGCACCGTTCAGAGCAGCCTTTCCGATGGACTTTTTAGCCTTGTCGTTAACTGATACAGATTCTGCATTTTCCTCATCACTAGATACCTCTGGGGTAGAGTTAGAGCTGCGCTTCCTGCGTTTCGATCTACGCTTAATTACAAAGCACGCTTTCAAAACATTTTTTTCTCCTGATACAGAGCATATAACAAGTACGCAATCACCATCACCAGCAGCAGATTTAAACACATCACATAAATCACCTTTGGATCCCAGCCATCACTTAAAACAACCTTTTCGCCTACTGGGATCTTAAACTCCTTTATCTCTATGGGCAGAGTGCTGGAGGTCACATTCCCGTATCTGTTAAGCCAGAAGAATCCCAGGCACCGGTCGTAAAGAAGCTGAATCTTATACTTAAACCATAAATACAATCTATACATCAAGTATCTGCCTAAGCGATCGAAAATCATTCCCATGAAGTACTTGTAGACCAGTACCGAACAAACTGAAAAGACCAAACGCTCTAAAAGCCAAAACACTTTCATGTTTGCAACTCCGACTCGAGCAGGCAATAAATCAAGCAACCTTTTAGCCCAGCTTCTGGACAGCAATTATCCACAAGCCGCACGTTGGACCGCCAATTAAAGAGAGAAGAGAGATGTGTGAGAAAGGAGAAGCAGATGTGTGGCTCAGTCGGTAGAGCATGAGACTCTTAATCTCAGGGTCGTGGGTTCGTGCCCCACGTTGGGCGCCAATTAAAAATATGTGGTGGAGTAGGAAGATTTCCCACACACACGAAAAGAATTCCACAGCTAACTCAGCCGGAGAAGCAGATGAAAGCTGTATTTTACAAGCAGATATGGAATGCAGTGAATATATACAAAAATATACAATATTTACAATATATACAGAAATATACAGCAACAGGAAACCTTTCCCCAACCCCCCCCTGCGGCCAGGGGGTTCGGCCTTTTCCCCCCTTCTCCCTCCCTACCTCCCCTTTTTCCCAAAAGGGTTAGAAAGAAAGAAAGGAAGGTAATTAAAAGGGTGAAAACTTGTTAAAGCTCAAAGCGGATGCAAAAGTTAGTTTTCTCTTATCTGGTTAGCAAGAATCGTAGAGAGAAACGAGCCAGCTCACAGCACAGGGGGAAGAAGAAGACGACTACTACTGACTGCCTCCCCCCGACTGAAAGACTAAACAAAAAAACTACAACCGGGTCCCACCAATGAAATTGAATTAGCATATCATTGTTTTCATTCTAATATCAAAACATTCGCCCAGAGTGTTCAGAAAGTGTCCCTTTCTTAAAGGCACAGCCTAAACCGGTCACAACCATCTTTGCTGGCAGCATGGACAGTGGCATTGAGTGCACCCTCAGCAAGTTTGCCAGTGACACCAAGTTGTGTGGTGCAGTGAATTTACTTGAGGGAAGGGATGCCATCCATAAGGCTCTTGACAGGATTGAGAAGTGGGCCAGTGCCAACTGCATGAGGTTCAACAAGTCAGTGTGTGTAATTGTTTAAATCAGAACAAAATGGGTCAAACCCATCCAGAAAGTTAACCTTTCTGTTTTCCCAACACAGAAGTGAGGGATGTGAGATTTCCCTATGGATAAGATTTCAGAGAAGAGACCCTCATTAAATATTTCCCTCACTTCTATGACTGAATACAAAATTCCCACCCTCTCTTCTCTCTATTATTCAGTGGCACAATCCACAAGAAAGGCTCATATCTCAAAGGCTTAACTAGATTTCTGTTAATTTGCTACACTAGGCATTAAGGTCAGGAAAAAAAAATGGACACACAGAGAAAGTGTCTGTATGGGCAGGTTTCCACCTTGAGACAAAATTTTGCCTGGCAGAATATGGTACATCCTTCTCAACTGTGTGTGTGATTCTTTTCATCTGCAGCTCTACATCTCTCTCCAGCTTTTTTATTGTTCAAGCCCTGACTAGCATAGAACATCAATATCAAAGGTTCTTCCTTTATCCTAGAGAGGTACTTAGGCCAAAGCAGCCACAGACCAGTCTCATTTCTCTCTCTTTCTGCTGGACAAGACAGTTCCCATGCCTGTGTCACTTACTATAACTCATCAGATTTAGATATTTATTAATATAACATCTCTTACCAACAGTGGGAGATAAGGACATAGTCACTCTTGAGTCTGGATTGTGGACCATGAAAGATTCCCTGTTTCCTGTCTCTGGAAATTCTCCAGGTAAGCAGGTCCAAGAATACTACTACAACTAATGCTATCATCTATGCATACTTTCTAACAGTTTTTATTGACCTTTTTATCTAATGCCCAGGGAATACTCATAAGCTGCCATATCCCCTGTTCCATCTAGTTCCAAAATATCAGAGGAAAGGTCTGGTTTACTGGGTGATATCTGAGTTGTCTAATCATACATGTAAAACTAATCAAAGCCGTGCTCAGACATCCTGCTTTTACTAAAGCTGAACAAAGTAACTTAAAATAAAATGTCAATATCTATCATGCTGCCATAGATAACAGATTTCCAGATTCCACATGAAACTGCAGAATTCACAATCAGCCGAAAGACTGAGTAGATTAAATACAGATATCTTCCCATATAGCCATCCTGAAAATTTATTCTTCCTACTGCAAAGAGTGAGAAGATTAATGAGAAGGACCCAGATGAGAAGTGGTTCATACTTACAGTTTCATAGGAGTACACATTCTCTTTCTGATTGGCCTTAAGCAAAGAATCACAGAATATATTTGGTTGGAAGACACCTTCAAGATCATCCAGTACAACCTTCAACCCAACACTGAAGAGTCAACACTAAATCATGTCCCTGAGCACCAGGTCTAGATGTCATGAAAACACCTCTAGGGACAGTGACTCTACCACTGCCCTGGGCAGACCATTCCAATATTTGATAACCCTTTCAGAGAAGAACTGTTTTCTAATATGCAGCCTAAACCTTCCATGGCACAGCTTGTAAACCATTTCCTCTGGTCCTTCTTCACTCCAAACTCTCTTCAGGTAGTTGTAGAGAGCAATAAGGTCTCTCCTCAGCTTCCACTTCTCTAGACTGCACAACCCCAGTTATTGCAGATGCTTCTTGTAGGTCATGTGCTCTAGGCCCTTCACAAGCCTTGTTGCCCTTCTTTGGAGATGCTCCAACACATCAATGTCCTTCTTATAGTGAGGGGCCCAGAAATGAACACTGTGTTTGAGGTGAAGTCTCACCAGTGCTTAGTGCAGGCGGATGATTACCTCCCTGTCCTTGCTGGCCACAGTGTTTCTTATACCAGCCAGGATGACATTAGCCTTCTTGGCCACCTGGGCACACTGCTGACTCACATTCACTCAACTATCAACCAGTGCCCTCAGGTCTCTCTCCAAGTTGCAGCTTTTCAAACATACATCCCCAGCTTAGTAGCTTATGGAGTTTTTGTGATCCTGGTGCAGGATCTGGAGCTTGGCCTTGTTGAATGTCATACAATCAGCTTTGGACCATTGGTCTAACCTGTCTAGCAGATTAGCAGAGCCAGCCAGCTTAGTGTCACCTGCAAAGTTACCAAGGGTTCACTCAATCCCCTCATCCAGATCATTGATAAAGATACAAAAGAGGACAAGCCCCAGTACTGAACCCTGGAGAACACCACTAGTGACCAGATGCTGGCCAGATTTAACTCCATTCACCATCACTCTTTGGCCCCATTATCCATCCAGGTTTTATCCAGTGCAGAGTACACTCATCCAAGCCTTTTGCATGAGTTTCTGAACAAGAATGCTGTGGGAGACAGTGTCAAAGGGTTTACTAAAATCCAAGTAGACAATGTCCACAACACTTCCCTCATCCAATAGATGGGTCATTTTGTTATAGAAGACCAGGTTAATCAGGCAGGACCTGCCTTTCACAAACCAAACCTGAGAGGGCCTGATTGACTGGCTGTCTTGTATGTGCCTCATGATGGCACCCAGGATGACCTGCTCCAAAACCTTCCCTGGCAAGAAGGTCAGACTATCAGCCTGTAGTTCCCCAGATCATCCTTCTGGCCCTTCTTGTAGATGGGCATTGCATTTGATAGCTTTCAGTCAACTGGGACCTCTGTTGGTAGCCAGGACTGTTGATAAATAATGGTGAGTGGCCAGCTCCTTAAGTATCCTGGAGCAGATCCCATGCAGTCCCATAGATTTGTGCATATTTAAGTGACACAGTAGGTCATTTCTTTCCAGATAATGGGGGCTGCAAGTGCTGTGTGATTGCACTCAAGATGACCTGTTTCATAATCTTGCCTGGCACTGAGGTCAGGCTGACAGGCCTGTAATTCCCTGCTTCCTCCTTCCGGCCCTTCTTGTGGATGGGCATCATGTTGGCCAGCTTCCAGTCATCTGGGACCTCTCTGGTGAGCCAGGACTGTTGAAAAATGATGGAGAGTGGCTTGGCCAGCTCATCTGCAGCTCTCAGCACCTTAGTATCATAGTATCAGTCAGGGTTGGAAGGGACCACAAGGATCATCTAGTTCCAACCCCCAGCAACGGGCAGGGACACCCCACACTAGATCAGGCTGGCCAAAGCTTCATCCAGCCTGGTCTTAAACACCTCCAGGGATGGGGCCTCAACCACCTCCCTGGATAACCCATTCCAGGGCTTCACCACTCTCATGGTGAAGTACTTCCGCCTCACGTCCAGCCTGAATCTCCCACCTCCAGTTTCATTCCATTCCCCCTAGTCCTATCACTACCTGAGATCCTGAGAAGTCCCTTCCCAGCCTTCTTGTAGGCTCCCTTCAGATACAGGAAGGCCACAATGAGGTCACCTCGGAGCCTTCTCTTCTCCAGACTGAACAGCCCCAATTTCTTCAGACTGTCCTCATAGGAGAGGTGCTCCAGCCCTCTGATCATCCTCGTGGCCCTTCTCTGGACACCTTCCAGCACATCCATATCCCTCTTGTAATAGGGGCTCCAGAACTGGATGCAGTACTCCAGGTGGGGTCTCACCAGAGCTGAGTAGAGGGGGAGAATCACCTCCCTTGACCTGCTGGCCACACATCTCCTGATGCAGCCCAGGATCTGATTGGCTTTCTGGGCTGCAAGTGCACATTGAGAGCTCATGTTGAACTTCTCGTCCACCAGCACCCCCAAGTCTCTCTCCTCAGGGCTGCTCTCCAGCCAGTCCCTGCACAGCCTGCACTTGTGCCTGGGATTGCCTCGACCCAGATGCAGGACCCTGCACTTGGTCTTGTTGAAGCTCATGAGGTTGGCTTGTGCCCACCTCTCCAGCCTGTCAAGGTCCCTCTGGATGGCATCCCTTCCCTCCAGCGTGTCTGCTGCACCACACAGCTTGGTGTCATCAGCAAACTTGCTGAGGGTGCACTCAATGCCACTGTCCATGTCACCCACAAAGATGTTGAACAAGACTGGTCCCAGGACTGATCCCTGAGGGACTCCGCTTGTCACTGGCCTCCATTGGGACATGGACCCATTGACAATCACTCTTTGGGTGCGGCCATCAAGCCAGTTCTTTATCCATCTAGTGGTCCACCCATCAAACCCATGTGTCTCCAGTTTGGAGACCAGGATGTGGTGCGGGACAGTGTCGAAGGCTTTGCTCAAGTCCAGGTAAACGACACCAGTTGCTCGCCCCTCATCTATTAATGTTGTGACCTGTAATGTTGTGACCTAGGATGGATCCCATGCAGCCCCATGGAATTATGGGGATCCAAGTGGCTAAGTAGGTTGCTGACTACTTCCTCCTGCATCACAGGGGAACTATACTGCTCCCTGACTCCATCTGCCAGCTCAGCAGGCCAGTTGTCTGGAAGACAACCTATCCTGCTATTAAAAATTGAGGCAAAGAAGGTGTTAAGTACCTTTGCCTTTCCCTCATCTTTAGTTACTATATTCCCCTCCATGGCCACTAAGGAGTGGAGGTTGTCCTTGCCTCTCCTCTTGCTATCAATATATTCATAAAAGGAGTTTTTGTTGTCCTTCACAGCAGGGTCCAGTCCAAGCTCTAAACGGGCTTTTGCCTCTTTAATTTTTTTTCCTGCATGATGTAGCAACATCCTTAAACATTTCATGTATTACCTCACCTTCCTTCCACCCTCTTTTTTTCCCTTAATTCATTCAGAAGTTCATTGTCCAACCAGCCTGGCCCTCTGCCCCGGCAGCTCATCTTCTGGCACATTGGGACAGCCTGTTCGTGTGCCTCCTGGACCCTTTTGTTTATAAGGGCTGTTTCCCAAGGTAACTTCTGAGTTCTTTCCTTGAGTAACCTGAAGTCTGCCCTTTGGAATTCCAGAGTGAAAGTGTTGTTGATGCCCCTCTTAGCTTGACTGCATACTGAAAACTCAATTATTTCATGGCCATTGGACTCCAGACAGTCTGCAACCACCACATCTCCCACTAGCCTTTTTCTGCTTGTGAAAAGAAGCTTAAGGAAAGCATTACCCACACATCAGCTGTGACAATAAGCTATCTTCCATGCATTCTAAGAACCTTCTAGACTGTGTTAAGTTCCCAGCAGATATCAGGCAGGTTAAAATTGCCCGTGAGAACAAGGTCTGGCAATCTTGAGACAGCCTCTAGCTGCCTATAAAATAGTTCATCAACATCTTCACTCTGGTTGGGTGCTCCATAGCAGACTCCAACCATGATGTCTGCCTTGTTGGCCTTCCCTTCAATTCTTACCCACAGGCACTCAACTTGGTCATCCTTAATCTCTAGTTCCATGGCATCTAGAGCCTCCCTGATGTACAGGGCCACCCCTCTGCCCCTTCTCCCTTGCCTGTCTCTCCTGAAGAGCCTGTAGCCATCGATTACAGTGCTCCGGTCATGTGAGTCACCCCACCATGTTTCTGTGGTGGCAACTACATCATAACTTTCCTGCTGTAACAAGGCTTCCAGCTCCTCTTGTTTGTTGCCCATGGTGCGTGCATTAGTGTACATGCACTGCAGCTGGTTTGCTGGTTTCACCCCCGACTCCAGCTTACCACCCTCAGTTTGGGGGGACTGGTTTCAGCCCCTTCCCCCTTCAAATGTAGTTTAAAGGCCTGTCAGTGAGACCTGCCAACTCCCTTCCTAGAATCCTTTTTCCTCTGTGGGATAGGCCATTCTCATGTGCTAGAATTTTTCTCCCTCTCTGGGATGTATGTACTTCATCTGTTGCTAGTAGACCTGGTGCCATAAAAAGTTCCCCAAGATCGAAAAACCCAAAATTCTGTTGGTAGCACCAGTCTCTGAGACGCTGGTTAATTACACCTGCTTTCCTGTTCCTTTCAGTATTCCTAGCTGCAATTAAGGGTATTGATGAAAAAATTACCTGTGCCCCTGACCCCTCAGCCAGTTTTCCCAGAGCCTTGAAGACCTTATCGATTGCCTGTGGACCTCTGGTTTCTACATCATCACTCCATATCTGCAGACTATTAAGGGATAGTAATCAGAGGACTGTACCTGACTAGGCAGCCTTCTGGTAACATCTCTGACCTGGGCCCCAGGGAGGCAGCAGACTTCCCTGTGGGAAGGATTGGACTGACATAGAGGGCCCTCTGTTCCCCTCAGAAGGGATTCACCAATAACAATTACCCTCCTCTTTTTATTTGAGGGAACATGTCCCAATGCAGTGGGCAGGGGTTTTGCAAGGAGCAGGGTTTAGCTCCTGCACTAAACCATTACACAAACAAGTAAAGCAAGGACCACAGGCCTACTCTTTTTCTCATGTTTTATATCTGTTTTTCGTAGACTAACAGGAGCAGGAGCAGCACAACAGTGTTTTCTCAGCACAGTAAAAAAAAAAGGTCAAACCCAGTTTGTGTTGTATTATGGATGCTGTAATTTTCTTGAGCAATGCTTTCAGGACAAGATGTAAGCATGTGAAGACGTTCATTTTGTTTTACAGCAAAGTTACATAGTCTATCAGAAGGCACGTGTCACATCTCAATTGGTCATTTTCTACTGGCATATGTGTCATTAAGACATACAGTAGGTCAAAATAACAAAACAATATTTTAACACATCCAACCAAATTCTGCCTAGTTTCTCTCCTTTGGTTACAAGGTGTTTACATTACCCTCAAAGACAAAACATAGCTTTCTCTAATTCGAGCAAAGGCAAATCTTCCCTATAGTCTTCCAAAGCTATCTGAAAACAACCACTTCCCACAAGTCTGGGCTCAAGAAGATTAATATTCTTTTGCCCCCACCTTTGCACTGTCATGTACACACTACAAGAATTTCAGTCTACAGTCACTTATTAAAAATGTTTGCAGGAAACAGGGTCTATGTCAGTCTAAGAAAGAAAGATCAAAATAGCTCATCCTTCAGGAGAGCATTTGTCTAGGAAATGACACTGCAGTGACTGTTTCTTGCTTTCTTTTTTACCTCTAGCATAAAAAAGTACACCTACAAAGTAAAACAGGACAGCTGTTCACAGCTAACTCATGTCTGATCTGTGTCTTCTCTGAAAGCAGCCTTTCTACTTTCCTGGGGCAAATTATATTCCATCATGAGTATGCATGCAGATTAGGTATTCTGGAGGACTCTTCTTGGACTTCCTCCAGTTTCTCTAACTGGAGATATGCCATTGCATTACTCATAAAGGGTGTTAACTGATCGATTAGTCATACCTCTGGCTTTAGCAGCACATTTCACATCTCCTTGTCTGTGTACTAACTCTTACTGTCCTGTCCTTAGCTTGGTCCCTGCCAGTTTCTGACTATTCATAAATTATTATATATGCTGTCTAAACATTATCCCTAGCCTAGCTTCTAGGCAACAATTATTCCCTGGCTTACTTGGAGCATGAAATTTTCCATTTGTGTCAATGAAGAGAACAATATCCTAAAGATGCAAAAAACACACCAGACAAATTCTGCTTGATCCTCTAGGTTGAGTTTCTGCAGTTTCCGGCATGTTGCTGATGTTCTTCTCTTTTTTCTTTGCAGTTTAAATTGCTGTTTGCTGTTTCTGGATTTTTGCTTATATTGTTTAAATTGTTGCATGTTCCTGCTGGTGAGATATCTGTTCCACAGCCAAATATTGTGAACCAGTAAATAGGTTTTATTAATATTTTCCATGGGATTTTTTTTTCAATAAGGTTATTAATATTTGTATTAATCATTCTGCCTATTGAATATTAATAACCTCCATACAATCAACAGTCCTCATAGCCTCCTTTTCTCCAGGCTGAACAACCCCAGCTCCCCCAGACTGTCCTTGTAGCAGAGGTGCTCCAACCCCCAATCATCTGATTATACACCTTGTCTTCACTTACAGTGAAAAATTTCTTCAGTATGTATACACAATGCTATTTTTACTGGATTCCTGTCGTACAAAAACCATAGCAACAAGAATATTTAGTTCACAATTCCCTTAGCTGCTATACATTAGCAACTAAGCACATTACTATTAGATGCATTATATAATGGTGGTTTTGACAATTGTTGATAGATGTATTAGAAGTCAGTATTATATTTTACATGACTACAATGTACAAGTTATATTGTATAAGTCAATAAGTTTAGGAAAATTAATATTGTCAACCACGTATCATAGCCATAAAACCACTCTCCTTGTATTTGAGAAATGTTTTATTTAATCGACCATAATTGCATGTATCACTTTCCAGCAGTTGCTCAAGAATGATCTCTCAGTTTTTCAGACCCACTGTTACCATTGTATCATTCTGAATGGCAACAATTTGTCTCATCCTTTTTCACTCTGAACTGTCATAAACATGTTATCCTGCCTGCAAACCAATCAGTTAAATGAAGTGTTATCTGACTTCTCCATTTACTGAGGTATTTTCAGTTTAAGATACTGGCTTGCAGTTCAAGTATTTTATAGCAAAGTTATAGATACTATTTAGTGCACGCACTAAAAATTTTTGTTTTCTTGTTTTACATTTTCTTTTCTGAGAACAATAATTTGAGAATCTGCTAATGAATTTCTAAACTACACAGAGCACAAATGAATGTAGAGAAGGGCTTTATGTTCAGTGTCAGGCACAAGACAAAATGAAGATATCTGAGAATTTCTAACTGTTTGAGGTATGTATTTGTGGTGGTTTAACACCCATTCTGAAAACAAAAACAAAACAGGGTGGAGGGCTTGTAGGGTACTTTGCCCTCCCTGCAAGGCATTTTCCCCCTGGGAAACTGAGTCTGTTCCACTCCCCCCTCCCTGCCCAGCTAGGGTATAAAAACAGGACATTGCAGCTATTTGGTCTCCTTTTGGCTCCTGCCTCTCCTGGCCTGATCCTTCTCCCTGCTGCCTCCGTGCCTCTTCAGAGAGAGACTGGTTTTGTATTCTTCTTCTTTGTGTCCCCTCCCATTCATCCTTGTTCCTTGCCCTTGTGAACCTTACTTGTTATATATATATATGTATATATATATACACACACACAATTTTTTTTTTTTGTTTAAAGAAATCTCTTTACCTCTCTACTTCCAAGCCAACTCCAAATTATTGTTTGGTGGATTTGCTCCTTCCTTTTTTTTTTTTCCCCTCTCTGTTGGGAGGGAGTGGGGGGGGAGTGGGGGAGAGATTCTCAGCCTTGCCCCCATCTGAGCTCTTAACTCCCAGTTAAGGCTTAAACCACCACTGTATTGTACGATTATTGGAAATACCTCGTAAGGAAATGATGGTACAACTCACTAGGCCATCCAGAGAACTTTAACTACTTGTTTTGGAATTGTTTTCCCCCTGATGGTTTAGGATGCCTTTTAAGTTCTTCAAATCACTTCAACAATACGAAAATTCATTCTGTCCTTCAGTAGGTCATTAACCATTTGATAGGACTAAACTGGGACTACAGAATGAAATACAACATCCAAATAACTGAACTGCCACAATCTGGTTTTGGCCTTTAGGAGACAGTCAAATAAAAGACAGAAAGACTTAAACTAAGCTCTCAATTTGATGATACTATAAAACTTCTGATTTTAGATTTGGGTTATGCAATCCCCTATAATAGAAAAAGGGCTAATTAAAACCTAAATTGATATTTTTTTAAGTCCTTTTTTTTCTGCAAGTTTTTCAGGAACTCTATCAAACCAGAGTCAGAGGAATGAAATCCTATTTTATCTGTAGAAAGACAGAGAGGGTGAGAAATTAATGTGTGGAGTTAAAAATCTTTGCAATAGAAGAGAGATTATGAAAAGAAAAAGTCAGGGGAGATATGTGATCTTTAGCAAGGCATCTCACGAAGGCAGTTTAATTTTCTGAGTCATTGCCCAACAATGGAAACTGAAGTTCCATCTGTATTGCTAAATGAAAGTCCAGGGATTGATCTTTCACTGAAAGGCTGAGAGCTGCCAGCTGTCTGTGGTCCACAGTGTTTAAGCTTAACCACCTCTGTAAGAAATTTGTCTTCAAGAGAGCAAGCTGGAGTATTCTAAAAATATGAGTCAGGAAGTACTGTTAACAATTTAGGCAGGAAGGATGCTATGGTCCAGTGCTGACTTCAGTCTCTGGCCCTGTTTTAGTATGGGACAGAGGTATCCAGAGAGACCTTTAGGCTGGCTTTTTCCACTGAGAGCCATTTGAATCTACAGATGAAACAGCTACATTTTAAGAAAAGATCCATACTGATAGCATATAATTAGCTCTAGTTTGAGAGTGTGTGTCCAAGCTACATTAATTGGCATAGAAATGAAATTTGTGTATTCTTTCATTTTAGCATAATCTCTGAAATTATTCTTATGCCTATTCTTCTCACAATGTTCTAGTTTTCTGTGTTCTCATTGTTTTCACAGTTATGACAGATAATGTTCAAAGCCTGAGCTGACTCCATTCTTAACTGAGTGTATCATAGTCTTTCTCTGTAATGTTGAGAAGGAACTAGATTAAGAGAAAACCAGGATGACAGGTACCCAGCAATCAGCCCCCGCTAAGAAGACTACAAACGTTACAAAGCGTACCACAGCAAGAAGGATAAGTTGAAGGTTAAGTTGAAGGTTGTCAGTTTGCCTAATGATGAACAAAACCAAAAGGCTGCCTCTCAGTGTTTGAAGTAATATGACCAGTTTAATCCTCTTTAGCAGCATAGTACTTTTCTAAAGCCTCATGATCAAGGAGTGAAGAAGAAAATTATTTGGTTTAACATACAGACTAGAATTTGGACCTATGAAATCTATGTGCTTCATGCATAATTTAACACATTTATTTTTCTTAAACACATTCCTATATATAAGGAAATACATTATTTATTTAAGCCTTTCCTTTGTTGACAACGGAGAATGGAACCAACACGAACGACCAATGTGATCTAATATTGTTCATTTTTTAGGGGAACTTCTACAGCCTACATAGACTCAGTGAGCATCATTGGTTCCCCTCGAGTGACCCCACAACATACAGTTGTAGATTATTGGTTAAACTACTAGTAACACACAAGGTTGCTGATGCACATGTACGTCCAGTTATTACCAGATAACTCTCTGTGTTTATAGCTACCAGTACCTTGCTTTAGTTACATGCTGCAGGTACAGCACTGTTTTGCTAAGCTGCTAGCTACTTCTGCGCTTATGCTAAGCATGGCCTACCACCATGTCAAGCTCTAAGTTTATACTGCCATATTGCTCACACTGCTTATTGCTATCATTGCAGCAAATCCCTCTTTTTGTTTTTGTGAGCAATCTGGTCATGGGAGTTGTTCCCATCCCATACAAAATACTCTTTGCATACACAGAAGCAAGCAAGTTAAAACTAAACTATATAGCAAAAGCAAAAGTTCTGTAGCGCAGCCTGTCTAACAGACTGATGTAACCCATACAAGGCACAGTGCTTAAGTTGAGCTCTAACAGAGCTGGCATAATACATAGTCAAAGGTAACAAACTTTCTAAAGAAGAACTTAGTTCTTACTAGTTCCAATCTTTACACTTCACTCCTCTTATTGACAAAGACTTGATTATGGCTGAGCACATTGCACACAGGGATTAAGATGCAAACCCAATCCTCAGCACTCTCTTTTACAATCTGCTTTAAGGGTATGTTGCATCTTTATTTTTCTAGGATAGTCAATAATCATAAATTGTTTAATGTTAGCAAGATTTTCCTTAATCTGTAAAGGTAGATCTGGCCAGGCTCTAGCTTCACAGATAGAAAATACTTGCAGGCAAACAGCAAGAGCAAAAAAGCTTCATTGATTTGCCCAATATAAAATGAACATAATAATGCATTTTTGTTCATCCTAGTAATACTGACCTTTTGATGCTTTTTTTCCACTAAGAAAAAGTACATACAAAATGACAATTTGAGAACACAATATGCTTTACCCATTCTCTTTTTGTGACATACCTAAATTCCCCCTGGTTTTGTTGGTTTTGTTGTTGTTGTTTTTAACATAAAATGAAAATGTATATTGTGTTATAATTAATTTTGACTTTCTCTTTAACTATTTAAAATAATGGCAAACTGGTGAGGTAACATATAAATCCATATGAACATTTTCTCTAATCACACAACAATTACACAATCATAATATTCAGTCCTAATTCAGATGGGGTTTTTGGTACATTCTTCTGATTGATGCTTTTGATCTCAGATTATCATAACAGTTATTGTGATCGATGTTCGACTGCATGGGAAATGCTGTTTTTTCATATTCTTGATTCTTCTGCTGTTGTTTATTGCGATGATTACAGTTGACATGAGTTAGTTATTTCTTACTGGTATCTTTAAAACCCTTAGCTATAAAATATACATCCTCTTTTTATTTATTTTTAAAATATATTTTAAAAATAATATTTTTATTTTTTATTTTAATTTTTGTAATTTTAATTGCAATTAATTTTAATTAATTTTTATTTATTTAATCTATTTAAAAAAATTTAATAGTTTATTTTATTTTTAAATCTAATTTCTTTAATTTAATTATTTTATCATTTTGTTATTTTTTCATTTGAAAAATAGTTTTAATTTTATTTTTAAAATTTTTAATTTTATTTCATTTTTAGTCTATTTTTTTAGTTTTTAAAATTTTTAATTATTTTAAAATACTTTTAAATTTTATTTTTTAAATTTTTTTCATTATATATTTTTTATCTACAATTAAAAAAATTTTAAATTTTCTTTAAATGTATTTTTTTCTTCTAGTAATCCCTATCTTAACAATCCTTCTATTTTTCCTAATAATCCTTATGTTTTTTGTTAATAGTTATTTTTTGTTAGCAATTCTCATGTTCAAACTATTATGAGCACAAAGAGGACACTTGAAAGGACTTTTACTTTATAATATCCTTATATCAACCTCTTAATTTTATGCTAATACAAAAAATCCTTAAAACTTAAAGAACTATGCTAAGATTAAATTATCAAATCAATGTCTAAAAAGGAAATGAAAAGATGTTACATTAGCTAAGGAATACTTTTATAAATGAATACCTATTTACTACAATCCTTAACTATATTACATGGAGCTCCTTTGAAATGGCTAGGCACACACAACTAAGAAGGTTCAAACCAAAAGAAAAATTTACAATTTGAACTCATTACTAAGTACTTATACCTTACTATAATTATTATATACTAAGTACCTATAAATACCAAATACTTAATTATGCTTTCTAGTAAAACTTAACAAAACTCTAAATAACAAATCTCTGAAACACAGTGCAATCAGAAATGATGAAATTAGCACTGTTGCTTTAAATCAGAGCAGAGCTTTCGTAGACTAGAGTCTTACCAGAAAAAGGGGAGGTGTCTGGCTAGCAAGGTACACCCTAATTGCAATTATTCCTGCACTAGGATCTTAACAATTTGCCGCCTATCTTGTCTCAGTGGCCACTGCTCCACCCATACTGGATTATCTGTGTTCCATTTTAATTTGAGGGTTGGTTGCTGACCATCAGCCACTACAGAGAAGGATCAGTTGCTGATCTGATCTAGCAAAAGGTCCTGCCCCAATGAGTTGGTTAGCAGTGACACCGTGTAAAGGGTCTCCTGGCTGCCGGGGTGTGGCTTCCACAGCATTGCAAGCAATTTGCCATATATCAAAAAATTTCAAGTCCTGATGTGGTGTTATTTTCAACCTTCTGCTTTCTAACATGGGTTGAAGTTCAGATAATATTATCTTAGGATCTAATTTTTTTCCTGCAATTAGAGTATCATCCATATAATGATCGATGAGGAAGTCACGATGAGTCTGTCTAAATGGGGACAAAGCCCAAGCCACATACATTTGGCACAAGGCGGGAGAATTCTTCATGCCTTGAGGCAAGGTTACCCATTGATATCGTTGGGCTGGTTCTGCCTTATTAATTGATGGCCCAGTAAATGCAAACTTTTCTGAATCCTCTGGATGTCTTTCACAATGCCTCTCCACTGATGCAGCACTGGATCGGTTCCCCGTCCTCCCACCTCCCAATCCCTTACACTATCGTCCCTTCGTAATTCGACTTTATTCTCCGTTGCGATGGTGTCATCTCTTGATAATGTCTGGGATCTAAGGGGCAAGGAGGGTAGTGCAGCTGGAGCCGCTGTGGGGGCCACCGCTGTGGGGATGGGGGCCATCACTACAGGGGCCACCACTATGGGAGCCACCGCCAGAGCTGCTGGGACTCGTGGGAGGAAAGTGGTCATAAAAATGCTGTAATCAAGAGCCTCCAAGCACTCCATTTTTTCTAAGAGGAGCTGCAGAACAGAGTTTGATTTCTTAATATCAATGTTTTTGTCATCTGAATCTGAGCTGTCGCTGGCGGTATTAGAAGATGTTGATGATGGGGATTGAATACACTGAACCACAAGTTTTTCTGTCTTTTTATGGCTTTTTGTTTGGGATGAACGGCAGTGAACGTGGTGTGATTGCCAAGATGGCAGATATGTCTTCATGCATGGAATCTTCATGCGTTTTGACCTTCATTTTGTCTGTGGGTGTCTCCTCAGTCAGGTCAGAATTTGCCTCTGTCACTACTGACACAGTGGCAAGAGATTTTTTTTTCTTGGAACAGGACAGTAATAGGGAAGCTGCGATTCGTGTAGGAAAAGAGGTGGTGGGTAAGGGTAATTGAAATAGAAATTGTGACGAGGAGGCTGACAAAGCAGCAGATGATGTAGGGGGGGCAGAGGGTGCAAAGCCTTCTGAATCTCCCTTTTTCATCTCGGTTATAACAAACGCTGCAGCAGCTGAATTGAGGGAAGATTTTTCTGCTTTTATAGATTGCAGTGTATCTGTGAAAAGTTGCCACAAGGTGCTATAACGAAAAGCTTCTTTTGAGCCTTTAGGCACCTCATCCTGCAGTCGGGCTCCAATTTTGTCCCAGGCTTTGTAAGTAAAAGCTTTGTTTGCGGTGGGGATAAAATCATGATTCCGGGCCCAGGCTAATATCCCTTTTAAAATCCCAGAATTGTAAGTAATACCTCTCATAGAGAGGATAGTTTGGAGGACTTTTACCACAGCCTCTTCTTCTTTGTTGAGCGTTACCCCCATGACCTCCTCTGGCTGCTCACCAGATCCTGGTGAGATTCTCTTCCTTTTCTGAGCGCACGCTACTTATTTTTTCCAGCACCGGGGCAGTGCTGATTCGACTGGCTTTCTGTACCTCTTGAATGTACCTCTTATGCTGAGTTGAGCAGCATCATAGTCCGAGGGTCCCATCACGAGTTCGGGCATCAAATGTCAACAACGGACAACAGAATCAATATGAATGACCAATATGATCTAGTATTGTTTGTTTATTAAGGAAACTTCTACAGCCTATATAGACTAGGAGAGCATTGTTGGCTCCATGAGTGACCCCACATTGTACTGTTATAGATTATTGGTTAAACTACTAATAACATGCGAGGTTATTGATGCATGTGTGCATCCTGTTATTCCCAGATAACTCTCTGTGTTTATAGTTACCAGTACCTTGCTTTAGTTACATGCTGCAGGCACAGCACTGTTTTGCTAAGTTGCTAGCTACTTCTGCGCTTATGCTAAGCATGGTCTACCACCATGTCAAGCTCTAAGCTTATATTGCCAGATTGCTCACACTGCTTATTGCTATCATTGCCACATTCCTTTGGTGAACAAGTTATTTTCCATTCTTCTGTGTTTTTGTATCTGTCCACAAAGCACCTTCTTTTACTAGCATTTTCCTTCTGATGAAAAATCCTTTCCAATGTTTCTCTTGAAAGACTGTGATTTGTAGTACTAGCTATATCAAGCTGATTGTAGGCATATACTTCAGAGCTAGAACTTTCAAAAGAAGAATTTTATTACCAAATCTTGAAAATAATTCATATGATAAATTTTTATTAAAGATCACAATATTTATTATTAACTCCTGGTGACTTTTGATCAATCACAAATGGGGCCACATTGCATTAGGTGCTGTAATGCCTTCCCCAACATTATAGAATCATGAAATTATTGCAGTTGGAAAAGACTTCTAAGATCAGCGAGTCTGAACTTCAACCTGAGACCACTATGGCCATTAAACCATGTCTCAAAGTGTCATGTCCATAAATTTCTTCAATACTTCCAGGATCATGACTCCACCACCTCCCTGGGCTACTTATTCCATTGCCTGATCACTCTTTCTGTGCAGAAATTTTCTCTAATATCCAATCTAATTTGTGGCACAACTTAATGACATTTCCTCTCATTCTATTACTTGATACTAGGGAGAAGAGATTGACACCCACCTCACTGCAGTGTCCTTTCAGGCAGCTGTAGAGAGCAATGAGGAGTCCCTTCAGCCTCCTCCAAACTAAACAATCCCAGTTCCCTAAGCTGCTCCTCATATGACTTGTTCTCCAGACACTTCACCAGCTTTGTTGCCCTTTTCAGTACATGCTCCAGTAACTCAGTGTCCTTCTTTTAGTGAGGGGCCCAAAACTGAATACCCCCAGGTCCTTTTCTGCCAGGTAATTTTAAGCTGCTCTGTCCCAGCCTGTAGTATTGAATGGGGCTGTGTTGTGAAGAGGTTATTAAATTTATGAATATGAAATATGAATTATGAAAATACGAATTTTTATTAAGTATCAAATTATTAATAACCGATGAATCAACAACTTATATACATGTTCTAGTGCACCTTCGTGAAATACATTCCATAAATGGCTTAGTATTATGATTAGAACTTAATTAAACTATCTACAGACTATCTCTGTGTTTTATATAACCAGGGGTGCAGTTTCGCCGCTTAGCCACTAGATGGCGACTCGGCGGAACGCGGGCGGCTTCTTGCTAATATACAGCGATACTGCAATCTTTGTGTGCGTCAGCGATGACTCTGCCACACGCGGAGACTTTGAACTGAGTGCTAGTGGGTGGAAAGCACGTGGAAGATATTCTGTAGCTGTTGTTTGTAGCAAGGTGGGGGTCCAGCTGGCTACTGCCGCTGGACTGGTTCCTGGCCGCGTTTGGCCCGTGGGGTCGGCCCTGGGAGTCGGCTCGCACAGCAGGGCGAGGCGACGATTGCCGATAGGCAGGCTCAGAGGTTCCCGGTCGGACAATAGCTATGGGGTCGGCCCCGTGGCAAACGGCCTTAGAGAGAGAATGCGGCTTCTCCGTTCCTGGGCTTAAAGGAATAGCGCGACGCTTGAGATAGTCCCTTCTCCCCGACAACTGGGCAGATCTTACCCTCGGGGCTGGTCCAGTCCTCCGATAGCACGATGGGCTCCCCTGGAGATATGACCAGCTATAGCGATGCTGGCTTCTCGGGCTCAGCGAAGGTCCTCCTCTGGGCTGATCCTCACGATCAAAGTGCTTCTCACGATGCAGAGGCTTCAGTATGCGTGCATGTATGATAGAAGCTAAAAACAAGCTCAACGGCAGAGGCGGTGGCTCGATAGCTGCTCTCCCGAGCAAGTACAGAGGCAAAGTGAAGAGGAAGCAACTTGTTTACCAACAGGGGTAATATTTATAGATTCCTCGAGGCTGGGTTTGACCAATGGGCACTCTGATAGACAACTGGCTTCAGCCTATAGAAAGCGTGAAGCTGGAATTATGCCCATACTTGGTAATGGTCTTCCTCCTAAAGGAGGGGAGACCTATCCACATGCTGGGGGCCAGATCTAGTATCTGGGCAGAATGTGCCTTCACCACAGGCTGTTGTGACCTAAGTGTAGGACCTGGCACTTGGCTTCGGCCCATCAATTCAGACTGTACTAATCCCTTTGCAGCATCTTCCTACTCTCAAGTAGATCAGCACTCCCACCCAACTTAGTGCAATGTGCAAATTTACTGGGTGTGCATTCAGTTCCCTCTTCCAGATCATTGATAAACATATTAAAGAGACATGGGACCAATACTGATCCCTGGGGAGACACTACTTGTGACTGGCCACCAACTGTATTTAACTCCATTCACCATAACCCTTTGGGCCTTGCCATCCAGCCAGTTCTTAACTCAGTGGAGCATACATACAAGCCATGAGTGGCTACCTTGTTGCATTTCAAATAAACAAGAAATGAAAGCTAAAAAAAAACCAGAAGGAAGACACATGGAAGGATTAGTACTCCAGCAGACAACACCATGTTGGGATTATTTCAGGAAGGGAAATTTAGGAAGTAATTAGCTAACTGCTAAATGTAAAAGGAGAAGAAGGGTATGCAAATTAATGAAGAAAGTTCTGCGGAAAGAAGTAGGTCAAAAAGAGACTGCTGAAGTGAAGACAAACAAAAGGTACTTCAAGAAGAGAGGTAAAGGGAATTGAATTGCAGAGCAGAACAGTCCTTACCAGATCCACAGTCTTTGCTTTACCTGATCACACACTCTTTCTCCTAGCTCAGATTGGGAAGGGAGTACTTCTTCAACTGTTTTGAATCTCCTATGTGTAAAATCACATTTTCAAATGTCTTTATATTAGAAGGGAAATCACTGAGGTCAATACTTTGTAACAGTAATTAACTTTTTGCTTGTTTGTTTGTTTAGCCATCCACATTTCCAGTGTTGAAGAACATTATGCTTGCCATCAGTATGTGGACTTGGTTCAATTGCAGATTGGCAGATTAAGACCAGTTTATTTTACCAGTGACCTGTGTGAATAAGGTCTCTGTAGGCATGAAGTGATATGATCATTAATAATTTTTGTACATTTTGTAAATGATCCATGAACAAGGACAACCTATCATGTATTTTGATTTTATCAGAGTCTAGAAGCTGGTAATGTAAGAGATATAGACATTGCACTTACATGTTTATGTGTTTTTAATTACATTATGCCATTGAAAAATAACAATAAAATCTTCATGATTTCTTTCATGAAAGAAAGCTCATTCCAAGACATACAATATGTAACTTGTGACCGGTTTAGGCTGTGCCTTTAAGAAATGGACACTTTCTGAACACTGGCTGAATGTTTTGGGATAGTAACAAAAACAAAGATATGCTAAACTAATTTCATTGGTAGAATGCAACTGTAAGTTTTAGCTTAGTCTGTTCTGTCTGTTCTTCTCTGTCCTGTTGGCTGGCCTGTTTCTCTCTCTGAAGCAACAGCTTGCTGGGCAGGAATGACCTTGCTAACCAGGTAAGAAAACTAACTCTTGCATTTGCTTTGAGCTTAACAGAATTTTCTCCTTAATTACCTTCCTTTCTCTCTCTCTAACCCTTTTTGGGAAAAAAGGGGAGGTAGGGAGGGAGAAGGGGGAACAGGCCGAACCCCCTGGCTGCAGGGTGGGGGAAAGGTCTCCTGTATTACATACATTGCTGTATATTTCTATATATATTGTAAATATTGCATGCTTTTGTACATAGTCATTGCATTCCATTTCTGCTTGTAAATATAGCTTTCATCTGCTTCTCTGGCTGAGTTAGCTGTGGATTCTTTTGTGTGTGTGTGGGGAACTTTCTCACCCTGCCACAAACTTCACAGGAAATATCCAGTATCTGAACTTCTTTTAATGATTAAAAAAAAAAATTCTTCCAATAAATGGTTGTTTGGCTTCTTATCTTTACAATCTAAATTATTGCCATTGCCATCAAAGGGAACTCACAGGAAAGCTTTATTTGTAACAATTCACTGTGATGAAGCTGGTAGGGGGTAAATGCACACACACACCCCCTACAGTTGTGTTATATACAATGTTTAAGCTAATGGCCATTTTGACTTCCAGTGGGAAATACTTAGATGAGTTACGTACTTTTGAAAGTCGGTGATATTTAAATGGGGAAATATAGGACTTTTGAAAACTCTATTTAATAAAATGAGGACTCCAAAATACCAATCTAAGTCATAGTTTCTAAAGACTGAAGAAGTGTACATATCGAATTTCACACATTACCCAGGTGTTCTCTGTGTAGACATATTTTCCAGTGGTAGAGCTTTTGTGAACTGGTCATTATGGAGGGCTGTTAGATCCTCTTCTGCTTCATTCAGAAGTTATGTTTACTGAATGTAACAGTTTTGGTAGAGTTGTCCTCATGCCTGTTCTTATACTTTTGCCAGATATAATTAATGTATTGTATGGATGAGTCTGTTAAGTGAGTACACAAAGTTTTACTGTTTACCTTATGTAATATGATGCTCAGGTCATCTTTCTATAATGGTCTGTCTGGGATTCAATTTATGTGAATAACTCCCATAAAATAAATGGAAAATTAATGCATCAGATTCATGGTGTCAATTTAAGAAATAGTAGGTTTTGCTGGATAGAATTGTCCTGTGTGCACAATCTAGTGTGGATTTGGAACCATAACATGAATCTTAAGATTGCAGACTAATTTATGTTAGAAGAAAAATATGAGCCTCATTTAATTCTATTCCCATCTCAAAGTGGATCAGGTTGTTCAAGTCTGAGTCAAATCTTGAAGACCTCCAAAGAGGTAGAACCTACACCCTCTCCAGGTAACATCCCAATGTTTGATGATAGTAAAAAAAGGTTTTTCTTTTAGCTAATCTGAATCTCCCTGATGCAAGATGTGTCTGTTGAAAACTATATTTCTATCTTGAATATTAAATGTGTTGAGGATTGTATTCTACTGCTGAGGACAGTTGATGTGGAACAAACCATATTCACAGCATTAAATAATCTTGTCCCGAGAAAGTAGGAATGGCTTCTAGCCCATGTCAACTCTTTTCTAATCCTAGAAATGGGAGCAAAATGAGAAGGCAAAAAACATACAAAGGGCATACGAGAGATTTTGCTTAACAGTACAGATAAGTTCCAGGGTTTGGAATTTAAGCAGCTGTTCTCTAGATCCATTAAATTTAATAATGTAGACATGATCTGTAATTATATAAGAAATATATGATTCTAGTATGTAACTGATATGGTGTGTCACATCTACTGATAGGTGTACGTATTTTCTTCTGCAATAACACAGATGTTACTATTGGCACTCTATAGAACCAGAGGACAATCTTCCAGTGGAATAGTCAACAGATAAGGCCACACACTGGATTTCCAACTTCTGAGAATATGTGCAGAGCAGCTGGCACGAAAGAACACAATCTCTCTGCTTCATCCTTACCTTGATTTGCTGTGTTACATTTATCCCATTTGGTGGAATGTAGTACCATTTCTCTGTATTGAAGGTTGGGTTTTCTGAGAGCAAACTCAAGATCTGTGGAGTAAGATCATACATTTTCAGCACAGAATTGTACAATCACAGAATGATTTGGCTTGGAAGACAATATTTGAAGGTCATCTAGTCCAACCCCTCTGCAATGACCAGGGACATCTTTATCTAGATCTGGCTGCACAGAGCCCTGTCTAACCTGATCTTGAATGTTTCCAGGGATGGGGTAACCTTTGGGTAACCTGTTCCGGTGTTTTATCAATCTCATTGTAAAAACTTCCTTCATTATATCTAGTGTAAGTCTACCCTCTTTTAGTTTAAAACCATTGCCCCTTGTCCTATTACAAGAGGCCCTACTAAAAAGTTTGAGTCCATCTTTCTTGTAAGCCCCCTTTCATTATTGAAAGGCATGGAGCCTTCATTAGGCTGAATAACCCCAACTCTCAGCATTTCCTCATAAAAGAAGTGTTCCACCCTTCAGATTATTTTGTGGCCCTCCTATGGACCCATTCCAACATGTCTGTATTATTCCTGTGCTGATGACCACAGACCTTGATACAGAAACTCATCTGGAGTACTCCATGCAGCTCTGGGTCTCACCAGACTGGAGTTAGGGGAGACAATCATCTCCCTCAACTTGATGGGGATGCTTCTTTGTATGCAGCCCAGGATACTGTCAGCTTTCTGGGCTGTGAGCACATCTCTGATCTCTTTCAGGCAACTTGTTCTTGTCCTTGTGTTTTGATCAGATTTTTTTCAGGTTTCACAGGGATATTTGCTGCAGTTTGGCTATGTTTTTAGTGTTTGCACAGCTTTACCTATATCCTCTGTCAGACTCTGTTACATATGGAAATATATTTACAGAGCTATCCCTGTACAATGCACTTTTTGCAACCAGATGTGTGCAGATAAGGAACTTGGGAGAAATTTCTTGGACTGCCTCTTAGCCATTTTCAAAATGTTTATTTTAGATGTATCTCTTTGTGTACTGCCAGGCACTGATAGCTGAAATTTGGCCAATCAACCAGACATGAATTGCTCTTTTTTAAGAAATCAGCCAAACTGTTTGTGGCAGGGTGAGAAAGTTCCCACACACACACAAAAGATACCACAGCTAAACTCAGTCGGAAAAGCAAATGAAACAAGCTGTATTTACAAGCATGAATGGAATGCAATGAATATATACACAAATATACAGTATTTACAATATATACAGAAATATACAGCAATGAACGTAATACGGAAGACCTTTTTCCCCCCTTCAGCCAGGGGGTTCCCCCTGTAACCCCTTCTCCCTCCCTACCTCCCCTTTTTTCCCAAAAAGGGTTAGAGAGAGAGAGAAAGGCAATTAAGGAGAAAATTCTGTTAGCTCAAAGTGTATGCAAGAATTATTTTTCTTATCTGGTTAGCTTTGTTAATTCAAGGTCGGCAGCTGTTGCTTCAGAGAGAAAGAAACAGGACCACATGAACAGAGAGAAAGGTACAGACTGAACTCCCTGAACTAAAACTTAAAGTTGCATTCTACCAATCTACTAATGAAATTAGTTTAGAATATCTTTGTTTTCAATACATTCAGCCAGTGTTCAGAAAGTGTCCATTTCTTAAAGGCACAGCCTAAACCGGTCACAATCCACCCCTGCTAAACAATTTTATTGGCTGTTCGTACTGTCCACCCAATCTAAAACAATATCTACAATTTGTAAGTAAAGCTCATAGTCCATTCCAGCTATCCTCAGGTGTAGATGATTCAGAAGTCCAAGAAAATCACGAAACAAGAAAAATGCAACATATTTTTGCATAGTGTGAAATATGTCCATTTTAGCCAAAGCCTGATTTTAAAGTCAGAGAAGTCATCTTGAGAAATGAGTGATTAAGATATATGTTGCAATTGTCATTTCTTAGGGGACTTAGTCACTTGTTCAGATCTCAGCTTTATGAATAGATGTTTAAAAGTCATTAGAATCTCTAACTTTTCAATGAGTGGACTTCTTATGTCAGAATAGAACTGACCTCAATTCTGTCTATACAATGCAGTACAACATATGGTGAAGAGCAAGCAGTCATTGAGTAGATTAGAATAGAATAGAATTGTAGTAGGGTGAGAAAGTTACACACACACACACAAAAGAATCCACAGCTAACTCAGCCGGAGAAGCAGATGAAAGCTATGTTTACAAGCATAAATGGAATGCAATGAATATGTACAAAAATATATAATATTTACAATATATACAGAAATATGCAGCAATGTATGTAATACAGGAGACCCACAGCCAGACGAGGGGTGCCTCCCCGGCCGCTATCCCCCTTCTCCCTCCCTACCTCCCCTTTTTTCCCAAAAAGAGTTAGAGAGAGAAAGAAAGGTAATTAAGGAGAAAATTCTGTTAGCTCAAAGCCAATGCAAGAGTTAGTTTTCTTATCTGGTTAGCTCTGTTAATCCATGGTCACTCTGCTCTGCAGCGGTTGCTTCAGCAAGAGAGAAGCAGGCCAGCCCACAAGACAGAGAAGAACAGACTGACTCCAAACAGACTGAACCCAAAACTAAAAGTCGCATTATACCAATCTACCAATGAAATTAGTTTAGCATATCTTTGTTTTCATTCAAATATAAAAAACATTCAGCCAGAGTGTTCAGAAAGTGTCCATTTCTTAAAGGCACAGCCTAAACCGGTCACAAGAATAGAATAGAATAGAATAGAATAGAATAGAATAGAAGAATAGAATAGAATAGAATAGAATAGACCAGGTTGGAAGAGACCTTCAAGATCATCGCATCCAACCTATACAATACAATATAATATACCAGGTTGGAAGAGACATTCAAGATCATCACATCCAACCCATCAACCAATCCAACCCACCCAACAACTAAACCATGCAGCCAAGCACCCCATCAAGTCTCCTCCTGAACACCTCCAATGAAGGTGACTCCACCACCTCCACGGGTAGCCGATTCCAATGGGTAACTACTCTCTCTGTATAGAACTACTTCCTAACATCCAGCCTAAACCTGCCCTGGCGCAGCCTGAGACTGTGTCCTCTTGTTCTGGTACTGGCTGCCTGGGAGAAGAGACCAACCTCTGCCTGGCTACAACTTCCCTTCAGGTAGCTGTTGAGAGCAATAAGGTCACCCCGGAGTCTCGTCTTCTCCAGGCTAAGCAACCTCAGCTCCCTCAGCCTTTCCTCGTAGCGCTTGTGTGCCAAACCCTCACCAACTTCGTTGTCCTTCTCTGGACACGTTCCAGCAAGACAACATCCTTCCTAAACTGAGGGCCCCAGAAGGGGACACAATACTCAAGGTGCGGCCTAACCATTGCAGTGTACAGGGGCAGAATGACCTCCCTGCTCCTGCTGGTCACACTGTTCCTGATGCAGGCCAGGATGCCATTGGCCTTCTTGGCTGCCTGGGCACACTGCAGGCTCATGTTCAGCCTACCACCAACCAGTACCCCCAGGTCCCTCTCTGCCTGGCTGCTCTCCAGCCACTCTGACCCCAGCCTGTAGCACTGCATGGGGTTGTTGTGGCCAATGTGCAGAACCCGGCACTTGGATGTGTTAAATCTCATGCCCTTGGATCTGCCCATCTGTCCAGTCTGTTGAGGTCCCTCTGCAGAGCCTCTCTACCCTCCAGCAGATCAACTCCTGCCCCCAGCTTGGTGTCATCCACAAATTTACTGATGATGGACTCAATGTCCTCATCCAGATCATCAATAAAGATGTTGAAGAGCATGGGGCCCAGCACAGATCCTTGGAACACACCACTAGTGAGTGGCCGCCAGCTGGATGTGGCACCATTCACCACCACTCTCTGGGTTCGGCCCTCCAGCCAGTTCCTAACTGAACACAGTGTGCTCCTGTCCAAGCCATGGGCTGATAGCTTGGCCAGGAGTTTGCTGTGTGGGACAGTGTCAAAGGCCTTGCTGAGGTCCAGGTATACCACAGGCCTCCCCACATCCACCAGGCGGGTCACCTGATCATAGAAGGAGATCAGGTCTGTGTTTCCTCTTTCAGTAATGGGCATTTTAGGCTTTATTAGGTGGTCATTCCAGTGATGTACAGTAAGTGCCTATCCGAGTAGTCCAAAATAGGTAATGCTGTAGAGTTACCTCTTAAAAAGTTTAAGTTAGGCAGAATAAAATCTGCCCTCAGTTCCTATGAGTAAGTCACCCAAACTGTATTTTGTAAGGAAAAAATTCTAAATATGTTTCCTGGTTTTCCAGCATGTCAAGCCAGTTTCCACAGTGACAATCTGTAAAATTGCCTTAATTTTGGAAGTTAATCAGGGCTTCATTTTCATCATGGGAAAATCGGAATTCATTTAACTGTATCTTTCTGTTATTTATAGTGATCCTTTTTACAAGTGAAAATATACACACTAGACCTAGAAAGATTTTTCTCTGAGTCTAAAAGTTAGAGCTCAGCCTAAAGTCACCATAATTTATTTTTTAAAAAATTTATTTATTATGAGGAACTGCTTTTTGATGATGTACTTGTCCTGATTTTGGCTCAGGTAGAGTTAATTTTCCTTCTTAGTAGCCAGAATAGTGCCATGCTTTGGATTCGGTGTGAGAACAATTTTGACAATATAGTCGTGCTTCCAGTTGTTGCTAGGAAATCAAGGACTTCTCAACTTCCTGGGTTTTGCTACTGTACAGGTGCACAAGAGGTTGGGAGTGATCATGGCCAGTACAGTTGACCCAGAGTAACCAAAGGACCACAGAACATCATGGTCAATACTAGGGGAAGTTGGCCAGAGGGGCTGATTGCTGTTTGGACATTGTTCAGCTGGTGGTGAGCAACTGTGTTGTGCATTGCTTGTGTTTCTTGGATTTTATTTTCTCTTCTTTTGTTATCTTCCTTTTAATTATTATCTATAATTAGGATCATTGTTTTATTATTGCTATCATATTTTATTTCATGATAGTTATTAAACTGTTCTTATCTCAGCCCATGAGTTTTACTTTTTATTTTATTCTTCTCCCTACCCCACTGGGAGAGGGAAGGAGTGAGTGAATAGGTGCATGGTGCTTAGTTGCTAGCTGAGGTTAATCTACAATGGTACTCATGTTGCTTTCCACTTGATGAAATGTAGCAACCATCTTGCACTCTTTAGAGCATGGGTGCTCCAAATTACTCTTCTTTTGCACACAATCAAAATGCATACAAGTCGAGATTAATTTGACACATTTTTATTTAGGTCAAGTTCATACAGAATTTGGAACACAATTCATTTGGAAAGGCACCCAAACTCCTGAAATATCCAGAAACATTCCATGCTTAAACTATCTCTAGTTATTACTGGAAAGGGTTTTGTTGTTGTTGCAGTTATTGGGTTTTTTTCAGCAGAACATACATTAAGAATATAATGTGTCTTTAGTTCGCTTGGCATTTTTGAGTTTTTAAACCTCTCAAAAATTTAATATGTACATCTTTCATTTTATAACAAACAAGCTGTAAGGAAGAAGAGTAAAAACTGAAGACAATCTGATTTCTATTGGCACGTTCTCCTGAGTATTCTATCTGCTCCCTGCTCAGCACTTACTGTGGATTTTCTTTCTATCTATCTCTCAGCATACACTCAAGCAAGTCACAAATGGTGTTCCCCAAGTCTCAGTACTGGGACCTGTTCTCATTAATACCTTTATCAATGATCTGGATGAATGGATTGAATGCATCCTCAGTAAGTTTGCAGATTACACTAAACTGGGAGGTGGTGTTAATTAATTGAGGGTAGGAAGGCCCTGCAGAGGGACCTGGACAAGGTGGATTGATGGGCTGAGGCCAATTGTATGAGTTTCACCAAGGCCACAACACTTCCATGCAACTCTGCAGGCTTGGGGAGGGTGGCTGAAAAGCTGCTCAGTAGAAAAAGACCTAGGGCTGTTGTTTGACAGTCCAGGTGGCCAAAAAATCCACAAGACCCATGTCACCACATGAGGGTATTTTGCTCTTTGCTGAAACACCGAGTTTCTTCATTTTCTCTTCCTTGGTCTATTAGAAATTCATATTAGCTTGCCTTTTTTTCTTTTTTAATAATTTAGGCTATTTTCATTAGGATTTCATTAGGATTTTCATTATTATTCTGGCAGTAAAATATTAACAGTTCTGCAGTTTTCATGGTTTTGTTCTGATAGAAATGTTTAAATAATTATTTTTTGTGCAATTTATAATTTTACGGAAATTTTTAACAAATGATACCTGAGGTGCTATGAATACATGATTTTCAATGTATGGATGCACTACTTAGAACATTACATCTATCTGTATAGAAAGCAACATTTAAAACTTATTTCTTAGGCTACAACTAGTATTTTTCTGGGTGAACAAAGTGCAAAAAAATCACAAACCACAAAAGAATCACAAACCAACCCTCCTGTATTTATTGCTAAATCAAACAGAAGCAAGAACAGAAGCATTGAGATTTAATAATTTATATTAAAGATTTACAGAAAAAGCTTTAGAATTAATGAAGTACTATAAATGTCATTGTATATTAAGTCAAATTTTCAGGACACCTCAACACTCCCCGTGGGGCTCAGGGCAGGGAGTGGCAGACAGGCCCCATCTCATTCTGAGCCAGGAGGCTCCCAGGGGCATTAGGGTAACCCCAGCCACAGTGCCACTGGAACAGGCCAAGATGCGTGCCCATCGTTGCCTACCCAAGACTAGGTAGGGCAGGGATGTGGTCATATCCTGTAACTGGTCCTCCTGCAGCATCTCTAGGAAAGAGGGCTGACAATCCTGCAGGGTTGGCATGGGGTTGGGTGGGGGAGCTCCAGGGGTCTGACATGGGCTCCTGGGCCATGCAGGGAGTGGGGGAATCCCTGATGGGGCTGACATCTGGATGTTGAACCATGTGCAGGATGGAAGTAGCCCTGGGGGCTGGGCAAGGACAGTAAAGGCTGGTGGTGTCTTGGAACAAAGGCCAAACACATGACTTGATATATTAAGAAATAATAGTATATTCATGTAATTTTTCAATAATTGTTTAAATCATATCTATTCAATTATTTACATTATTGTATTCACCTCAAATTTTTTTTTTCTGTCCTATAAATATGGTTTAGAAGAAACAGCAGTAAAAGAGTATTTTTAGAAAAGATGTAGAATATTCCACATTTGTTGTGTCTGTTAGCCCCTTTTTAGCTGAAGCTTACCTTCCCTTTATCCTAAAAGAGTCAGTTAAATAGTTAGAAATTAGTCTAACGGGAATAGAATTTTATTAATAAATTAGAGCAAGGGTGGACATGCTTTGTGTCTGTGACTGTATGAATGTACATGAAGTTAAATTTAATGCATCTGCTGTAAAATGGGAATGGCATTTTCTCTGCATTGCTGATTTTGAAGCAGAATCCTAGCTGAGGTGTTGTTCAGTCAACATTATTTGCAGCTTTGGCAACAAAAGTGTACAGAAAAGCCTAGACAGTCTGTGCTTTTAGGTTTTTCTTATCCTGTAACTAAAAATATTTCATTTTTGTTATTACATTTAAACATACAAAGTTGGCAAGTTCATCAAAGTCCATAACCAAGAATCATCTTTGACAGATTATGCTAGGGAACAAAGTTTTGAACTGAAAGAACAGTTATAAATTAAATGAGCTCAAGACTCACAGTGAGAGAGTGAATGTGAGGCTACTCTGACAGAGATCTCCTTAATGCTTTTCAGGACCTCAGAAAAGAAGATGTCTCCACATTCCTGTGAGAGAGGAGCAATGACTCCTCTCAAATGCTCCATATAATATAATGATAATGGTAGGTGAGTGTGGTGGTTTAGAATTTTCCCACTACAAGAAGCCCCCCCACAAGAAGCTTCCCCCACAAGAAGCTTCCCCACAAGAAGCTGCCCCCACAAGAAGCATGGTTCACTCAGCTGGGAAGCAAATGGAAGCTATATTTACAAAGCAAAAACTACACTCTACAATGGAATGCAATGAATATGTACAAATATACAGTATTTACAATATTATACAGGTATTTACAATAAAAAAACATCACAGAAACCCCCTGGTCAAAACGACCAGGGAAAACTGCTCCACTTCCCCAAACCCCCTTTTTTTTCCTTCCCCCTTGGAAAAGAAGCCATTAGAAGGAATTAGCAGCGATTAGATCCTCCCAGAACAGCCAAACAGCCATAAAAGAAGAAAAAGAATGAAGTAGAATGTGTGAGATTGTTAGGGTGCATCTGGCCAATGAAATTCAATTAGAATAATCTTTTGTTTTCCTTTTTACACCCAACTGAGAATTGTTTATATTTCTCCACTTTCTCTGCTCAAAATCTGCAGCTAACTTTTAAAGGCATAGCCTGAAACTGCCACAGTGAGATAAATAGATCTTATAAAATAGTAAGAATTTGGAGGGATAACATTTAATGGCAAAGTTACAGGAGATGTTCAAATAACCAGGTGTTAAGACAAACGTAATAAATTTTCCCCTCTTAATTTTACCTTTCCATGTATAATTCTACAAATCTGACTCTTTGCTGAAGGGATTAGTAAGCATCTAGGGAAAACTAATTGTCTCAGGCATTTAGAATATTACTGTTGGGAGGCTTAATTTGAAGATTCATCTTTATCATGATGCCCCTGTCATGTAAATCACATCACATTTGCCTGTAGCTGTCATTTCAAGAGAACTAAAGACCAGTAATTCTGGTATTTACACATTTATTACCAGACTTTTATACAGTTTGCAATATCTTTTTTAATACTTTCCCTATTGTCAAGGGAAAAAAGCTAGAAAGATGTTCAGAATATATAAAGGTTGCTATGCTGAAGGAATAAAGAATATAGATCAACAATCTTTCCTGCAACTATATTGGATCTTGGGTCTTTCTTTAAAGGCAAGCTAACAAATCAGTCTAACCTGGAATTATTTTTTTCAATCCATGTTTGTGTAATTTAAATGCTCTTAACACACCAACTTCTTATTCATAGGATTTTTTTGCACTTAAAACCACAGTATTTTAAGAATATATAATATAAATTTATATTTAACCTAATTATCTCTCTATATAAAGAAATAAATCTTTAAAGACAGATATGTTAATGATCTAACATTTTACCTAATTAAGTATATTTTGAAGTCCCTAAGAGATCAGAATACAGAATCCAGTCAAGTGAAAAGTGAGAATAAAACTGTTTCACTTCCATTTGCTCATATCAAAGACATCTTCCAAGATTAATATTCATGCAGGTGCTCAGGGCTGGGTAGAAGGGGACAGTCACAGACTTGCTGGCCACATTATTCCTGTCACTGGCCTTTTTGGCCACCTGAGCACACTGCTGGCTCCTACTCAACCAGTCATCAATCAACACCTGTAGGTCCTTCCCCACCCAGCAGCTCTTCAGCCCTTCTTCTCCAAGCCTGTAATGTTGCATGGGGTTGTTGTGGCCCAGGTACTTGACACTTGACCTTGTTGACTCTCATACCCACACCCGAACTTTTTGAATCATACCACTTGTTGTCTATAATCTCTCCACTGTCACCAGAGGAGTAAAGAGCTATATTTATATTTCTCAGAAACTGGATGGGATCCACCCAAGGGCACTGAAAGTGCTGGTAGGAGTGCTCACTGACCCACTTTACATCAGCAGTCCTGGCTAACCAGGAATGTCCTGGTTGACTGGAGGTAAGAAAACAGTCCTCTACAAGAAGGGCCAGAAGAACCTGGGAATTACAGGCCTCTTAATCTGACAGACTTCATTCTACTTCTCAATCCATTTGATCTTTTCAAAGAACACTACAAGCTTTGAGCAAGATTCAAGGAGAAAACTTAGATTCTGTTTCACCAGAAAATATCTAAGAATTACACATGTGGCCCTAGAAAAGTGACTTGAGGAAATTTAATCAAACAGCAAGTGCCACAGATAAAGAAGAAAGAATTCAGTCCTCAGACAGCATCTAAAAAGTTGGGTCTTTTGGTAGAGAACATTAAACTCAAAGGCATGTTTGCAGTTCTGGCCATCTCTGAGGCACCAGAAGAAAGATCTAAAAAGAAGGAAATAAACACAAACTCAACTCTTTCAGTTTCATTAGACACTCAATTAAACAAGGAGGTTTATATTTCCAGTTCTCTATATTTGCATTTGTTTATATTTTGTGTCTGGAATGAAAAAGTGAAAAACTCCGTGTGAGTTTAGGACACAGAATTCTACCAGGCAACTGACCTGCCACTGCCAGTCATGCTCTCTCAGTCCTGTTGGCCTTGTAGTTTTGGCTGACGTTTTACCGGGTTGGCATCTGGTTCTTTCCACTTATTTTGCATGCAGGTAACAAAAGCATTCTTCTGGAAAAGGAGCCACATCTATTTCAATATTATTATATTGCTTGCACCCCATGATATAGACATGCTTTTTTCCTGAACTTTTCTGCCTTCCATCACAATCTTTTGTATTCTCACTTGTTCTGTGTTATAAGTAGGAATGCATAAATAGTTTTCAGTGTTTCTTTTTAAAATATAAAATAATTGAAGTGACCTAGTTTACATTGTGGCCTCATAAGCAATTGCATTAAAGAAGATAAATAGAGAATTAGAATGAGAATGAATGCTAAAATAGGGAGGAAGGGAATGAATTTCATTAGCTAACTTCTTAGCAGAGATAATGTATTTTGTAACAGCACCCTTTGTTACAGAAAATGAGAATTTGTCAAACCAAGGATTTGAAATATTTGGCTAATAACTGAATTGGTTAACTGTTTAAAATAATTAGCTGTTGATAGATACAGAAGGATTATTTTACAAGAGATAGAGTGCCTAGATAACAAAATCCCTAGCAGATACTGGGGGGTTTTGTTGTAGTTGGTTTGGTTTGGGGGATTTTTTGACATTATGGGATATATTTTGACTAGACTAAAGCATCGTTTATGGTCAAATTAATACAATCTATAAAAAGAAAATATCTGTGAGGTTTAATTACTATTTTCATTGTATAAAAATGGCCATTAGCAGAAATTTATTAGTGTATTTATTACTTTACATTGCAAAGCTATAAAACAGGAGTAAACTATCCTATATCCTTGAAGGGAATGAGTTCTTAACCTCGTTAAATTTTATGAAATATCCACATGCAACCCCTATGCATTTGTTAATGATATATTGGATGGTTTTGCCATAAGTATAGTTTGAAACAAGCATGAACAATTTCCAACAGAAGCAATGAAAACTTTTCAGCAGAAAAGAATACATTGCAACAATTATTCCTCCTCCTCTGGATAGCTAAAACATATGGAATGAAGAGAGAAATCAAAGTGAGTTCAAGATGGCTATGTCAGTGAAGCTGCAACACTTAATGCAGTTACTGTGCTATCAATACAGTTATTCCAGTAGGGTTCTCACAAATAATTTCAACAAAACACGCACACACCTAGTTGCTTCCGCACAGCGCGGCACAGGGGGCTTCCGCTCGGCAGCAGCCCCCTCGGAACAGCACCAGCACCAGCAACCGCTCGGGGGCTTCCGCAGTTCTCCTCTTCAGGCTACGGTAACGGCTGGGGCTGCGGCGCTTCCTGCACACACTGCGAGGCTCGGAGCGGCCCTCTCTTCACATGCCCGCGGCTCATGAACCCAGCGTCTTCGGCGGCGGAACTTGAACAGACACAGCGCGGCTGGCGGGGCTCCGCTCGGCAGCAGCCCGTCTGCTCTGGTACTCTCTCGCGCTCTCACGCGCCGCCACAATTTTTCTAAATTTTTTGTCCAGTGGGTGCTGTGGCCAGGGGCATCATGGCTGTAACTCGCAGCAAAAACTCCTTAAAAAGATCAGTGTCGAACCAGATTGAGGTAGCTGTCCAAGTATCTGGCTGTAGTGAGTGCTGGAGCCTGGGTCTTGAGATGCAGGGTAGTGGAAAAAACTCTTGCATTAGGTGTGAGCAGATTGGCTATCTCCTCAACCTGGTGGCCAGACTAAAGGACGAGGTTGCTAGTCTTAGAGATGTAAGGGAATGTAGAAAAGAGACGAACCAGAGGAGGAAAGAGATGAACCAGAGTAAGCAGGCTCCGCAGGCTCCCCCAGCAGAGACTGGTTGTCCAAAAAGCAGAGGGGAATGGATGCAGATTCCTCTCAAAAGACACAAATTAAAACCTCCTTGCCTCCCCCCACCTTCCTCACTGCCCTTGGAAAACAGGTATGGGGCACTGGAGATTGAGGGTGAAGTGATACTGATGCTGGAGGACACACCATCTGGGGTTTTCCCTGAGGCTAAACAGCCTAAGGTTAAACAGCCTAAGGCAAAGCAGCCTAAGGTTAAACAGCCTTCCCCTGGCATCAGGACTTGCTCCCTCAAAAAAAAAGAGGAGGGTAATTGTTATTGGTGATTCCCTCCTAAGGGGAACAGAGGGTCCCATATGTTGGCCAGACCCATCTCATAGGGAAGTTATTAGCCTAGCAGGAGCCCAAGTTGGAGATGTTACCAGAAGGCTGCCTAGTCTGGTACAGCGCTCTGGCTATTATCCCTTATTGGTTATGCAGTTAGGGAATGATGATGTTGCTACCAGAACTTCCAGGGCTATCAAAAATGACCTCAGGGCCCTGGGAGATCTGGTTGAGGGGTCAGGTGCACAAATAATTTTTACATTGATACCGTTAATTGCAGGAGGAAACACGATAAGGAACAGGTCAGCCGCTGTAGTCAACAAGTGGCTTAGGGGCTGGTGCAGTCGAAAGAATTTTTGGTTTTTCGATCTTGGAGGACTTTCTACTGCACCAGGTCAGCTGGTGACAGATGGAGTACATCTGTCCCAGAGGAGGGGAAAGGTCACAGTATACAAAAATGGCCTATCCCCCAAAGGTAAAAAGATTCTGGGAAGGGAATTGGCAGGTCTCATTGACAGGGCTTTAAACTAGCTTCGAAGGGGAAAGGGGCTGAAACCAGTACCCTCAGGCAGGAGTTTGGGGGTGATAAGCAAGAGCTAGAGGTGAAACCAGCAGCCCAGCTGCAGTGCATGTACACATTTTTTTGCGTGAGCCTACCAGGGGTGAGGCTATGCTTGACCTCCTCTTCACCAACAGGGAAGGGCTGGTGGGTGATGTGGTGGTCGGAGGGTGTTTAGGCACCAGTGACCACGAGATAATTGAGTTTTCGGTATGCAGCCAAGCCAAGAGGGGGAGCAAGAAGATCTCCACTCTGGACTTCCGGAGGGCAGACTTCAGGCTACTCAAGGAACTAATTCAGAAGGTTCCTTTGGAAACAGCCCTTAAAAACAAAGGGGTCCAGGAGAGCTGGACCTACTTCAAGGAAGAACTATTGAAGGTGCAAGAACAGGCTGTGCCAGTGTGCCGGAAGATGAGCCGCCAGGGCAGACGGCCAGCCTGGATGGGTAATGAACTTTTAATAGAACTAAGGGAAAAAAAGAGGGTGTATTATCTTTGGAAGAAAGGGGAGGCAACCCATGGAGTGTTTAGGGATGTTGCTAGGTGTGGTGGTTTGGCTCTGGCCGGGGGGCCAGATGCCCACCAAAGCCGCTCTATCACTCCCCCTCTTTAAGCAAACAGGGGAAGAAGGAAAGGAAAATATAACAGAAGCCAGAGAGTAAAATAGGAGCAGTTTAATAACACTAATAAGCAAATAGCAATAGACCGCGCGGAAGCAGAAAAACAGAGCAAGAGATGTTAGTCTCTACTTCCCATCAGCAGGACGGTGGTCGGTCTCGGGAAGCAGGGCTCTCTAAGCTTGGTGGTTCCTTGGGAGGATGAACGCCATGGACGAATCCCCACACTTCCTTCTTCCACTTCATTCTTATACCTGAGCTGATGTCATATGGTATGGAATACCTCTTTGGCCAGTCTGAGTCAGCTGGCTCAGCTGTGTCCCCTCCCAAGATTTTGCCTGCCCCTTGATCCACTCTTGGGGCAGGCAAATGTTGAAAGGACACAGCCTGGATACTAGATTCAGCCGCAGCCAAAACACTGCTGTGTTATCAACTACTGCTGCAAAAAACCACAGCACTAGAAAGATGCTGTGAGGAGAATTAACTCCATCTCAATTCAACCCACTACACTAGGACATGCAGGAAGAAAATTAGGGAGGCAAAAGCCCATTTAGAACTTAGACTGGCCTCTGCTGTGACGGACAACAAAAAGTCCTTCTATAAATACATCAATAGCAAGAAGAAGGGCAAAGGCAACCTCCACTCCTTGGTTGACACGGAGGGGAACGTTGTAACAAAGGATGAGGAAAAAACAGAGGTACTTAACACCTTCTTTGCCTCAGTCTTCACTAGCAGGGCAGAACGTCTTCCAGACAGCTGGCCTGCAGAGCTGGCAGAAGGAGCCAGAGAGCTGCATAGTTTCCCGCTGCACCAGGAGGAAGTTCGAGATCTTCTGAGCCGCTTGGACCCCCACAAGGCCATGGGACCGGATGGGATCCATCCTAGGGTGCTGAGATTGCTGACAGATGAGCTGTCCAAGCCACTTTCCATCATTTTGCAGCAGTCCTGGCTCACTGGAGAGGTCCCAGAAGACTGGAAGCTGGCCAACGTGGTGCCCATCCACAAGAAGGGCCGGTTGGATGAGCCAGGGAATTATAGGCCTGTCAGCCTGACCTCAGTGCCAGGCAAGATTATGGAACAGGTCATCTTGAGTGCGATCACACAGCACTTACAGGATGGCCAAGGGATCAGGCCTAGCCAGCATGGATTTAGGAAGGGCAGGTCCTGCCTGACCAACCTGATCTCCTTCTATGATCAGGTGACCCGCCTGGTGGATGTAGAGAGGCCTGTGGATGTGGTCTATCTGGACCTCAGCAAGGCCTTTGACACCATCCCCCACAGCAAACTCCTGGCCAAGCTGGCAGCCCATGGCTTGGACAGGAGCACACTGTGTTGGGTTAGGAACTGTCTGGAGGGCCGAGCCCAGAGAGTGATGGTGAATGGTGCCACATCCAGCTGGCGGCCTGTCACTAGTGGTGTGCCCCAAGGATCAGTGCTGGGCCCCATGCTCTTCAACATCTTTATTGATGATCTGGATGAGGGCATTGAGTCCATCATCAGTAAATTTGCGGATGACACCAAGCTGGGGGCAGGAGTTGATCTGCTGGAGGGTAGAGAGGCTCTGCAGAGGGACCTCAACAGACTGGACAGATGGGCAGAGTCCAAGGGCATGAGATTTAACACATCCAAGTGCTGGGTTCTGCACATTGGCCACAACAACCCCATGCAGTGCTACAGGCTGGGGTCAGAGTGGCTGGAGAGCGGCCAGGCAGAGAGGGACCTGGGGGTACTGGTTGATGGGAGGCTGAACATGAGCCTGCAGTGTGCCCAGGCAGCCAAGAGGGCCAATGGCATCCTGGCCTGCATCAGGAACAGTGTGGCCAGCAGGAGCAGGGAGGTCATTGTGCCCCTGTACTGTGCTTTGGTTAGGCCGCACCTTGAGTACTGTGTCCAGTTCTGGGGCCCTCAGTTTAGGAAGGATGTTGTCTTGATGGAAAGTGTCCAGAGAAGGGCAACAAAGTCGGTGAGGGGTTTGGCACACAAGCGCTACGAGGAGAGGCTGAGGGAGCTGGGGTTGCTTAGCCTGGAGAAAAGGAGACTCAGGGGTGACTTTATTGCTCTCTACAGCTACCTGAAGGGAAGTTGTAGCCAGGCAGAGGCTGGTCTCTTCTCCCAGGCAGCCAGTACCAGAACAAGAGGACACAGTCTCAGGCTGCGCCAGGGCAGGTTTAGGCTGGATGTTAGGAGGAAGTTCTATACAGAGAGAGTGGTTGCCCATTGGAATGGGCTGCCCGTGGAGGTAGTGGAGTCACCTTCATTGGAGGTGTTCAGGAGGAGACTTGATGGGGTGCTTGGCTGCATGGTTTAGTTGCTTAGGTGGGTTGGATTGGTTGATGGGTTGGACGCGATGATCTTGAAGGTCTCTTCCAACCTGGTGTATTGTATTGTATTGTATTATTGTATTGTATGTTCTCATATGTGATTATATGGTAAGAAACATCTATGAAAATGAAACCCAGAGGATTCCTTAATAGCTAATTTTAAATGAGCTGAAATTCACTGAACCCCAGAAAATCTTTTTGTTTTTAAATTGATCACAAGATCAGAGATTTATCCAAATAACTTATCAATTTTCACAACAAATATAAAAAGGTAAACATGCCAGGATCCCAGGGAACTTTGCAGGGAGAGCAGTTGCTACATATAAATATGGAAGGTACTTTTTAAAAAATGGCCTGTTCATTGAGTGTGATCATGTGATCCTATGCTCTTTACCTCCACACACTTATTTTTCTTTTGCAAGCAAAACCACTGATTTGGGGGAAATCCATTAGTTATCAGGCTGTTTCACGGACACATAAAATGTCTTTTCTTTAAGGTGTTACTTTACATATGTGCTTTACATAAATGGAAGTCCTAGGATTTAATCTTCTGCCTCCTGTGTCAGTGTTAGTGGTGCACTAAGGGAGAAATGTCCTCAAATCTGTTCCAAATTCACATCTGTTTCTCCGGTTGGATAGACGTTGAAGATTCAAATGTGATGGTGCAGCTGTTGGTCTTTTGCACATGTTGCCGCCTCCTTTGAGGAGCAAAAATTAATTTTAACTTTTTTTCCAGAACAAAGACAAAACTAGTGCTCAGCCCACTCAGCTCAATGGAAAGACAGTTGGCAAGGAGCTACTGGACACACTATTACTTCAAAAGGAAACTACAGGAAGTGGAGGGAAGGACAGCTAGAACAGGGGGTATATAAGGAAGCTGCTCGAGCAGCAAGAGACCTGGTTAGGAAAGCCAAAGCAGAGTTGGAATTGAATCTAGCCAGGGAGGTTAAAGGGAATACTAAGAATTTCTACAGGTATATTAATGGCAAGAAGAAGACTAGGGAAGGTGTGGGCCCCCTCAGAAAGGAAACTGGTGAAATGGCCACAAGTGCTGTGGAAAAGGCTGAGGTACTCAATAACTTCTTTACCTCAGTCTTCACTGTAAGGGCCTCTAGCCACACTCCTGGTGTCATGGAAGATGATGCCAGGGACGGGGAGGAAGAACTGCCCATCATAAGTGAAGATCAGGTTCGTGATCACCTGAAGAACCTGAAAGTGTTCAAGTCCATGGGACCCGACGGGATACACCCACGGGTACTGAGAGACCTGGCAGATGAGGTTGCTAAACCCCTCACTATTATATTCCAAAAGTCATGGTAGCCTGGGGAAGTCCCCACAGACTGGAAAAGAGGAAACATTATTCCCATTTTCAAAAAAGGTAAGAAGGAGGAACCTGGGAACTACAGGCCAGTCAGTCTCACCTCTGTGCCCAGATAGATCATGGAGCAGATCCTCCTGGAGGCACTACTGACTCAGAAGAATAGTGAAGAGGTGATTTGGAACAGTCAGCATGGCTTTGCCAAGGGCAAATCCTGCCTGAACAAACCTGGTGGCCTTCCATGAACAGGTGACAACATTAATAGATGAGGGGCGAGCAACTGGTGTCGTTTATCTGGACCTGAGCAAAGCCTTCGACACTGTCCCGCACCACATCTTGGTCTCCAAACTGGTGACACATGGGTTTGATGGGTGGACCACTAGATGGATAAAGAACTGGCTTGATGGCTGCCGCACCCAAAGAGTGGCTGTCAATGGGTCCATGTCCCAGTGGAGGCCAGTGACACGCGGAGTCCCTCAGGGACCAGTCCTGGGACCAGTCTTGTTCAGCATCTTTGTGGGTGACATGAACAGTGGCATTGAGTGCACCCTCAGCAAGTTTGCTGATGACACCAAGCTGTGTGGTGCAGCAGACACGCTGGAGGGAAGGGATGCCATCCAGAGGGACCTTGACAGGCTGGAGAGGTGGGCACAAGCCAACCTCATGAGCTTCAACAAGACCAACTGCAGGGTCCTGTATCTGGGTCGAGGCAATCCTAGGCACAAATACAGGCTGGGCAGGGACTGGCTGGAAAGCAGAGAGAGAGATTTGGGGGTGCTGGTGGAGGAGAAGCTCAACGTGAGCTCTCAATGTGCACTTGCAGCCCAGAAGGCCAATCAGATCCTGGGCTGCATCAAGAGAAGTGTGGCCAGCAGGTCAAGGGAGGTGATTCTTCCCCTCTACTCAGCTCTGGTGAGACCCCACCTGGAGTACTGCATCCAGTTCTCGAGCCCCTCTTACAAGAGGGATATGGATGTGCTGGAAGGTGTCCAGAGAAGGGCCACGAGGATGATCAGAGGGCTGGAGCACCTCTCCTATGAGGTCAGACTGAAGGAGTTGGGGCTGTTCTTTCTGGAGAAGAGAAGGCTCTGAGGTGACCTAATTGTGGCCTTCCAGCATCTGAAGGGGGCCTACAAGAAGGCTGGGGAGGGACTTCTCAGGATCTGAGGCACCTATCACCAGTGAGTCAGTGGAAGACTGAAAACGGTGGAGAAAGTTAATTACAGAAATTCTTCCACTGAAGTGTTTTCAAGTAACAAAATAATATAAACAATGATTTCACCTTCTTTCAACATTTTGATAATATACAGTGACACTCACCCAAGAGTGAATTTTCAGAGTGAAATATTTTTCTGCTGCTCTTAATACTGCTGTATAACATTCCTTTGTGTTTTAGTGTTTATGACATTGTTGGAATTAGGAATGGATGATTTCCGCACCCTGAAAGAACTAATGAAGATTAGTATAAGTAGTTCTATGAGGCATGAAAAATAGAAGGAAGACAACAATTGAAAGTTAAATTTTACCTTCACAAGTGTTGTCATAGGAGACCTCATTGCTGTCTACAACTACTTGAAGGGTGGTTGTAGCCAGGAGGGGTTGGTCATTTCTCCCAGGCAACCAGCACCAGAACAAGAGGACACAGTCTCAAGCTGTGCCAGGGCAAGTTTAGGCTCAAGGTGAGGAGAAAGTTCCACACTGAGAGAGTCGTTAGCCATTGGAATGGGCTGCCCAGGGAGGTGGTAGAGTCACCGTCCCTGGAGGTGTTCAAGAGGGGATTGGATGTGGCACTTGGTGCCATGGTCTAGTCATGAGGTCTGTGGTGACAGGTTGGACTTGATGATCTTTGAGGTCTCTTCCAACCTTGGTGATTCGGTGATCTTTCTTTCTGCAAATGGGAATCTGAACAGGAAAGTTACAGGGATAAAAAGAAAAATAAAGCTTGAATTTGGCTTGGAAAGGGGTAAAGAAAGCACCAAAGACATATAGGACACTCAACCACGTGAAAATCCAGGGCACTGCCTTTCCCATCTGCTAGAAGATGAATTCCTTTAGTTTAAACATTTATAAAAGCCACTGGAAAGGACAGTGAGCTGTGGTACCTGACAGCACTTGGGAGGGGCCTGCTTGAAGCACAAGTCTCTTGGATCTGATGTGTTTGCCTGATCCTACCAGAATAGACACTGCCCACAGGAATTTGGAGGAGGAACTATAAAATCTTCTGATTTATTCTTTTTAAACTCTTTTCTAATGAGCAACGAAAACTAAAAATATTTGTAAAATGAATGTGTAAGTGTGCATTAGATGTGATATGCGGCTCATAAGGGGCAACATGATGCAAACAATCAGTTTAGATTTCATAGATGACAGAAATGGGAATGTGCAGTGATGATGGCTATTCTAGCACCATTTTGACTGCTAATAACATGTTATGAATCCCCAGAGATGTAACATCTAAAATCAATCCTACACACTGATGAGAACTAGGTTACATTATTTTTCAGCCACTCTCTAATCTGTATGTGTGTGTGTGAGCAAGCGCATCAGATATTTTTATTCCCATCTGCAAAAAGTCTCCACAATCCAAAAATTTGGAACTCCTTTAATCAGATGAACATGCCTTTCTCATATTCCTATGAAAGGACTTACTGCATATCCTGTAAAGAAAATAAGGGGCCCTTTGGGAATTGCTCCATCGAACAGGTCTTCAGCAGGACATTTTCTGGTAAAGCTGAACCAGGATATTGATGAATAATCTAATATAACTCCTCAAGTGAAAGACTTTTCAGTGTTTCTAAGGGATAATTTGACCTCCTCTATAGACCTTGTCTATAGGCCTCTATAGGCTAGGAAAACTTACAGCTTTTACCTATAGTTAGAAATATAGCACCATGTGAGTCTAAGAGAAAAATACAAAGTACAATGAAAATAAATGTCCAATAAATCTGTTCATCAGTCACTATGAAAGCCTACATATTGAAGCTTTTTTATTTAAAGAAATTTTACTTTTTACCCATACGGGGTGAATCATGTACACTGGGAATTTGTAGCCGCTGTTGACTCTCCACCCTACTCCTTCCCCATAATCCACAGATTTTTTTCATCAAGGGTCTTCCTATTAATAAAATGTGTTGGCTTAACCAATACCTAAGTTCCTAGATTTTGTGCTGTTGCACACCTGTAAAAATACATTTATTATTTTGTTCTTCTGCAGCAAATTGACTCTTTGCCTTTCTAACATGTTTTGTATTATCACCTGCCATTCTGTGTTCAAATGGCAAATTTTACAGAAAATAGAGGTACTACAGTAGAAGGGTTAGAAAGTTTGCTGTTATGAGTGGAGGTTTTTATTCAACCATAAAACTATCCCAGATAATGGGCGAGGTTTTATTATATTTGTTGTTTTTGACTGGGCAGATACAGCATGAAACCACATATTTAGTTATTGAATATATTTGAGCTGGCTTCCATTATCTGTGCTTGGGAGATTTTGTTTTCAATATTATTTCATTTATTTGCTTTCCCTGTTCAAAAACTTTGCAGGTTGTACATAGGCCAGTTCATTTAACAGCATTCATTAAATGCTGAGATTTCAAGCAATATCGCACATGAATCTACTGCTGCACACTGAGCTATCCAAAATGTGGCAGCCAAGAAGCATTCCCTGTAGAGTAATAAGCTAAGTGATGAAGGGAAAATACAAGATTCACATAGCTTGGAAAAATCCTCAGCTTGGAAGCAAAGACCCACACCTTGGAAGCAGTGGAAAGTTATTAAAATGATAGGCACCAGGTATAAATTTTTTTAAAATCTCATTGCAATTTTCAACATAGTAGAATATTTGACAGTTACTGAAGCCTTCAAGTGTTTCAATGTGAACACAAGCTCAGACTGCTCAGACAGAGTACTCAGAGTGAAAGAGCCTGAGAACTCGCTGTTCAGCGTGGTTCATGCTGGTCTGCAAGGAAGGACCAGGCTCTCTCACACCCTGCTCCTTCCTGCAGAGCAACTGAAAAATACCTCCATTTCTTTGGCACACCCATCCTGGTAACCATTTCAGCAAGGTAACTTAAGAGTAGGTGTTGCAGATAAGGACTCTTCCTACGACTCTTGGGAAATGCAGAGATGTACCAAATTCCCTGCTTATATTGATTCAGGATCTTGCCTCTCCTGATGCCAGAGGAAAGGCATCTCAAAAAAGTTCAAGTTTGCAATGTTTCACTGAAACTAAAGATTCATTGGATGGATAAAAGGAAGGTAGAAGCATGTGTAGCCTAATGCACTTAGCTGTACAACTTAAAAAGCAATACACTTTTAAATACCAAAATATTTTAGCTGTCTTGGAAGCAAGAATTGAATTTGTTTGATCACTACTCCGTGAAGTCTCTTATGCTGTGCAAGACCAAAGGACCTGCATTATTTTAATGCTGACTGTTTGACAAGGTGCTGTCTTGTACTCAGTAATTAGGATAGCTTTGTAATGGGTTAAGGCAGACCCCCTCCCCACCATGGGTAGAAATAACGACTTGGACAAACGGATTGCAAAAGTGATGGAAAGTTTAAATGGAAAGCGGTGAATGTTTACAGAGAGCCAGAAGTGCAGTGACAAAAGAGATCCCAAAGCAAACCCAGAAACATCCCATCCCCACCTGGGGGTACATCCAAGACCCCCAGGGCTCCTTCTTCCCCCGCCACTGCTAGGCTCGTCTCAGCTGGCCAGATCTGAGACTGCCCATCCCCCTGTGGCCTTGGGCCTAGCCGGGCCCATGGCCGGGAGACATCTCCCCCAGTGACCGGGTGACGGCGAGGAAGAAAGAGGAAGTGCTAGACCCCGCACTGAATCTTATAGTGGTGCAGAGAATTATGGTATGAAATACCTAATTTCCTGTGTCTGCCCCTCTGGGCTGGACTTCTGGACACAGGAAGTAAACACAGCAGAGGGCACCCATCCCAAACTGCTACAAGCTTCCATTCCAGAGGTGCCCGTGAGTGCTTCAGCCAGAAGTCCTCTTGAAAAAATAAAAGGAAACTGTAGAATGAATCTAAATTATATGTGAATTCTCAGATGCACTGCTGAGGACTGCAGGACACTTGGTGTGGACAAAGAGGGAAAAGAAGAAAGGATATTCAGCGACTTGGTCCAGATTTGTTTCCACTATTTTTGGTAGGGATATTGCATAGTCCTTTAATCTGTCTGGAAAATTACAACACTTTTAAGGTATGTTACTGACTTTTTAGCAATTAAAACATGTGTTTTACCGGTGGATCAAAAATCCAAATATTTCTCAATCTTCAAATTTTCAAATACATGTTGAAAGAAGCATTTTCATTGTTCAAAGATAGTGTCACAAAATATATTGCAGAACACAGCTTTAAATTACAGAAATATCACATTTACTGCAGGAAACAAAATTGAAAAGTAAAATATATAGAAGCTCAGAAAGGAGAGGAGGGAGGAATTTTTTTTTCAGTTTCTGGTTTGTGTATCACACAAAGATATGAAAATAATTAAATTCTGTGTAAAATACTTGCAAGCCACATTGTATTTTGCCACATTGTATTTTACCACACTGTTATTGTGCTGAAGAGTTTAAAATGTCCTTTCACCTGATGAGAGTGTGTATGAGAATCCAGACTAAAGGTCAGATAACACTAAATGATGATCAGTGGTCTCCTGCAATCTCAGTACAGAAAGTAAGCTAGCTTTGATCTTCCATTATTTACTCAAACTGACAAGAATTCTTTTAGATCCTTGAAGACAGAGCAGATTTCAGTTAAATCCATGTCAAGGGCTAAGGCTGAGCCTTAACCCCAGCTGGGGATTGAGCTCCCAACCTTCCAGTGCAAGGATATGTTTGATACCAGGTCACTTGCTGAAGTACTGTGTCATGTACAGAGTTGCACGATGTTATTCCACCAGACTGGATTTATCTAGCTTTACTATGCTCCTGAGTTAAACCCATAGAAACTATAACATCCAACCCATTTAGACCTGTCTTCATTTTTACAAGACACTTTTGCTGACCTTTTTTTTTTTTAAAGCTACTTTTTGTAGAGGTCATCTATTTCACTTGACAGTGCCCATCTCCAGCTGCCCTTCATTTGAGTATTATAGTTTACGTGGTGTTAATCATTTAAGAAACAGAGTCCTCCATTTAAATGCCTGCTTGTCACAGAATCATAGAATCAGTAAGGTTAGAAAAGATCTCAAAGATCATTAAGTCCAACCTGACACCCAAGACCTAATGACTACTAAACAATGGCTTCAAGTACCATGTCCAATCCCTTTTTGAACACCTCCAGGGATGGTGACTGCACCACCTCCCTGGGCAGCCCATTCCAATGGCTAATGACTCTCTCAGTGAAGAACTTTCTCCTCACCTCGAGCCTAAACTTCCCCTCATGCAGCCTGAGACTGTGTCCTCTTGTTCTGGTGCTGGCTGCCTGGGAGAAGAGACCAACCTCTGCCTGGCTACAACCTCCCTTCAGGTAGTTGTAGAGAGCAATAAGGTCACCCCTCAGTCTCCTCTTCTCCAGGCTAAGCAACCCCAGCTCCCTCAGCCTCTCCTCGTAGCGCTTGTGTGCCAAACTCCTCACCAACTTCGTTGTCCTTCTCTGGACACGTTCCAGCAAGACAACATCCTTCCTAAACTGAGGGCCCCAGAACTGGACACAGGACTCAAGTTGCGGCCTAACCAGTGCAGTGTACAGGGGCAGAATGACCTCCCTGCTCCTGCTGGTCACACTGTTCCTGATGCAGGCCAGGATGCCATTGGCCTTCTTGGCTGCCTGGGCACACTGCAGGCTCATGTTCAGCCTCCCATCAACCAGTACCCCCAGGTCCCTCTCTGCCTGGCCACTCTCCAGCCACTCTGACCCCAGCCTGTAGCACTGCATGGGGTTGTTGTGGCCTGTTGTGTGTGTTGTGATTTGAGTTGATAGATTATTTATGTTTGCATTTCATGGGGATACTTAAGTAAAATGATTATCACTTAGCCTTTTTTTTTCTGTGAACAACTGTTGAAGAGCACTGTGGTAGTGAGAAAAGTTCAATTCTTCCCCCACACACAAACCACAGCTAACTCACTCGGAGAAGCAAATGGAAAGGCTATATTTTTTTACAAGCAGAACAAAATGCAATGAATATATACAGAATATACAGTATTTACAGTACATACAAAAAATATACAGGAAAGAACGTAACACAGAAAACTCCCTCCTGATGGAGGAGGGTTCCCCCAAAACCCCTTTTCCCCCTTCCTCCCTTTTCCAAAAAGGATTAGAGAGAAAATGGATATTAAGGAAATTCCCTTAGTTCAAAGCAGCTGTTAAGGGAAGAAAAAAATTAGTTTCTTATCTCATTAGTCCAAGGTCAGTACCGCCAGGAACAGAACAGAAAGAAGACAGCTGTCCAGACAAAGCTGAAACTAAAAATCCTTAAAGTTACATTCCTACTAATCTACCAATGAAATTCATTTAGAATGATCTTTGTTTTCCTTTTTACACCAAAACATTCAGCTATAGGGTTATGTAGCTGTCCTTTCCTTAAAGGCACAGCCTGAAACCGTCACAATCCACCCCTTCTAAGCAATTTCAAAAGCTGTTCGTACTGTCCATCCAATCTAGAACAATATCTACAATTTGTAAGTAAAGTTCATAGTCCATTCCGACTATCCTCAGATGTAGATTATTCAGAAGTCCAAGAAAAACCAGGAAACAAGCAAACAGAGAACAGTTCATCTCTTCGCAGACAAAGCGAAGAAAAGGGTAACAGGGACTCTCAGTTGACTCCGGGTTCTCAGGGTTCTCAGGGTTCGTGCACTGTAGATCCCTCATGGATCCTTCCTTGGGCACGATGTATCTGTACAGCACTCTGAAATTAAACTCTCTCCGCTAAAGTTAAATTTCTTTGTGGAATACAATGAATTTCACCATTGTCTTGCATTACCCAATAAGTGTGACCAGGACCTTCAGCTGAAACCACCCCTTGGACAGGTTTAGCCTCTCCTGAGGGAGAAAATACCCAAACAGTTTGCCCTTAGCAATGTGAGCATCAATGTGTCTCACCTTCACTGGAATTCTCTCGATTTGGTCAGCAATGTCCTGCCACAGGTCAGCTGCCCAAATGGGCTTTCCTTTTCTCTGCTAACCATTCTTTTCCCAGTCCCTAGGCCAACCCCACAGAGTATTGGTTACCATCCATGAGTCGGTGTAGAGATAAAGCTTTGGCCATCTCTCACGTTCAGCTGCGTCGGGAGCTAGCAGGACAGCTTTTGCCTCTGCAAATTGACTGGATTCTCCTTCTCTAGCCTTTGCTTCTGCAACTCGGCGTGTCGGACTCCACACTGCAGACTTCCACCTTTGCTTGTTCCCGACAAGACGACAGGAACCGTCTGTGAACAAAGCATATTTCTTTTCATCATCAGATAGGTCATTGTAAGGAGGAGCTTCCTCAGCACGAGTTACTCTTTCCTCTGGAGGTTTAGTACAGTTGGTACCTTCAGGCCAACTTGTGATCACCTCCACCAGACCAGGTCTTTCAAGATTTCCCATTTGAGCTCTCTGTGTTATCAGAGCCATCCACTTAGACCACTTGGAGTCTGTGGCATGATGTGAAGGAGTGAAACCTTTGCCTTTGAACATCCAATTCAAAACTGGTAATCTGGGAGCTAAGAGAAGTTGTGATTCAGTTCCAATCACTTCAGAAGCTGCTTTTACTCCTTCATAGGCAGCTAGAATCTCTTTCTCTGTTGGAGTATAATTAGCCTCTGAACCTCTGTAACCTCGACTCCAGAAACCAAGAGGACGTCCACGTGTCTCACCTGGAGCTCTTTGCCACTAGCACCAGGTGGGACCATTGTCACTTGCAGCCGTGTACAAAATGTTCTTAATGTCTGGACCATCTTGGACAGGTCCCAGACCCATTGCTTGAACTACTTCTTGCTTTATCTGGTCAAAGGCTGCTTGTTGTCCAGGTCCCCACTGGAAACTGCTTCTCTTTCGAGTCACATCATAGAGAGGTTTCACCATCTGACTATATCCAGGAACGTGCAGTCTCCAAAATCCCACTATCCCCAAGAAACGTAGAGTTTCTTGCTTGTTCATGGGATTTGCCATGGTAGAGACTCTGTTTACCATATCCACTGGAATGTGTCGGCGTCCATCGTGCCACCACACTCCCAGAAACTGGATCTCTCTGGCAGGTCCTTTCACCTTGTCTTGCTTAATGGTGAAAGCATCTTCCAGGAGAATGGCAATGATTTTGTTACCTTTCTCAAAGACTTCCTCAGCAGTTTTACCCCAGTCGATGATATCATCGCTGAACTGGATGTGTTCTGGAGCACCACCTTTCTCCAGAGCATCATGGATCACTGCATGACAGATGCTGGAGCTGTGGATCCAGCCCATTGGCAACCTGTTGAAAGTGTGCTGGATTCCTCTCCAGGTGAAAGCACACTGAGGCCTGCATTCCTCTGCTATAGGAATAGAGAAGAAAGCATTAGCAGGATACACAAAAGATTCTGGTTAGACTGAGTAGGATCATTATACCAACTCTTACTTGGTTCAACTGACAAAACAGAATACTGGCCAAGATCCACAGATGCCAAGAACTGAGATGCACAGTCTTTTGATGCACAGTCTACTCTTGTGATTTTAATTCGTATTTATTTAGGAAAAGTATTACAGACAGCTATGGAGAACACTTTTACAACACTGTATTTCATTAGAGCTGTGTTCTGAAGCTGACACAATCTGGGTGTGAGCTAAAAAGACCATAAAAAAAAAATTCAATCAGAAGAGCAAAAGACAAAACATGCTTATTCAATGGTTTCTTAAAAATAATATTTTGGTTGGAAGTAGGGTGCAATTTCCCCTAGATCATCCCTATATAGAGTACTGTACACAAAAGAGAATAACAAATATTTTTTAAAATTAACTTCAAGATAACAGTGATGTATGATGCTAAACCAAAATCATCATGATCGGGAAGCTATTCTTCAGCAATCAAGTACCGTGTATATTTTCTCTTAGAAAAATGTTAGAGCAAAGTTGTGTTTTATTTTCATGACATAGGGAAAAATAAGAATTACTTGATCTCATACATGTCAAAGTTTATAAAAGAACGTGGGAAGGCAAACTCAGTGTTGGGGCCAGTTTTCTTTAATATCTTTATCAATGATCTGGACAATGGAATTGAGTGCACACTCGGTAACTTTGTCAATAACACTAAGCTGGGTGAGACTGTCGATCTGCTTGAGAGTAGGAAGGCTCTGCAAAAGGATCTGGACAGGCTGGATCAACGGGCTGATGTCAGTTGTATGAGGTTTAACAATGCCAAGTGCCAGGTCCTGCACTTGGATCACAACAAACCCATGCAATGCTACAGGCTTTGGGTAAAGTGGCTGGAAAATTGCATGGTAGAAAAAAAATAGGGGGTGCTGGTTGACAGCCATTTGAACATAAGCTAGCAGTGTGCTCAGCTGGCCAAGGTGAACAGCATTCTGGCCTGTATCAGGAATGGTGTGGCCAGCAGGAGTAGGGAAGTGATCATGCTCCTGTACTTGATGCTGGTGAGGCTGCACCTCAAATATTGTGCCCAGTTTTGGGCCCCTCACTACAAGAAAAACATTGAGTTGCTGGAGCAAGTCCAGAGAAGATCAATAAAGCTGGTGAAGGGTCTAGAGAACAAGTCTATGAGGAGTGGCTGAGGGAACTGGAATTGTTTATTCTGGAGAGGAGGCTGAGGGGTGACCTTACTGCTCTCTACAACTTCTGGAAAGGTGGTTGTAGTGAGGTGGGTATTGATCTTTTCTCCCTAGTGTCAGGTGATAGAATGAGAGGAAATGGCCTTAAATTGTGCCAGGAGGTTTAGATTGGATATTAGGAAACATTTTTTTAATGGAAAGACTGTTCAGGCATTGGAATACGTTGCCCAGGGAGGTGATGGAGTCAATACGGATGGCCAATATGATCTAGTATTGTTCCTTTATTGTTCCAGTATTGTACGGCTATAGTGCAAACATAGTGGTATAGCACAGCAAAAGTAAAGTGAAGTAAATGGAAAGGAAAGTGCGTATTAAGGGAACTTATACAACTTATATAAACTCGGGGAGCATTGTTGGCATAGCTTCATTGGTTCCCCACAGTGACTCCACACAGCACACTATTATAGATTATTGGTCCAACTACTACTAACATGCGAGGTTGTTGATGCAGGTGCGCATCCTGTTATTCCCAGATAACTTGCTGTGTTTATAGCTACCAGTGTCCTGCTTTAGTTACATGCTGCAGGCACAGCACTGTTTGCTACACTGCTAGCCACTTTTGCACTTATGCTGAGCATGGCCTACCACCATGTCAGACTCTAAGCCTACACTGCCAGATTGCTCACACTGCTCATCGCTGGCATTGCCACACACACAAAGAACAATCCTCACTCTCTTCCTATATGATGCCAGTGCACACTGCTGGTTCATGCCCAGCTTCTCATCCATCCACATCCCCAAGTCCTTTTCTGCAGGGCTGCTCTCAATTTCATCATATCATTGATGAAGGTATTGAACAGCACCAGTCCCAGTACAGACCCTTGAGGGACGCCACTTGTCACCCATCTCCATCTGGACATCAAACCATTGAGCACTACCCTTTGTACGTGATCATCCAACCTATTCCTTATCCACTGAACAGTCCATCCATCAAATCCATCTCTCCAGCTTAGAGATGGATGTTCCAGGACTGTGCCAAAGGCTTTACAAAAGTCCAGAGAGATGACATGTCTTGGTCTTCCCTTGTCTACTGATTTAGTCAAACCATTGTAGAAAGCCACTAGGTAAGTCAGGCAGGACTTACCCTTGGTGAAAGCCATGCTGGCTGTCTTGAATCACCTCGTCCTCCATGCATTCAAGTATAGCATCCAGGAGGATCTGTTCCATGATCTGCCCAGGTACAGAGCTGAGGCTGACAGGTTAACTTCCATGGTCGCATCAAGTCCATTTCAGTGTTTTGCCACTCTCATTGTAAAGAACTTTTTCTTTATGACCAACCTAAATCTACCCTGCTCCAGTTTAAAACCCTTTAGAACTCCAATTTTTTACCCTTTTTATAGATCGGTGTAATGTTTCCCTTCTTCCAGTCTCCAGGACTTCACCTGATTGCCAGGACTTTTCAAATATCATGGAGAGTGGCTTGGCAACTACATCAGCCCATTCCTTCAGACCTCTGGGATGCATTTCATCAGGTCTCAAAAATGCAGAGTTTACTAAGGTGGTCCTGAACTTAATCTTCCCTTATAGTGGGAGGTGCTTTATCCCCCTGGTCCACACCTAACGGTTTAATGACTTGCGAGCATGATGATTGCCGAAGCAAGATTTCTCTCAAGACAGAGAAAAAAAGTTATTGAGTACCTCAGCCTTCTCCTCATCTGTTGACACCAGCTCTCCATTTTCACTCATCAGAGGGGAAACACATTCTTTAACCTTTCTTTGCTGGTTAATATCCCTGTAGAAAACCTTTCTTATTTTTTGCATCCCTTGCCAGCTTGATCTCTAGTTGTGCCTTGGTCTTTCCAACCTCAGCTCTACACAAGCGGGTGGTGTTCCTATACTCCTTCCAGAATACTTGTGTCCCTGCTTCTACTGTTTGTGCTATTCCCTCTTGCTCTTTATTTTGACCAGTAGGTCTTTGATCAGCCATGCTAGTCTCTTCCCAATCTTGCCTGATTTCTTACACTCAGGAATCAAGAGGTCTAAGGATAATGTCTTCAAAAATCTGCTCCCCTATCCAGAGAATCTTTTCCCATGGGGTCCTACTGGCTAACTCCCTAAGGAGCTAGAAGTTTGCCTTCATAAAATTAAGAGTACTGATTCTGCTCCCTGCCTGTCCCATATCCCTTAGGACTGCAAATTCCACCAGTGCATGATCACTCTAGCACAGGCTATCCCCAATCTTGACACCATTGATGAGTTCATTTGCATCTGTGACCATCAGTAAGTATTTTTTAAAACTTTGAAGTTTAATAGGCACAAGTGTGAAGCATATTGTTTTATGTAAATGAAGTTTAATGTGGCTTCCTTGAGTTATAACTCTTTTCACATTACAGAGGATCTTGTGAGAATTACACTAATAATACTCTTGTAACTGAATAGGTTAAATAACAGAGAAAGGTTCTTGTCTGTGTTGCCTGTGAGGTCAGTGAGCATCATGATTTGGTGAAAAGCAGTGATTTTGTATTTGAGCATCAAGTCTTAATTATATTAGTTACAGCTGGGGCTGTTTTGCTGGACAGATGGGCAGAGTTCAACATGATTGGGTCAGAGTGGCTGGAGAGTGGCCAGGCAGAGAGGGACCTGGGGGTACTGGTTGATTGTAGGCTGAACATGAGCCTGCAGTGTGCCCAGGCAGCCAAGAAGGCCAATGGCATCCTGGCTTGCATCAGGAACAGTGTGGCCAGCAGGAGCAGGGAGGTCATTGTGCCCCTGTACACTGCACTGGTTAGGCCGCACCTTGATACTGTGTCCAGTTCTGGGCCCCTCAGTTTAGGAAGGATGTTGACTTGCTGGAACAGCAACAAAGCTGGTGTTTGGAACACAAGCCCTTCTGAGGGAGCTGGGGTTGCTTAGCCTGGAGAAGAGGAGACTGAGGGGTGACCTTATTGCTCTCTACAACTACCAAGGTTGTAGCCAGGCAGTTGGCCTCTTCTCCCAGGCATCAGCACCAGAACAAGAGGACACAGTCTCAGGCTGCGCCAGGGCAGGTTTAGGCTGGATGTTAGGAAGAAGTTCTACACGGAGAGAGTGATTGCCCATTGGAATCGGCTGCCCGTGGAGGTGGTGGAGTCACCTTCACAGGAGGTGTTCAGGAGAAGACTTGATGGGGTGCTTGGCTGTATGGTCTAGTTGTTGGGTGGGTTGGATTGTTTGATGGGTTGGACGCGATGATCTTGAAGGTCTCTTCCAACCTGGTGTATTGTATTGTATTGTATTGTATGATGACATTCAACAAGTCCAAGTGCCAGGTGCTGCACTTTGGGCCACAACAACCCCATGCAGTGCTACAGGCTGGGGTCAAGGAGAGCTGTCAAATAGAAAGGGACCTAGGTGTACTGATTGACAGCCAGTTGAACATGAGCCAGCAGTGTGCCCAGGTAGCCAAGAAGACCAATGGCATCCTGGCCTGCATTAGGAATAGTGTGGCCAGCAGGAGCAGGGAAGTTATTGTGCCCCTATACTCAGCACTGGTTAGGCCACACTTTGAGCCCTGTGTCCAGTTCTGGGCCCCTCCATTTAGGAAGGGCATTGAGACACTTGAATGTGTCCAGAGAAGGGCAATGAGGCTGATCTGAGGCTTCGAGCACAAGCCTTACGAGGAGAGGCTGAGGGAGCTGGGATTGTTTTTAGCCTGGAGAAGAGGAGGCTCAGGGGAGACCTTATTGCTGTCTACAACTACCTGAAGGGTGGTTGTAGCCAGGAAGAGGTTGGTCTCTTCTCCCAGGCAATCAGCACCAGAACAAAGAGGACACAGTCTGAAGCTGAGCCAGGGTAGGTTTAGGCTCGAGGTGAGGAGAAAGCTCTTCACAGAGTGAGTTATTAGCTGTTGGAATGTGCTGCTCAGGGAGGTGGTGGAGTCACCATCCCTGGTGGTGTTCAAGAAGGGATTGGACGTGGCACTTGGTGTGGTGGTTTAGTAATCATGAGGTTGGACTTGATGATCTTTGAGGTCTTTTCCAACCTTATTGATTCTATGATCATGTACACTGGGAACCCAGCTGATACAGTGCTGCTAATTGTAGAGCTGGTTTTGGATGAAAGCCAGGTCTTAGATTTTAAATGTTCACTAAAGAATATGCTACTTCGTTAGAGTGATCTGGATCTTTAAAACCTCTTTAAGAAGCACTTCTTAGCCTTTCCTAAACTTTTTTTTAATAATTCTATACTGATGACATCCTGACATGTACTGTGATGAGGCAGATGACAAGGAACACATTATTAATGGGGAATTTGTTATCATAAAGTACTCATTTATTCTAACTAATAGAAGTAAATACACACACACCTTCCTTTGTAATCAATATTCATACAATGCACCCTTGGTGTAGGTCACATAACCATTTTGTATTTTTCAGAAGTCAATTGCTGAGGAAAAAAACATAACAACAAAATACCTGGAGCTGTCACTAACAGTATGGAGTCTCTGTTGGAGACAGTGTTAATTACCTTTACTGTTCTTAGTCCACTTTAATTGTAAGGTAAAACCATGCAGCACAAACTTCCAGGGTCCAACAGGAAGAAGTACAGGGACAGACAGGGATAGGGGAACAGCAACCACATGGCAACCATCACATTACATTATGTCACATCACACAAGAGTGTACCTGCAGTGGTTGGTATTACCCTGAGGCCAACACACCTTCTCAACCTTTTCTGGTTAACTCACATGTGACCCTATCCAGGACAATTTGGCCTTAAAGTACTAAGGGTTAATTTATGAGAATACAGCAATTTGCGTGAGTTCTAACACCAGCATGTAAGAGAGAATATAAGTCATCCAGCAGTGGTCTTTATCAACAGGAACAAGAACCATATTTCACTGAATCACAGAAACATTCAGGTTGGAAAAGACCTGCAGGATCACCAAGCCCAACTGATAATCCTACTCTACAATGTTCACCCCTAAATCATATTCCCAAGTACTACATCCAAATGCCCTTTAAACACATCCAGGGTCGGTGATGCAACCACTTCCCTGGGCAGCACATTCCAATGCCTGACCACTCTGTGAGATTTTTTTTCCTAATGTCCAGTCTAAACCTACCCAGTCGTAGCTTGAGGCTATTCCCTCTTGTTCTATCACTAATTACCTGTGAGAAGAGACCAGCACCAGCCTCTCCACAATGTCCTTTCAGGTAGTTGCAGACAGCAAAGAGGTCTCACCTCAGCCTCCTCTTTTTCTAACCAAACAGCCCCAGCTCCTTCAGTCGCTCGTCATAGAATTTACTTTCCAGGCCCTTCACCAGCTTCATTGCCCTCCTCTGCACTCACTTGAGCACCTCCACATCTCTCTTATATTGAGGTGTCCAAAACTGGACACAATACTCAAGGTTGGGCCTCACCAGAGCTGAGTACACAGGGACAATCACCTCCCTACTCCTGCTGAACACAGCATTTTTGATACAAGCCAGGATTGCATTGACTTTCTCAGCCACCTGGGCAAACTGCTTGGTCACGTTGAGTTGCCTGTCAATTAGAACTCTCAGGTCCCTTCCTGCCAGACAGCTCTCCAATCACACTTCTCCAAGCCTATAGTGTTGCTTATTTGGTATATTCCTTATAAAAAGGCTAACAAAAGCTGTATAACATATCATTAAATATGCAACTGAGATTTATTTTTATTAACCCTTATGAAAATAGGATGATGTATACAACCTGCAGGTGATATATGGAACTTAGGACACACCATTTGTTTCAGATAATTTTCCAGGAATTTGATTTTTCCTATTTTTATCAGTTTTTGTGCAGCCAGCAAGAGCAGGAAGTCATTGTGCCCCTGTACTCATCACTGGTTAGGCCACACCTTGAGTCCTGTGTCCAGTTCTGGGTCCCTCAGTTTAAGAAGGACTTCAAGACACTTGAACATGTCCAGAGAAGGGCAATGAGGCTGGTCTGAGGCCTCGAGCACAAGCCCTACGAGGAGAGGCTGAAGGAACTGGGATTGTTTAGCCTGGAGAAGAGGAGGCTCAGGGGGAGACCTTATTGCTGTCTACAACTACCTGAAGGGTGGTTGTAGCCAGGAGGGGTTGGTCTCTTCTCCCAGGCAATCAGCACCAGAACAAGACGCAGTCTGAAGCTGCATCAGGGGAGGTTTAGGCTCGAGGTGAGGAGAAAGTTCTTCACAGAGAGAGTCGTTAGCCATTGAAGTGGGCTGCACAGGGAGGTGGTGGAATCACCATCCCTGGAGGTGTTCAAGAGGGGGCTGGATGTGGCACTTGGTGCCATGCTTTAGTCATGAGGTGACAGATTGGACTTGGTAATCTTTGAGGTCTCTTCCAACCTTGGTGACTGTGAAATTACATATTCCAAGTATACGCAAAACATAAAACTGCAATTTTTCAGTAATTTGATTTACTGAAGGTTTTCAATATCTTAAGCAAATAAAGGAAGCTTTGTAATCTAGGATCAGTATTTCCCAGAATAGAGATAGGAAATGGGCTAGTCACAGTATATTGGTTAAGTCTATGCAGATATGGGGTAGTGTCACAGACTTTGTTCTTAAAACAGAGGCTTGGTTTCAAAAATTTAGATTAAAAAAAAAAAAAAAGTTGTTCTGACTTCAATGTGTCTGATAATCCACCATTTCAAATCTCCATATACTTTAACACCCTGAATTAGAGCCCCAGAAAGACCAAGACCAAACCAAGAGCTTCTGGTCAAATGTTCTGTAAGTCCATGTAACCTCAGTTTTAAATTCCCAGAATTAAACAAAGTGAAAGCTACTAGAAAAGTTGTACATGTACTGAAGGTGAGAATCATTGAAGGTGTTGCAAATGAAGGAACTGTTCTGACAGAAAATGTTGTAAGTTATGTTTAAAAGTCATATTATTACTCTGTATCAGAGGTGCAGCAGTTTCAACTATAATACTTTCAAAGTGAAAATATCTTCCAGTACTGACAGCTTGATATCTATCTGTATGGCTCAACTGTCTGGCATATCAAACTTTGCCAGCAGAAGTGTTTATTTGAAAGGAAAATACATGTTTTACATGTTTCAATTCTTTGTTACCAAATCAAAACCATGGCCATCAATGTCAACAGAAAATTGGCTCCCAAACACTGTTTCCTGACTAGTTATTTTCAAAATTTGTTTACGGGGTTTTGTACTAGAGGATGAAACTGGAACATGTACTTTCTTGCCTTTTCCTGCCTCATAGCCTAGAGATTAACAGTCACCAAAAAAAACCCACCTAAATTTCAGTTCTTATTCTGCCCAATTTTGAAACACGGAATTGAGATCTCCTACTTCCAAATTGAACTCCATAAAATAAAGTATTCAATGGATCTTTTTCTCTCCTGTTGAAGCTGTTTTGTCCCATATAAGCAACAATTTCTTCTCTAGTGGAGAGCCTTAAATATTGTACAATACAATACAATAAACCAGGTTGGAAGAGACCTTCAAGATCATCGCGTCTAACCTATCAACCAATCCAACCCACCTAAACAACTAGACCATGGCACCAAGCACCCCATCAAGTCTCCTCCTGAACACCTCCAATGATGGTGACTCCACCACCTCCCCAGGCAGCCCATTCCAATGGGCAATCACTCTCTCTGTATAGAACTTCTTCCTAACATCCAGTCTAAACCTCCCCTGGTGCAGCTTGAGACTGTGTCCTCTCGTTCTGGTGCTAGCTGCCTGGGAGAAGAGACCAACCTCCGCCTGTCCACAACTTCCCTTCAGGTACTTGTAGAGAGCAATAAGATCACCCCTGAGTCTCCTCTTCTCCAGGCTAAGCAACCCCAGCTCCCTCAGCCTCTCTTCATAGGGCTTGCGTTCCAAACCCCTCACCAACTTCGTCACCCTTCTCTGGACACGTTCGAGCATATGAACCTCTCACATTAAGGAGGGATACCCTAGCAGTACTTTCTGATCCTTCTGATATTGTTCTGAATTGTTTGTAATGCATACAAATATTTTGGGTATGTCTCAGTAGCTATTTCTACACTACTTCTTTTCTACAGAGATAATACTCATTTTCCACACTCTTTCTTCACTTCCTTGCTTCTTCTACCAACCTTCTCTGGCCTTAGAATTGTTATTCCCACTATTCCTAGTCAAATGGTTGCCTCAAAGACAATTTTCCTATTCTATTGCCTTACTTTTATGTGCTGCATCAAGTGCCAAATTTCTTTTTTTAAACCTCTTCTTATCCTTTATTCTAAATCCCCAATTTCTGAGGTTTCACCAATCAAGACATAAGACACAGTACTGGCAAAACACTGCAAAGCTGCAAGAATGAAGCACTAGTGTGCACACAACATACACACAGTGGCAAAGTGCAAAGCCATTTTAAGTCAAATAAAGACTGAGACCATTTTAAAACATTTCTATATTTAGCCTGTATCTGGGGCTAAACTGAAGCAGTTAGTCTATCACCCAATGACCCAGCAAAGAAGGGGAATCAGGAAAAGAAGAGAAGACCCTCAGGTTGAAATACAAACAGATTTAATGAAATAGCCAAATTAATACCAACATCAGTACATTACACATAAAGTTATACTCTGCCCAGAAAAAGCACAGCAGTCACAAGAGCCAGGAAAACAGCCTTCAAGATCAGGAAAGGGATTAGGAGCAATCAAAGCAGGAAGCCCAAGCAGGAGGCTCCTTTCTCCTCAGCAAAATTCCTCTTTTACATTGATTGTGATGCTCACGGTATGGGAAACACCTGCAGCCGACTCAAGTCAGCTGTCCTGGCTGACTCAAAACAAATGACCTGCAGCCAGGTTGTGACTGTCTCAGAGAACCAGAACAAAAGATTAAGTGCTGCCCTAATAGCCTTTCTTCTAACAGTGGTAATACCTTTAATTGCTTAGTGCCTTACTGCTTCTTTCTGTGACATTCCTTATGTGTAGAATTATTTGGTAGTGTAGCTAGCACAGCAATGAATAATGAAATTAACTACCTGAATTAGAAACCAGCACTTTTGCTTCTCCAAACATTCTTCCCTCAGGTTGCAGTCCCACAGTGCAGTTTACCAATAAACTAATTTGTCATGTTGGCATTCATTCCATCAGTCTATTACAGATCAGTCTATGATTCTATAATTCTATGAAAAGAAGCCCATCTTACATTCTAAAATGTTTCTCATAATTTTTTAAAAATTTACTAACAGTTGATTATTTCCTTTAGTGTTTACATAATACTTTTAAAGTGAGGATAAATATTTTGACATTTTATATATGCACATAATTTTCATTGAGAAAACATGATTCTTTTCGTCTCAAACAGATAAGGGAAAGCCTCTTCAAGATAGCACTTTCCCCTTGCAATCTGTTATGAGGCATCTTCAGATAACCACACAAAGTCTTGTTATAAACAACACCTTGCCATGCAACTTGAAGTGCCTGTCAGAGCAACGCTGCTTTCTCCAAGCAAAGTCAAGTTTTTTATTGTTGCTGTATAAATGAGTTAAATTTGTAACCCTTCTGATAACAGATGCCTTTCCTTATACATCACCCTGCAAATTCACACATACATTTCTGAACGAAAGAGCCGCAACTAAATGTTCTTCTTGCTTGTATCCAGCATAGCACTATGATTTTATAGACCACCTAACAATCAGAGAAGATGAAAAAGGGGGGCCATCTTTGTCTAAATGGTTACTTTGTTTTTCTTCCCTGGCTTTCTATTTCCCTGCCAGCACTACCATTGCCATCAGAAACTACATATTCCGCATTACTAAACAGCAAGAGCCATAGGGCTTTTCACATCTAATTTCACGCTATAATAAAATGCAGTGGTTGTTTCACTGGGGGACCTGAAAAGCCTTCCTTTGTGGGGCTTGTTTGACGGTCAGGTTAAGCGTCACTCTCTGGCAGCAAGCATCTGTGCACGCCTCTTCATGCGGTTATGGCAAAAGGGGAGGAAAAAGAACAGAAAAATTAAAAGAAGGTTGCCCTGGAAAAGTATTCATCCCCTACTCTGACGCAAGAAATTCACATTCCAATGGTTGGCCTAAATGTTTTTAAGTATATCCATTGTTCACCTTACTGATTGACCAATCTAATAATACTAAGTCTATAAAGTTTTCAGTGTACTCAAAGATACTTGTTGGTTTAATGAAACATTGTTGACCTAAAGTAAAATGACGATACAAATTTGTGTAGGTGAGAGGAAAGAAAAACAAAATACATCCAAAGAAAATGAATTAGCATTTTTATTAATTTTAGCATAAATAAATTCATTTTTTTTAAAGTGAAGATGATTAGCAATAATGAAAAAGAAATATGGTGCTTTTAAAAAGTATCAGGATCATATTCAATAGAAATACTGCTGAATTCTATAAAAACTTAAAACTCCATTAAACTGAAGTACAACAGGAACAAAAAGACAAAATTTATCAAGGAAACTCTGCAAAGTGTTCTATATTTAGCATTTCCCAAATACATTTAAACAACACAAAGAATGCTTTTCTATTCTATATTTTGGATCCCTATTGTATCCATTGAAGCTTTTGTAAAAAGATAACATGATTCCTTTCACAATAATCTCTTCATTTATTTTAACATGGTCTACTGAAACACCAAAACAGTCTATCATTTTACATGACGATTCATAGAATAAGCACTGCTGTGTAATTTTTTAAAAGTTATTTCACATATTATTTGAAAAAATATTTTAAAATACCTTGGGATTTAAATAATAAAGTGTCTGAACATCTTATAATATTCAAACTGACCTAAAACAGTGATCTTCTTTCAAAGGAATTATTTTTAAAAGTTATTAAATAAATGCCTCTCCTCCTACTATTTTTCAATGCATGCTACACATGGTACTTGGTAAGTACCTCCAAGTGTTGTAATTTTAAATTTATGGTTACATGATTGTTGTAAGCAAATCTAAATCCATAATGCCACCAAATGAAGGGCAGCCCTGAACTTGGACTAGTGCTCCCTTGAATGTAAATGTGCTGAAACAGCCAGCCGGGGGGAGGGGGAAATCGGTTTTTATCCAACTAAACAGTAAACCTCCCCATCCAGCTCACTCAGTAGGTTCATAAAAACTAGCTACCTGGGTTAAGGATGTGCACAAAAAGGGGAGGTCTGTAAACACCTCTTTAATTGAGAGCCTGCACTTAAAACAGCTTAAGCCAGTCATAAAACCTGTCTAAAAAAAGCCTAGTATTTTCCCTCTAAGGCTGAATAATGAAAGTTAACATTGCAGTGTTGAGAGGTAAGCAGGACAAACTGGCAGCTGAGTTAATAAATAAATAGTTCTGATTAAACCATCACAGATCATAATAAACTGTTAAATCAAATATCAGACTTGTGCTGCAACAATCAAGCTGGATACATTCAAGCTGGATACATTTTCCCTGGCAATAGTCTAAGCCAGATCACTGGCCATTTCTACTTCCAGAACAGAGGGGAAGGTGATTTGGCTATCCAGAGTGTCACAGGCTGCACCTCAGGAACACAATTTGCATTCACATTCATGAATGTAGTAGTTCACAGGCATCACTTCATTACTTCACTGTATAAACTTGGATTATTAATTGGGCAAGCAAAATTCTAGCTGGCAGATATTATTTCCAAAGGAATTCTAGGATTGCCGCTGAATATGTAGTTTTCTTCTTTTTTTCCACTTCACTTGGAAGCTAAGTATTTTGATTTAACAATGTTAGAAATCACCGATAATTAAACAGACCAATCCTTCCAGTCATGGACTAAAATACATAAAGGAAAAGACTGATATTAATAAAGTGATCTATCATGGTGTGCAGATGTTAAGATGATGAAATAATCTTTAATGGCTAAACTCAATGATCTTAAGGGTCCTTTCCAACCTAAATGACTATGATTCTATGAAATGGCACGGAACTGTGATAAAGGTGATGTTGCAACACAGCAAAAAAAATGTAAAATGGAAATCTAGGATACCTAATGCTTTATCCAGTTTTCTGCCATTCATCTTAATGTGATTCTTGAGCAAGCTCTCAGAGGAATCAGAGTAAGATTATGTAAGCATGTTGGCATTAAATCCCCAGAGAATAACTGTCTGAAAAGCAGCTCTTTGCATAGCACTCTGTATGCCGACAGATGAAATGGATATCTTACCTTTTTATGCAAATATATGCAAGGAATTGCACACCAGTTAATGAAGTATAGCCAACGGGTCACAACTGGAAGTCATAATTCTAGATTAAATCAGCACAAATTGCAAGTGCCCACCAATCTCAGGAACTGACTCCCTGAGATTGCTCACAGGAATCCTGTATCTCATGGTTAGGCATGTCTAGATAAGGACAGCAGAATGCTTGATTTTGTATAAAAAGCATGTGCCTGCAAGCTGCTCTGCAGTCACTGGCATTGTAAATTGCCAAACATGACAATCCTAAAAAATCTTCACTGAGGGCTCTGGTGTTGCAGCAGCTCTAACCACTCATCTTAATACAAAAATCTAGGTTAGGCAGCAGTGGTAAGGTGAAAGGTTGGAGGACTCTCTGCAAAAGGAAGCAGAAAGAATGGCACTGGATGAGGGACATAGAAAGGAGAGTACAAGGGAAAAAATAGTCCTGCAAAGCTTTCCATGTGAAGTCATGTGTAAGGACCTGAATACATCTCTCAGGGTCTAATAATACGTATTCAAATACTGCAGCTTTTCATTCAGTCAGGAAGTCTCTAAGTTTTCTGTTTTCTATATAGCTACCTCTTTCAATGAAACACTTTAGGAACTTTCCTGTAAGAGTTAAACTCTCTTATCAAAACCAAATGCCAAGAAAGACACACAAGACATTTGCCCATTCACAGGTATTTATATCCAATATAATGCACAGTATAGCAACTATCCTCCATCTGCCACCCCTAAAAAGCATAAACTTTTTTTCCTAGGTATCTGTCGCACCTGCTAGTCCCATACAGATGACTCCAGAATTCTACAAAAGTTCAAATGGAACTAAGTGCTCATGTGCAAATGAGCAACACAGCCCCTGTATGGGATTCAGACATCTAAGGTGCACATATACATGAGATAGGAACACAGGTTACCATTGCCTAACAGAGACCTAGTCAATACAGTCAAAAGCATGGAGAAAACAACTCAGTGGACCAAACACAGGTGTCTCCTATAGGGTGAGGTAAGTGGAGGTTTCTGACTGTACTGATTTGATCACTATTGGCAACACAAAGAGCCTGGGTATCTCCATCCCATCTAAATTCTATAACTAGAAAATTCAGACGTCTGATTCTCATGTCCTACCACTTGTCAAAGTATTGCGAGTCAATTAACATGACGGAACTACTGTATTGCATAACTGTTTCTTAGCCAACAGCTGTAATATTCCAGAGCATTCCTGAAAAAAGAACACTTCTGTAACAAGTATTTCAGGCAGACATTTATAATCTTGTGGCTGTATTCTATTTCTTAAGTGTAAGAGCACACATTCATAAAAGCAGATAAAGAAATACAAGTGAAGGCACTTCTGAATGAGACTTCAAATGTAATCCATTTTGTTTCACCACCAGTCACTTTTGTTAAATTACTCATTTTCACTCTTACAACCCAATCTGAATGTATGTGACTTTCAATTGCTGTAACATTCCAAACACATTTAGGTCTATGTTTAAAACCTTCAAGGCACTATTTCTTTGTTTACTAAAAAAAATAATAATTGCCTTAGTCATTTTATATTTTCCAATTTCTTTGGCCAAGTCACTAAAGATTAATATGTAAGCACCTTAGGGTAATGATCCTATATTTGTCTGAAAAAAAAAAAAGCATCAACTGCCACTGTATATTAAAAAACCACAATGCTTTTTTTCCCTAACCTCCACAAGACAATTAGATTTTTTTCTGCCACCACATAAAATTGCCACTGCCCAGCAGCAAAACTGCCAGCATACCGTATCTGTTTAGAATTTCTTGTAACATAAAATAGGCATACAGTCTGTATATGCCAATTGTTACAAATCAAAAACCATTCTTTTTTGGGAACAGCTCAAAGTTTTGGTACTGCTTTTTATACACAACAGAATGAAGAATATTTTGGGATTTGACTATTGAAAGCTTTTAATAAGGTCTGACAGTGGAGAAATAGAATAGCTCTCTCCTGCATTTTACAATTGCATGATGGAACAGCTGTGAAAGCTCGCCTACACCTGACAAATGCATTCTTTAAGTATTCTAAAATTTACTTACACATTCACACAGAAACAACCTGTTTTATGGTTTAACCTTAGTGACTCAGTATCATAGGGCAAATTTTGTGCTTGAATTAACAGGTGCAATGTTCATTAAAAATCAACAGAAGCCACTCATGCAATTAAGTAGACAGAGTTTGGCCCAAAGTATCTTAAGAATAATTTATGTATGTGGCACGAATTCTGGAACAACATGTAGGCCAATCCATTTACATAAACAATCTTTCCATTCATTTTCTTTAAAAAAAAAAAAAAAGACAACATCAACAACACAAATTGTTGTCCAAACATATCTTTCTCTTTTTAGTTTTAACCTCTTAGACTAATATGCAGCTGCACTTTTAAAAGAGTAATTTCAAATCATGTCTTTTTCAGGTTTTTTTATTCTGTTCTGCTTCTTCAGACATTAAAAAGCAGCTTGAAAAAAAAAATTCTTCTAAATCGTAGCCATTACAGTTGATTCACTTACTTTTTCTTCAATTCCTTCACATATCCTTTTCTTGTTCAGTGTAATTACTTCCAGGCCTGAAGATGACCAACAGAGATTACTATATCAATATACTTAGGATATAAGAGCCTTTCCAGAAAAGGGGCATCACTGTAGGCAAAGATGGACTTCATCCACGTTAGAAAATCTACACTTGAGTGTATCTCAAGATTTACTTTGGTTACTGAGACTTATGATGGGCACAAAACTATTGTAATTTAGGTGAGTACCATATAAGGTGCTCTTAAAAGAGACAGCCTATCGCAGTTAAATCAAAATATTCTGTACCCTTTTATGCCATTATAATTGCATTAATTTAAGTACTTTGACAGAGTAGTATGAAAAAGCTCTACTATTCCAATCCATACTGTTCTATGAGCTGTTGATAGAGTTTTATATTTTTCTCCTCTCCTGGACCTGACAACAGCATAACAAAGGTATAGTATCAAGATGCTTGAAGTTGTTTTTATTTTCAAAAATAGAAAAATATTTCTAGCTAAAAATTGTTAGGACTCAGTTCATGAGAAATGTTACCATATAACTTCTTGGACTGGATTTGTGCCTGAAGAGAAAGAGAAAAAACAGGCCACATCTGTAACACATTTTAAACTAATTTATTGCCACTAACTGTTCTCAACTAACTGACTTACTCTGCAAATACTGTAAGCTAAATCTTTCATTTAAGAGCTTTATTTAATTTTCTTTATGGATCGTTTTGGCACATTTAGCTATTTCCCACTGCAAAAGTAGGACTAAATTTCATGTACACTGCAAACTTCCATGTAATATCTCAGAAGAGAGAGTGAATACTCTGAAGTTTGTTATTTGCTGCATTAATAACCCAAGGACAATCACAGCATTTGCTATATGAGTCTCCAGAAACTGTTTCCTCTATAAAAACATTCCACTTTTTTTTTCTAAACTTCATACCACCTTAGAGCAGAAACGTAGCTTTAAAAGGATCACCTTGACTACTATAATGCAATACACAGTAAAAAGGGACATGTGACTGTTTGAAACAGTGACTTCAAAATATATGAAAGCAGAGGCAGACTGAACAGCAGCTTCTACTTCTCAAATTTACACAAGGAACACTTCATCAGTCCAAAATATTCACCATCCCCTCCCTACACATAAATACGCTCGAGGGTCTGTATATCCTAAAGCTTTACAGGGTGTTTTTTGTTTTGTTCCAACCCCACACTCCCTACTCCACCCCCTCCCCCCACTCCAAGTTATGCTAGTGGCTTACAAAAGCTTTATTCTACTTTATGCAGATGACACACAGTACAAGACCTGTAATGGGCTTTACCTTCCAGTGTATTGCTTCATGTAGAGCTACTCAAACAAAGCAAAAATTGAGTGATACAAAACCAGAACAATAGTGTTTTCTAACTCATTGGACCTGGTTTAGAAATTAGAGAGAGGATGTCTTCACAGAGCAATCAGTGAGGGTTAAGTGAGAGACACATAAAAGTATTAGTCAACATGTAGCTGAGAAATGGTGTCCTCCATCACAAAGTTAAATAGTTCAAGTGAGAAGAGATTCAAGCACTGTTGACCTCTATAATGAGAGTTTGCCACCATTTTACATACATGGGCAGATGAATCTCAAGAACAGCATAAACCAAATTAACTACACATATCTTCTGGTTCTGCCATCCTGCTCTGTCTGGGCTATCCACTGCATTTAGTTGTGCCCTTCTTCAACTGAAGAAGTGAATACAGTTTTTAGGCTGGCAGTGCTGAAAATTCTCCCTTTGTTGATCTCCACATTGAGAATTTTTTTGCCAGACACGAGTAGATCTTGTTCACTACAAAATCAGTATGAGATAGTGTGATAGAACAAGTAGCTGTGGGTAGAGAAGACTATCCTTTGCCACATTAATCAATATATAAAACATCCTTATAGCCAGCCCACCTCAAAATGCATCCTGCTTGTAAAAAAATTTTTTTTTCTTTCATGTTTCCACTAAATTTAAAGCTGACAACCAAAGGAAAAAAAAAAGTTAATGTTGTTCTTTTTTTCCTAGTTCTGCATTTAGAACATGTTACCATAACTCCCAGAGAAAGCCTTATTTGTCCTATTTCTGTTGGAGGTCTCACACACAGAAACATAAACAACCTGAGCATTAGAAAACATTAAAAAGATAGTTATGCCACTATGCTTCTCTAGGAGTGGTCCAGTGGCTGAACTGTCACATTAAAATTAAAACTTGTTCATGAAACCATCACTAATAGAGACAATTTTGGCCATTTTGGTTTGAGAGCTGACCCAAACCAGCGATCGGGACCGCTCCGCTTGGATCGTGAGCTTTCTGCTTGGGTTTCACTTTCCTTTCGGGGCTTTGCGGGTCGGGAAGACTTGGGGTTAGCAGGGAGGTCCAGCAGGATCATGCTCTCGCAAGCCTGCTCGGGAACGGGAGCGTGACGTCAGCTGCGGGAGGTATAAATCCCGCCTGGGCTGTGCCTGTGCCGCCATTTTGGTTTAAGAGCTAGCCCTCCTGCTGCCTGCAAAATAAAAATTAAAAAAAAAAAAAATAAATTCTTTTTTCAATTGAATGTTTAACCATGGTTGTCACTTGGACAAAAGGTAGAAAAACAGCATCTACCCAGACAGACTTGCTGCATCAGCATGCAGGAGTCCAGGCTGCCAGCTGCAGTGAGTGTTTGAGCCTGGCACTTGTAATAGAGGGGGAAGGAGAGAACACCTGTGTCAGGTATGACCAGGTGAACTTTCTCCTAAGTCTGGTGGCTGAGCTGAAGGACGACATGGCTGAGCTGAAGGAGGAGGTTTCTAGGCTCAGGTCAATAAGGGATAGCAAAAAGGAGTTAGATATGTGGGAGAAGGCACTGCAGATCTCCCCTGCTGAGGGAAGGGTCCCTGGAAACAGGGAGGGATGGATACAGGTCCCTGCCAGGGGTGGCAAGGGAAATCCTTCCCGGCCCTCTCCTCCTCCTCTGCTGCCCTTGCATAATAAGTATGAGGCCCTGCAGGCCGAGAGTAGTGGGGATGAGAAGACTGAAGAGCAGCCATCTGGGCGGGAGCCTAAGGCCAAGTGGCCCCCACCAACTATAACAACCAGCTCCACAAAGAAAAGCAGAAGGGTTATAGTTGTTGGGGAATCTCTCCTGGGGGTACCGAGGGACTCATATGTTGTCCCGACCCATCCCACAGGGAGGTCTGCTCCCTACCCGGGGCGTGGGTTAGGGACATCACAAGGAGACTCCCAAAGTTAAACCATCCCTCTGACTATTACCCTCTGCTGGTAATACAAGCTGGGAGTGATGAAATTGACAAGAAGGGCACCAGGGCAATTAAAAAGGCCTTCAAGGCCCTTGGACAATTGGTTGATGGGGCAGGAGCTCAAGTGGTGTTCTGCTCAGTTCCTTCAGTGGCAGGGGTGTACACTGAGAGGAATGGGAGAACCCACACCATCAACAATTGGCTCAGGGGATGGGGCCAGCAGCAGAATTTTGGTTTCTTCAACCACAGGGCAACTTTTACCGCACCCAAACTGCTGGGTCCAGGTGGGGTGCGATTATCTAGAAAAGGTAAGAGAGTCCCAGCACCAGAGTTGGCAGGGCTCATTAAGAGGGCTTTAAACTAGGTCTGAAGGAGGTGGGTGAGGAAATCAGTCCCTCTGTAGAGGAAAGAGTGGGGCACAGATTAGGGTCAACAGAGAAGTCAAGAGCCCAGCTCAAGTGCATGGACACCAATGCACGCAGCATGGGCAATAAGCAAGAAGAACTGGAAGACCTGATCCACCAGGGTGACTATGATATAGTCACCATCTCAGAAACATGGTGGGATGACATGCACGATTGGAGTGCTGCACTGGGGGGTTACAGGCTCTTTAGGAGAGACAGGCAAGGGAGGAGGAGGGGTGGCTCTGTATATTAGGGAATCACTTTCTGCCACAGAACTTGAGGTGGAAAATGAAGGGATTGAGAGCCTGTGGGTTAAAATCAGGGGGCAGACTAACAAATCTGACATCCTGGTTGGAGTCTGTAATAGACCACCCTACCAGGATGAGGAGGTGGATAAATTATTCTAAAGCAAGTGGAGGCTGTCTCAAGATCACCAGATCTTGTCCTTGTGGGTGACTTTAACCTGCCAGATATCTGCTGGGAACTTAATTCAGCAGAGAGGAGGCAGTCCAGAAGATTCCTGGAGCATATGGAGGACAGCTTCCTGATGCAGTTGTTAAGTAAGCCTACCAGGGGTCAGGCTCTGCTTGACCTGCTGGTCTCCAATAGAGAAGGGCCGGTGGGAGATGTGACTGTGGGAGGCTGCCTAGGGTGCAGCGACCATGAGATGGGGAAGTTTTCAATATGCAGGGAGATAGGGAGGACCACCAACAGAACCTTCACCTTGGGACTTCCGGAGGGCAAACTTCAGGCTGTTTAAGAAAATTATCTGCAAAGTTCCCTGGGTATCAGCCCTCAAGAACCGAGGGGTCCAGGAGGGTTGGACCTATTTCAAACAGGAGCTCTTGAAGGCACAGGAACTGGCAGTTCCCATCTGCTGAAAGATGAGCCGGCAGGGAAGGCAACCGACCTGGATGAGCAAGCAGCTCCAGGAGAATTTAAGGGAAAAAAAAGAGGCTGTATCACCTTTGCAAGGAGGGGAAGGCTTCTCGAGATATGTATAAAGAAGTTGTTAGATTATGCAGGAAAAAAATTGGAGAGGCAAAGCCCCAGTTGGAACTTAAGCTGGCCACCTCTGTGAAGGATAATAAAAAGCATTTTTACAAATATGTTAATGCTACAAAGAAGGGCAAGAAGAACCTCCACTCCTTATTGGACCTGGAGGGGAACACAGTGACTGAAGATGAGGAAAAGGCTGAGGTCCTGAACACCTTCTTTGCCTCCATTTTTAACAGCAAGGCAGGAGGAATTCAGGACGAGTGGCCTCCTGAGCTGGGTGATGGGTTCGGGGAGCAGTGTAATGCCCCGGAAATCCATGAGGAATTAATTTGGGACCTGCTGAGCCACTTGGACACTCACAAGTCCATGGGACTGGATGAGATCCATACTAGGGTGCTGAAAGAGCTGGCAGATGAACTGGCCAAGATGCTCTCCATCATTTTCCACCAGTCCTGGCTCACCGGAGAGGTCCCAGGTGACTGGAAACTGGCCAGTGTGGTAACCATCCACAAGAATAGATGGTCAGATGGAGGAACCCAGAAACTCCAGGCCTGTCAGCCTGACATCAGTGCCAGGGAAAATTATGGAGCAAATTATCTTGGTGGCAATAACTGCGCACCTGCAGAATGGTCAAGGGCTCAGGTCCAGCCAACATGGATTTAGGAAGGGCAGGTCTTGCTTGACCAGCCTGATCTCCTGTGATCAGGTGAGCTGCCTGATGGATGTGGGGAGGCCTGTGGATGTGGTCTACCTGGACTTCAGCAAGGCCTTTAACACCATTCCCCACAGCAAACTGCTGGCTAAGCTGTCAGCTCGTGGTTTGTACCGCAACACTCTGTGCTGGGTTTGGAACTGGCTGGAGGGCCGGGCCCAGAGAGTGGTGGTCAATGGTGCCACCTCCAGCTGGAGGCCAGTCACCAGTGGTATCCCCCAGGGATTAGTGCTGGGCCCCATCCTCTTTAACATCTTCACTGTTGATCTGGATGTGGAGATTGAGACAGTCATCAGCAAATTTGCAGATGACACCAAGTTGGGAGCAGATGTTGGTCAGTTAGAGGGTAGAAGGGCCCTGCAGAGGGACCTCAAACGACTGGACAGATGGGCAGAATCCAACAGGATGGCATTCAAAAAATCCAAGTGCCGGGTGCTGCACTTTGGCCACAACAACCCCATGCAGAGCTACAGGCTGGGGTCGGAGTGGCTGGAGAGCTGCGAAACAGAAAGGGACCTGGGGGTGCTGATCGACAACTACCTAAAGATGAGCCAGCAGTGTGCCCAGGTGACCAAGAAGGCTAATGGCATCCTGGCCTGCATTAGGAATAGTGTGGCCAGCAGGAGCAGGGAGGTCATTGTGCCCCTGTACTCTGCATTGGTTAGGCCACACCTTGAGTACTGTGTCCAGTTCTGGGCCCCTCAGTTTAAGAAGGATATCAAGACACTTGAACGTGTCCAGAGAAGGGCAACAAGGCTGGTGAGAGGCCTTGAGCACAAGCCCTATGAGGAGAGGCTGAGGGAGCTGGGGTTGTTTAGCCTGGAGAAGAGGAGGCTCAGGGGAGACCTCATTGCTCTCTACATCTACCTGAAAGGTCGTTGTAGCCAGGAAGGGGTTGGCCTCTTCTCTCTAGCAACCAGCACCAGAACAAGACGACACACTCTCAAGCTGCACCAGGGGAAGTTTAGGCTCAAGGTGAGGAGAAAGTTCTTCACCGAGAGAGTTGTTCGCCATTGGAATGTGCTGCCCAGGGAGGTGGTGGAGTCATCGTCCCTGGAGGTGTTCAAGTGGGGATTGGACGTGGCACACAGTCGTGGAGTCTGTGGTGACAGGTTGGACTCGATGATCTTTGAGGTCTCTTCCAACCTTGGTGTTACTGTTATAATCTGCTACTAGTTCAGGCAGAAAGCTTATACGCTTTTAGGCTGGACAATACTATTTGCAGTTTCACATTCTGACCTTCTTATTTCACTGTCAAACAGGTCTAAAAGTGGTTGTTTTCCTAATCTCACATGCTCCCCATAAGGCATCAGGTTATAGGAGTTGAAGGATTTACCAAATTTCAGTTTCTGCAGTAAGTGTTCCCAGATCCCGGCCAAGCCATGAAATGCCCTGGCCTTTTCCAACTCTAGAACATCTCATCTTCTGTCTTAACCACAAATTCTTTGCTCTGGATGTGCAAAAGAGTATTGGGTGCATGCAGCTTTTTGCAGTTCCTGTCTGGAGATTTATTATTTAAAAAGCTCAGGGGCTTCTCAAGTTCGTCTTAGCAACACAAATAACTTAGGCTGTAGAAGAGAGAAATATTTCTTACATGTCCTGAAACTGGTATTTTGGCAGATAGTAAAGATATAAAAGAACAGATCTTTATCAAACCCTGAAAAGCTTAGAATGCAAGAAATTAAGATATAATGCTGGCCAAATTAATACTAATGAAAAATAACCAGAGAAAGGGCAAGGAATGGCATTTTGAAAACTGTACCATAAGATTTTTAAAACAAGAAGCCAATAAGGCTTCAAAGTCATCTAAAATCAGTGATACCTTTGCATTCACTTCAGCAGACAATCAACAGGACTAAAATTGCTTTAACTGAGTCTTAAAAGATCACTTATGATCATATGATCTACATACTAACAGACAGTTGAAAGCCAAACATGTTGATCAAAGTCCTTTTTTACCCACTTATTTACCATCTCTGTAGTCTGAATATCTTTTACAATTTGTTATTTGTGACAGGGTGAGAAAGTTCTCCCCCACACACACAAACTGCAGCTAACTCAGTCGGAGAGGCAAATGAAATAAGCTGTATTTACAAGCAGAAATGGAATGCAGATGGATATGTACAAAAATATACAGTATTTACAATATATACAGAAATATACAGCAATGAATGTAATACAGAAGACCTACAGCCGGAGGAGGGTGTGCCCCCAGCCCCTGTACCCCCTCTCCCTCCCTACCTCCCCTTTTTTCCCCAAAAAGGGTTAGAGAGAGAAAGGCAATTAAGGAGAAAAATTCTGTTAGCTCAAAGCATGTGCAAGAATTAGTTTTCTTATCTGGTTAGCTTTGTTAATTCGAGGTCGCTCTGTCCAGCAGCTGTTGCTTCAGCGAGAGACAAGCCGACAAGCCCACAGGAAAGAGAAGAACAGACTGAACTCAAACAGACTGAGTTAAAACTTAAAAGTTGCATTCTACCAATTTACCAATGAAATTTGTTTAGACCTTATCTTTATTTTTTTCAAAACATTCAGCCATATTGTCCCAGCAACTGTCCCTTTTTTAGACGCACAGCCTAAAACAGTCACATTATTTTGTTGAGGTTTTTTTGGTTGTTTTTTTTTTACCATTAACTTCTACACTGAAAGTTTTACATTTTTCAAACATCTTTACATATTTCTGTTCACTTAAGGTGTGAAACAGATGTGTTTTGAAGAAAAGTTGCAATTGTCTTACCATCTCCTTCCACTGTAACTCCTTTTGCATTTTACCAATAAGAAATTGGCAGATAGTTTCCACAGTTGAGTACATTTTCAGTGTGATGTCAAGACTTTTAACTGTGTTCTGAAATTCACCAATTTTATAACAATAAATATTGTAGGTAAATGTTTATATTTTATTGTAAAAATGTCTCCAAAGTCCTAGAAGTTCTTGTCTCTCCCTTTGAAAGATCATCCAAATTATTTTACAAGATTTTACAGGAAAACCTGTCTCTTGAGCTCTTCTATAAAACAGAAGACATTAATTTCTACTCAGCCTTGCAACTTTACCAGTTTAATCACCTCCATAAACACCTTGTCTAATTACTAACCTTGTGTGTTAAACTTGATAGCAACTTCATTAGCTCAGCTAGTACAACACATAGCTGTTGTATTCACATATTTCTAATAATTGTGAGAAAATGTGTCCAGCTCAAACTAAAGTTCTTAATTGCTAAAGAGGATACAAATTAGCATTCACAGCCTGCATTCCTGTAACAAGAGCCTTTCAAGCTGAAAATAATTTGCAATTCAAAAAGCATTTGGTCAACAGATTCTGAGCACCAAAAACACGCTTGGCACTTAAAATTTTTAAGACCTGTTGAGAACTTAAGAGTTTACATTTTCTTGTTTCCTGACATTTTTCAGTGAAACATTACAAAAATGTGTGTATGATTTGATGAAAACCAGAATTATTCCCAGACATTACATTTAGAGTACATTTTTTGCTAATATCTGCTGAAATTTTAATCTGTGTTTACAATAGTTCTTTTCTTCAACTCCAAATGATGTAATGGTCTGATGGTTTAATAAACAGAAAAAAGATTTTAAGAAAAATAACCTTTTATGTAAATTGAAACACACCACCCTTGTCTTCAAAATGTTTGTCTGTACATACGTACAGATTTTAAGTCTAACTGCAGCAATATGTTTACTTGAAAAACAGATGTAGAAAAAAAAATGGCTGATTTAATGATAATTAAAGTTCTGTGCAACATCCAGTACTGAATGTGCAAAAAGTATAAGCAATTACATTTTAATGAGAATTTATGGTACATAACAAATCATGATATTTAATAACACAATACAGCAGGTTGGAAGAGACCTTCAAGATCATCGCGTCCAACCCATCAACCAATCCAACCCACCTAAACAACTAAACCATTTTTGAAGAACAAAATATCAGACCTGTCAAGTCTCCTATGGCAAAAAGAGATACTCACCATTTTTACCTTCACCTTAAATCCTCTTTTTTCTCCCTTTTAACCTTCAAGCTTACTCCTCTAGCTTGATCTGATATATCTGCAGCACAATGCTGCTACCTATAACTTCTGCAACTTTATCTGGCCACTTACCCTGCAACATAGATGTCTTTGTAGCAAGTTATCTAAAGTTTTAAGGCAATAAACCATTCTGCAGCAAGTAAAATATGTGCCTAGACACAGAAATGTTTATGTCTACCTGCAATGACACCAATTTTAGAGAAGATCATTGACTCCACAGAGAGAACGAGACACCAGAAGACTAGAGGAAGGTTGTATTCTGTATGGTTCCCAGATAAAGTATTTGCCCTGAATAGTAGAAATGTTCCAAACACATTTCTGTTCATGATGAAACAGATCCAAGTTTTATCTTATCTGTGATAACAAATTAATGTAATGTCCTAATCCAGTGAGGATTAGTAAGAACTTCGTCCCGAAACTTTTAAACTGTAACCATACTTCACCACAGCTTACTGCAGGGTTTTCTGTGCATCAGGGGGCACACAGGTTTCACCTCTATTTCACCTCCATGTTTATTTATTACCGGGCATATTTTTGTTATGTAGGCTACCAATGGTTTGATAATTCAATGTGCTGAGTAAAAAAACATGGGAAATCATGTAAAGGAATTTAAGTCAATTTCAGTAAAAATTCTTTGAGCCTGAAACAAACAATATTTATAACAATTTCACTTCTTATTTTCTGAGCTATACAATATATTTTGCATTGTCATGATTTTAGGAGATTTGTCATCTAGGAAAAACCAAAGTTTTGGCAGATAACTTTTTAGATTATTTCATTATGCAACCATCCTTCTAGGGCAACCCTAAAAGCAAAAGAGTGACACTGATGGTTTTGGATTGGCAATTTTTTCCCTTGAGGTTGCAAGACACATTAGAACAATTGATAGCTTAATGACTGTCCAGCCAGACTTGTATTCCTTTTGAATAAAACAAGAAATATGATCATTATGGGTTTATCCAAATGCTTCCTCCATCCGCACAGCCCACACATACAAAAAATGTTGTTACAATTGCTTCCCACACTCAGCTAACATGATAGATGCTTTGGTACGAAATTATTCCATCAGAATCTGAAATTAAATTTGTCTCAGACTCACCCTGTCATTCTTTTGTCTCCTACATATGTGGCGGACTGTGATGAATCTGTGGATCCTCTGATGAGCCAGGAACAGTTTGACATAGAAAAAAAAAATCACTGTGTTCCCATGAGAATCTAGAAAGTCCCTTGACTGAATGTCTGAGGATGAGAAATCACAAGATGATACAGAAGGGGCCACCTGGGCTAGCTTAACAAGTAACCATAGCAATGCTATCGCTAACCAGTAAGAATCTTGATAAAAGTTTATTAAGCAATCGCACGCAGCCACACTAACAACATGCATACAAATATGTGTTGCTTTGCTGGGATAAATGGAGTCTTTTGTCTTTGTCTCTTTACTCTGCTTGCCACAAGTGTATATTTTTGTTGCTTTGGCCATCACCATATACATATACCATGACATACATATGATTTAAATAAGAAAATGAGAGCCATTTTTATTGATGCTGAAAAAAAAAAAATACAAAATAGCAACATAAAGTATAAAACTTCTAGCTTCACAGAATAAGAGAAGGTAAAGCATTTGATTTCCTATGAGTCAGATAATTTTTAATATCCTGTGTCACAGTATAGAAAATAAATATCACATTTTTGTAACCTTTTATATCTCTGCCATCAGGCTTCAAGCACCACCAACAAAAAAGACTGAGATGATTTACACAGCAGTATGTGACAGCTTTAGCCCAAGAAAGGGAGAGTAAGTGGGTAGAGAAAGAGATGAGGCATGACTTGTTAGTTTTGATTCTGCATATAAACATGGAGAAATACTAGTGTAATCTTTTTTAGAGATTCATTTGTGACTATGCTATGTTTATTTTGGTTACTCTACCACCCTCATACTGGCTATCTACTCCTGAGAAGAGACTAGAAAAGGACACATGTTCAGTGCTCATCTTCTCTACTTGTAAAGTTTATGATTTCTGTCGATACAGAAGGTGAAACTAGAATTCATCTCTCTCCATCTTTCTTCCTGTCTTTGGGAAAAGTGTTGAGATACTGCTCTCTATACCACTTGGTCTATGCTTACACTAGCTCTGAAAGCTCATCAGCATGAACCTGATTGTACATAGTAACAAAGTGCAGTGGTTAGATGCAAATGTCTTTATATAAAATAAATTCATACAACAAATCAGGGAATTCTGATTGATTGACAATGTAATTGAATTTCAGTTCCTAAGTCCCTCATAGCATTGCAAATATCTTTTACTAGATTGTATGTTAGCTCTGCATACAATGTTTGCTTCAACAAGAAATTATAAACCTGACTTCAAAATTTAATATATATAAAATAAACCTTGTGGTAAACTCTGTGTAGTAACTTCTGAACATTTCTGGAAAGACCAGACTGTGCCTAGTAGCAGAGCAAAGACTTAAATGGAGGTGCAACAAGCAGAGAAAATACTGCAAAGGCCACCTATTTACTCCTTATTTTCCTGCTCAATTACAGCAACTGTTATCAGAAGACATTACAACAGTACACTGCTAACTTTGGTCTCTGCTGCTAGCCATGTGGGAGTTTACCACAACCAATAGAGTAAATATTCATGACAGACCAGTATAAATTAATGAAGTTAAAATATTTCATCAATCAGTATTATCTTTAGAGGGCACTAATTTTAAACAACCTCTTAGCTACAATGTGTAAGAAGCAGCAAACTTTTTATCTAATTATCTGTGGTTCTGGAAATAAGGAGCCCAAGTATGGTAGAATTATTTCACACCTATCAGTTATCATTCAAAAGAAATTAAAATTATCAGAATTGATCCAAAATGCAAGTCTAGCCAAAGAGAACATATATTTCATTATGACACATTGATTACTCCATAAATATCACAGTAAAGCTTCTATTTTGGCAAAGCCATTTATACTAATACAGTACAACACTTCTATCATCACAACAAAATGTAATCAAAACACAGTTATAACTAGAACAATCTGTGAAAAGGCTGTTTGATTTTTTTGTTGGAGAATATAATGAGTCCTTTTCATCACTGTATTCACTACTCTTGTACTAAGATGTTATGAAAAATTATTACAAAATTCAGTGGTATTATCCAAGCAGACACTAGTCACCAGGCACCCTACCTGGCAGCATAGGTATCCTTAAAAATAAGTTCTCAGTGTTGTTCTTAGCTGGAAAAAAAGAGCAGCAATATAAAACCAAGACTAATATTTAACAACAAAGCAAGCTGCCATCACCCCCAGTTGCCCTTGGTTGCTGTTTATGTGTTATGTACTCACACTTCTTTCTTCCTCATAATTCATTGCCAATTTACATACAAACACAACATTTGGATTTGAGTTGGTGCAGATACCTAGCAAAGACATGGGACAGCAAATATTTCCTATATTCACTGAAATATTTCACTGTACAAAGACAGCTGCAGGAGACAAGTAATATTTTAATTTCAAACATTATTACAGTCGTCTTCTCCAAAGGAATTGGAATTCTTAGAAAAAGCCATGTATTTGAAGCCAAACTTACAAAACAGAATTCTTTTTCAGAACAGCAGACCTAGTGGCATCTGTGTGACTTATTAACCCTAAAAAAATATTGCCAGCAAAGTCCATGGGAAATAAATACCATTCCATTTTACAGATGGGGAAGTTAAAGAGCGAAAGCACAGAATTTGCCAAGACTACTTTAAGTATATTAGTGATAAGAACATGTCTCTCAACTCTATCTAAATCAAAGAATCTTGCTCCTAATCTGAGTTAGTCGTCTATAAGAAATTCACTATTTTAAATCATTTTCTATCCCTGATAGACAGCATAGAAATAAAAACCCTTAAGCAGTATGTTCACGTTTTGGTGTGATAATCCCCATATCCCACCTTTTGTCTTCTGTTGTGCCCATTTCACAGCAAGGAATACAGCACTCTGAGATTTATTCAGGCAGGTGAGTCTGTGACTTTTTCCAGTCAAAGTGAGGCAGGTTAGTAAAAATGGTAACTTCATCCAGCTTCACTTGTTCTGACTGAAGCAGGTTAGGATGTGCTTTCTGGAGTATCAGAGTGGAGCAGCAGTTAGAGATACTATGGAAAGGAAAGATGTGATAAACAGCTGGGGACAATAACCTCTTCAGTGGTACCACAACAACAAAAAGAAGTGTGATAAACAAACCAGAGCAGTTTAAGAAGGACATCGAGATACTTGAAGGTGTCCAGAGAAGGGCAACAAGGCTGGTGAGAGGCCTTGAGCACAAGCCCTATGAGGAGAGGCTGAGGGAGCTGGGGTTGTTTAGCCTGGAGAAGAGGAGGCTCAGGGGCGACCTCATTGCTCTCTACAACTACCTGAAGGGTGGTTGTAGCCAGGAAGGGGTTGGCCTCTTCTCCCTAGCAACCAGCACCAGAACAAGGGGACACAGTCTCAAGCTGCAACAGGGGAAGTTTAGGCTCAAGGTGAGGAGAAAGTTCTTCACCGAGAGAGTGATTCGTCATTGGAATGGGCTGCCCGGGAGGTGGTTGAGTTGCCGTCCCTGGAGGCGGTCAAGAGGGGACTGGATGTGGCACTTGGTGCCATGGTCTAGTCATGAGGTTTGTGGTTACCGGTTGGACTCGATGATCTTCAAGGTCTCTCCCAGCCTTGGTAATACTGTGATACTGTGAAATACACGTATCATGCTAGCCAGAAAATTTACCCAGTTAGCACTGCACTAATCTAAACTCGGAACAATTGGTAAATGAATGCTCACAGTGATGAAGCCCAACCAACTGAACTTGAGGAACAGTAAAAATAGAGAGCCTGAAGGTAAACTACAAGACCCAAAGGAAAGGAGAAAAAGGGGTTGATATAATTCTGATTCACTGTCATACAGCAGTCTGATTTCCCACTCTCATCAGCTAAAAGACTGAATGGAAATGAAAAAAAAAACAAAACTAAAAACCAAACAGTGAAACTATTTGGCCAGTCAGCTATTGTCTCAAAGTAAACACTGGTCGAATTCTATTTAATGGTAACATCATAACTGAATTTACAATAATATATCCTTTTTTTATCTCTGTATTTCTCCTACAGTTGTGAATCACACAGGAAGTACAAGCAGCATCTCCCTTGTGAATAAAGTTAGTTTCAATTATAGAGTGACCAAATAACCATCTGTCCCAGCTACAATACTCCTCAGTGATGAAGACTGCTTTAAACTAAGCAGCTTTCTTGCATCTAAAGAGACAGCCTGTACAAAACTAAAATTAGCACAAATCTCTCTCCAACGCATTTTATCTGCTCCCTTAAAAAAAAAATAACACCAAAAAAACAGATCAATCAGAATATAAATTAAAAGCTGATTCTCTTCTTTCTCCATTTTAAAACAAAAATCTGCATTTCAAAGGAAATGAGACATTTCTATAGGATAATGAAGACAGTTATCTGACAACTCTTCCTTTTGTGTTTCATGTTTCATTATTTATGCCTTTCAATTTTGCATCTTAAAAAATCTGGTTCAGCTGTTCAGAAACATATTTCCAGAGAAGCACACATTACAAAAAAATCAGAGGGACTAATTTTTTCTTAGCATATTATTTCATGATGATATCTTTATCTGTGTCAAGAATGGGTGAAGTTGGACATGATCTCTGGGATCTTCTAGTGCAACCCCTCTGGCTCAGAGTCCACTAAAGCAGATGCTCAATATCTACACACAGAGAAAAGGTTGCTGTTATCATAGATGCTATTACACTACAGCAGCAGGCTTATACGCTGATTACACTAGGATTTTACATAACTATATAGACAGAAGCTCTGTATGAAGAATAAAAGCAGCAGTCCCAAGCCCATTTCAGCCATCTGTGTCAAGTCAGTGTTCTCAGTATGGCATAGCCTATGTTGCCTGCTAGTGCAAAAGTAACATTTTTGAAGTAGCAAAACCAAGAAGGGATACAAAAATTTAAATTCACACTTAGATCCAACAAAAGCTTACAGTTTTCAAACAAAAATTCTTCCCAAATTCTTGCGTTATGGAGGGAAGGATGCCTCTATTTATCCAAATGGACTACTGGATCTCAGGGAAAGCAGGTAAATTATATTTTATAATGGAAGCTGAAAGACAAGGTGTGTGATGTGTAAATGCAGCTAGAAGCAAAAGATGCCAAACATTCGTGTTAGCTTTCTGCCTTTTGATGGCAACTCCCTCTAACCATCAAAAGTACATCCTTGTAAATCCCAGCAAATTTTATAACAAAGGTTAACCCTAACCCATGTATTTGAAGAAACAAAAAGCTCTCCAAGCACTTAGCACCTTTCAAACATAATTTAAGCAACCAGAATTTAATAAGCAATAGAAATGAAAATTTTGCACTTCTGTATAAGTAGAAACTGGTTTACATAGATAATACAGCAGAAATAACAAATAAAAAAAATCCCTTGCTCTCTCTCTCCCAGAAACCAGCTTCTCCTTTATGTTTTTTGGAGAATTTTTTTAAGCCTAGCTATGGGAAAAGAAGCTAGACTTGAAATACGAATTCTGTATAAAACCTGACATTTCCTTACCCAAAGTGGCTTAATAAAATCGTCCATCATTAACCAGAGACAAAGAACGAATATGTGTGTTTTTTCACAGATGTCTCCTACAACTTCCAAATAGGAAATCACAAGTTTGGAACCCAACTGCAGTATCTTCAACTTGAAAGGAGTTATTGCTGGGAGAGGACTAAACAGCTTCTGCTCCACCACCACCATTTTTGCACCCATCTTAGAGCCAGGGGCAAGACCCTCAACACAGAGGAGCTTAGCCCCAGTAGGAAGGCCCAGCCAGCCCCCATGCATGACACTGGAATGGCCATCAACACTTTTCCTAACTAATGAGCCTTTATCTTCATTATCATCATCACCACCACCATCCCCCACAGTGTGCACCATGGGGACTCAAGAGCAATGAAAAAGGATCCCTCAACCCAAACAGACTCAGCTTCTGCTTTTCCAGAGAATTGAAAAAGGGAGTGGATGGGAAAGGCAAAGTGGCCATACCTGGGGTGGGAGGAGACTCCAACAGAGCCCAGGTGCTCTGGGATTTGAGGGGAAACGGGGGAAAATGGGGCAGGTAGGGTGGAACAGGGGCAGATTTGGTGGGAAAGGGGAGGTGGTGAAAAAAGGAGATTTTAAGTAACTTTATTTTCCGTAAATCTTTCATAATGTACAGCTGCAGTTCATGGATTCAAACCACGGCAAACCAAACAAACCCCAGCACGTGGCTGAGAGAGCAGGCAGCAGCGAGGAACTTGTCTCTGAGAGCTTGCTTTTGCCTTTACTTTCCTGGCTTTTTGGGAGGTAAGGGGCTGGTGGCTCGGGACCTTCTGGAGAGGGGAGGAGGGGCAGCAGGCTCGGGTTGCCTACGTGCCTGAGGGCAGTGACATAGCAGGGGAGGGGTTGCCGTAGAAACCGCGGCAAACCAAACCAACCCCAGCGCGTGGCTGAGAGAGCAGGCAGCAGCGAGGAGCTCGGCTCGGCCTTTTCACTGACCGGAAAAAAAAAAAAAAACAAAACAAAACAAAACAAAACAAAAAAAAAAAAAAAAAAAAAAAAAAAAAAAAGCAGCCGGGTGGAGAGGGTGATTAAGAGGGTGGTTACTGCAACATGGTTACTACTAGAAGTAAGGCTAGTAGAAGAACAGTGGGCACCCAAACAGAGGCCACTCACAAGCATGCAGGTGTTCAGGTAGGTGGCTGCAGTGAGTGCTGGGACCTGGCACTCGATATGGAGGATGGAAGGAACAACTCCTGTGTGAGTTGTGAGCAGATCAGCGGTCTGATGAGCATGGTGGCCAAACTAAAAGAAGAGGTAGAAAGGCTTAGAGCTATAAGAGACAGCGAAAGGAACACTGACTATTCCCAAAATCTAACTTCTACCAAACCAGAACAGGGGGTAACTTTTAGTGGAGAAGGGAGTTTAATACCTTCCCATCAGCTAGCCTCTAAGCCTCCCTGCAGTAACCCACATGAGCAGGGCCAATGGGAGCAGGTCTCTGCCCGACGGAAGAAGTGCAGACGGAGCAAGCGTGCTACTTTGAGCAGCACACTGCATACAGTGCAGGTTCGGAATAGGCTCTGCAGGAGGAGCAGGTCATAGGTGAGGATGAGGACTCAAGGAAGACAGAAGCTGCACCAATGACAGGTTCCCTCAGGCCAGCTATCAAAACTAGTTGGGAAAGGAAACCTCGTAGGGAGACTCCCTACTGAAGGGAGCAGAGGGCCCAATATGCAGACCAGACCCATTTCATAGGGAGATCTGCTGCCTCCCTGGTGCCCAAGTAAAGGACATAGTAGGCAAAATTCCCAAACTTGTGAGTCCTTCAGACTACTACCCACTGCTGGTCTTTCAGGTGGGTAGTGACGATGCAACAATGCGAGGCTCACGATCAATTAAAAGAGATTTCAGAATGTTAGAGCACCTGCTAAAGGGATCGGGATCTCAAGTAGTGTTCTCTGCTATCCCTCTAACGTCAGTGATGGATGAGGGAACATTGTGGAAGAGCCAACAGGTCAATTCATGGCTGGTGCCATCGGCAGGGATTTGGGTTCTACAATCATGGTTTGGTTTTCAAGGCAGCAGAGCTGAAAACAACTTAATGGGACACACTTGTCCCAGAGGGGGAAAAGGATCCTGGGGCAGGAATTGGCAGGGTTCATAGGGCTTTAAACTAGATTTGAAGGGGGAGGGGTTAATAGTCTCCTGCTGGCCTGTGACAAACAGAGGGGCAGCTCACCTGAGGCAGAGGGATGGAGAGCTGGTAAGGGCTCTCAACTTGCTGCCCTGAGGCAAGCCACGAATGATGCACCAGGACACCCTGTGGAAACCAAGGGGAGTTGGCACAAGAGGACGACAGGGCCAGCCCAGCTGAAGTGCTTCTATGCAAATGCACACAGCTTGGGCAACAAACAAGATGCGTTAAGGGCCACCGTGCTGTTGGGACGCCATGACATAGTGGGCATCACCGAAACTTGGTGGGACGACTCCCATAACTGGAACGTAGGGATAGACGGGTATATGTTTTTAGGAAGGATAGGCAGGGAAGGAGAGGAGGAGGTGTTGCCCTCTATGTCAACAACCAGCTGGAATCAGCAGAACTCCACCTGGGGAGGCATGATGAGTTGGTTGAGAGTTTATGGGTTAGAATTAAAGGCAAGACAGGGGAAGGAGATATTACTGTGGGGGTCTCCTACAGGCCACCTGACCAGCAGAACCAAGCAGTTGAGGCCCTCCACAGGCAAATAGAAGCGGCTTCCAGGTCACAAGCCCTGGTCCTCATGGGGGATTTCAACCACCCTGACATCTGTTGGAGGGACAACACAGCAAGGCATCAGCAATCCAGGATGTTCCTGGACTGCATAGAAGACAACTTCCTCCTCCAAATGGTAGAGGAACCAACAAGAAAAGGTGCTATGCTGGACCTTGTTCTCACCAACAGGGAAGGGCTGGTAACCAATGTGAGGCTCAGAGACGGCCATGGCTGCAGTGACCATGAAGCAGTTGAATTTAATCTCCTCAGGCCAATCAGGAGGACGTATTCTAAGCTTACAACCCTAGACTTTAGGCGTGCAGACTTCGATCGCTGCAGGGATCTGCTAGCCAAAGTGTTGTGGGATGAAGCCCTGAAGGGAAGAGGGACCCAGGACAGCTGGTCAGTATTCAAGGACCACCTCCTCTGTGTCCAGGAGCTATGTATACCTACAAGGAGAAAAGCAGGAAGGAATGGTAGGAGGCCTGCCTGGATGAACAAGGAGCTACTGGACACACCATACTTAAAAAGAAACTCTACAGGAAGTGGAGGGAAGGACAGATAGAACAGGGGGTATATAAGGAAGCTGCCCGAGCAGCAAGAGGCCTGGTTAGGAAAGCCAAAGCAGAGTTGGAATTGAATCTAGCCAGGGAGGTTAAAGGGAGCACTAAGAATTTCTATAGGTATGTTAATGGCAAGAAGAAGACTAGGGAAGGTGTGGGCCCCCTCAGAAAGGAAAGTGGTGAAATGGCCACAAGTGATGTGGAAAAGGCTGAGGTACTCAGTAACTTCTTCTGACTGGTTTAGGCTGTGCCTTTAAGAAAGGGACACTTTCTGAACACTCTGGCTGAATATTTTGGTATATAAATGAAAACAAGAGATATGCTAATCCAATTTCATTGGTGGAACCCAGCTGTAGATTCTAGCTTAGTCTTTCAGTCGGGGGGGCAGTCAGTCGTCTTCTTCTTCCCCCTGTACTGTGAGCTGGCCTGTTTTTCTCCCTGAAGCAACAGCTTGCTACGCAGGAACGATTCTTGCTAACCAGATAAGAAAACTAACTTTTGCATCCGCTTTGAGCTTTAACAAGTTTTCACGCTTTTAATTACCTTCCTTTCTCTTTCTCTCTAACCCTTTTGGGAAAAAGGGGAGGTAGGGAGGGAGAAGGGAGGAAAAGGCCGAACCCCCTGGCCGCAGGGGGTTGGGGAAAGGTTTCCTGTATTACATACATTGCTGTATATTTCTGTATATATTGTAAATATTGTATATTTTTTACATATTCATTGCATTCCATACCTGCTTGTAAAATATAGCTTTCATCTGCTTCTCCGGCTGAGTTAGCTGTGAAATTATTTTGTGTGGGGGGGGGAACCTTCCTACTCCACCACACTTCTTTACCTCAGTCTTCACTGCAAGGGCCTCCAGCCACACTCCTGGTGTCATGGAAGACGATGCCAGGGACGGGGATGAAGAACTGCCCATCATAAGTGAAGATCAGGTTCGTGATCACCTGAAGAACCTGAAAGTGTTGAAGTCCATGGGACCCGACGGGATAGACCCACGGGTGCTGAGAGAACTGGCAGATGAGGTTGCCAAACCCCTCTCTATTATATTCCAAAAGTCATGGCAGACTGGGGAAGTCCCCACAGACTGGAAAAGGGGAAACATTACTCCAATTTTCAAAAAGTGCAAGAAGGAGGAACCGGGGAACTACAGGCCAGTCAGTCTCACCTCTGTGCCCGGAAAGATCATGGAGCAGATCCTCTTGGAGGCACTACTGACTCAGAAGAATAGTGAAGATGTGATTTGGAATAGTCAGCATGGCTTTGCCAAGGGCAAATCCTGCCTGACAAACCTGGTGGCTTTCTATGATCAGGTGACAGCATTAATAGATGAGGGGTGAGGAACTGATGTCGTTTACCTGGACTTGAGCAAAGCCTTCGACACGGTCCCGCACCACCTCCTGGTCTCCAAGCTGGTGACACATGGGTTTGATGGATGGACCACTAGATGGATAAAGAACTGGCTTGATGGCCGCACCCAAAGAGTGGCTGTCAACGGGTCCATGTCCCAATGGAGGCCAGTGACAAGCAGAGTCCCTCAGGGATCATTCCTGGGACCCATCTTGTTCAACATCTTTGTGGGTGACATGGACAGTGGCATTGAGTGCACCCTCAGCAAGTTTGCTGATGCCACCAAGCTGTGTGGTGCAGTGGACACGCTGGAGGGAAGGGATGCCATCCATAGGGACCTTGACAGGCTAGAGAGGTGGTCACAAGTCAACCTCATGAGCTTCAACAAGACCAAGTGCAGGGTCCTGCATCTGGGTCGAGGCAATCCCAGGCACAAATACAGGCTGGGCAGTGACTGGCTGGAGAGCAGCCCTGAGGAGAGAGACTTGGGGGTGCTGGTGGACGAGAAGCTCAACATGAGCTCTCAATGTGCACTTGCAGCCCAAAAAGCCAATCAGATCCTGGGCTGCATCAGGAGAAGTATGACCAGCAGGTCAAGGGAGGTGATTCTTCCCCTCTACTCAGCTCTGGTGTGATCCCACCTGGATTACTGCATCCAGTTCTGGAGCCCCTATTACAGGAGGGATATGGATATGCTGGAAGGTGTCCAGAGAAGGGCCACGAGGATGATCAGAGGGCTGGAGCACCTCTCCTATGAGGACAGACTGAAGGAGTTGGGGCTGTTCAGTCTGGAGAAGAGAAGGCTCCAAGGTGACCTCATTGTGGCCTTCCAGTATCTGAAGGGGGCCTACAGGAAGGCTGGGGAGGGACTTCTCAGGATCTCAGGTAGTGATAGGACTAGGGGGAACAGAATGAAGCTGGAAATGGGGAGATTCAGGCTAGATGTGAGGAAGAAGTTCTTCACCATGAGAGTGGTGAAGGCATGGAATGGGTTATCCAGGGAGGTGGTTGAGGCCCCATCCCTGGAGGTGTTTAAGACCAGGCTGGACGAGGCTCTGGCCAGCATGATCTAGTGTAGGGTGTCCCTGCCCATGGCAGGGGGTTGGAACTAGATGATCCTTTTGGTCCCTTCCAACCCTGACTGATTCTATGATTCTATGATTCTATGATTGCTTTGCCTCCATGAAAAAAGAATAAACCCATCAATACTTCATAAAATAAAGCACAATGGTGGGTATTACAATGAAATCTTCCAGATCAAAATAACAAGTTTTAACAACAACAACACAAAGTTCTGCAAGAGTGAATTTTTTCCCTGGATATCAGCAGACAACACCATGATATCTGAGGGACTGGAGCACATGCCCTTTGAGGAGAGGCTGAGAGCCCGGGGGCTTTTTAGTCTGAAGAGCAGAAGACTGAGATGGGATTTAATAAATGTTTATAAATATCTGAGGGCTGGGTGTCAAGAAGGAGAGGACAGGCTCTTCTCTGTTGCACCCTGTGATAGGACAAGGGGCAAGGGATATAAACTACAGCACAGGAGGTTCCACCTGCACACGATGAGGAACTTCTTCACTGTGAGGGTCACAGAGCACTGGAACAGGCTGCCCAGAGAGGTTGTGGAGTCTCCTTCTCTGAAGACTTTCAAGACCCATCTGGATGTGTTCCTGTGTGACCTGTGCTACATTCTATGGTTCTGCTCCAGCTGGGGAGTTGGACTTCATAATCTTCGACGGTCTCTTCCAACCTCTAAAACCCTATGATCCTATGCATCAGTGCAGTATCTTCACTTTCATGGAAATTTTGCCCCAGAAAATTGCTATGCTGAATTCATTCTGCGGGAGGTGTGACCAAGTAAAGATCGATGTATTCAGGTCTCAAAAAAAGCCTCCTGCATGAGGTCATTGAATGCCATTGTCAATACCAATTCATCTACTTTGGTGAGAATAAGCCTATTTATTTTCAGTTATCAAAAAGCAGTAGTTTCTTGAAGTTTAAATGAACATAGAGCATAGGAATTGCCTATAAAAATAATCTTTTCAGCGCTTTCACTAAAAGCTGGAAACTATGGTACAAAACAGATTCACATAATTAGCATCTTGAAAACATACCACAGTAGCTTACATCCTAAGATATAGTTGAAATTTCTTATATCCCATATAAAGGCTGGCTAATGGGGCCAGGCTGGTATACATGGATTTTCTTTCATAAAAATTTCCAACACATTTTTACTATTATTCTTTCTGCTAATAATGCATCACTGTTTCTGTACCACTGTTTCCATACCACTTGATATATATTCTGCAAGTAGCATGTAACTGGAATAATAATTTTAGAAAACAACTTTTTTAAGAGATCTGACAGCATGTCATAGTGTTCTGTTTTAAAAGGTCCAGGAAAAGGGCCTTTAAGAGAAACTAAAAGAACAGCAAGAGAAGGAAACAACAGAAAGTTGTTTCCTCATGTGTTTTTCATTAAATTAGTGTTAGGGAATCTTGGGAGGGGGCATTTCTCCCCTTTCCCCCACTCGCTCTTTGTTTTTCTTTCCTCTGTGTGAGAATGCTATTATACAATAAAAATGTCTTTACAGTAATTTGTCATTTGCTTTGGAACCTTTCTTTTCAATATAACCTTTTCTTAAAATCAAGTGGAAGAACACATTTCATCTCTTTCTGCAGAAAAGCACAAACTAAATTTCCTCCTAGTATACACTGCGTGGAGGGGTCCTACTGATGAACTGCATTACATAAACACTAATACTTAAAGCTTGAAATTGAAGGTATTTGACACACATCATACTTAGAGATATGAAGATTTGAACAACTGCACATTGTCACTTTCATATTCTAACACTTTAGTATCTTAGGATCCTCCTAAAATAGAAATCACTTTACCTTTGTACTTTTACTAAATTATTCTTGCTTATTCATTTTATGTGGAGAATGCAAAAAAATGTATTTTTAAGCATATGTTGATTTAGAGTCTAAACTCTTGTCTTTTCACCTATCCCAATATCACCTATGAAGTGGCAGTGCTACCATAAACATTATTTCCAAACAGTTTATATTACTGGAAGTTCTGCCTAAATACAGACCGCAAGGTTAGACTTTTATGATTGTCCTACACCTTTCAGTAAGTCTGTAAGAAGTTTACAAACCTACTTCTTTATAGAAAAATGTCAGCCTGTTTTTAGTGGTCAGATATTTAAACTACTTTTTCTGTCCTGAAGTGCCGAGACCATGCTGCTATTGCCTATATTGTCAGTCCCTCTGCAGATGAAGGAGTGGGGCACAGACTAGGGTCAATAGAGAAGTCGAGAGCCCAGCTCAAGTGCATGTACACCAATGCACGCAGCATGGGCAATAAGCAAGAGGAGCTGGAAGCCCTGGTCCATCAGGGTGACTATGATATAGTCGCCATCTCAGAAACATGGTGGGATGACATGCATGATTGGAGTGCTGCACTGGGGGGTTACAGGCTCTTCAGGAGGGACAGGCAAGGGAGAAGAGGAGGAGGGGTGGCTCTGTATATCAGGGAGTCACTCTCTGCCACACAACTTGAGGTGGAAAACGAAGGGATTGAGAGCCTGTGGGTTAAAATCAGGGGGCAGACTAACAAAACTGATATCCTGGTTGGAGTCTGTTATAGACCACCCAACCAGGATGAGGAGGCAGATGAAACATTCTATAAGCAACTGGAGGCTGTCTCAAGGTCATCAGATCTTGTCCTTGTGGGTGACTTTAACCTGCCAGATATCTGCTGGGAAATTAACTCAGCAGAGCGGAGGCAGTCCAGAAGATTCCTGGAGTGCATGGAGGACAACTTCCTGATGCAGCTGTTGAGTGAGCCTACCAGGGGTCAAGCTCTGCTTGACCTGCTGGTCTCCAATAGAGAAGGGCTGGTAGGAGAAGTGACCATGGGAGGCTGCCTGGGGTGCAGCGACCATGAGATGGGGAAGTTTTCAATATGCAGGGAGATAGGGAGGACCACCAACAGAACCTTCACCTTGGGACTTCCGGAGGGCAAACTTCAGTCTGTTTAGGAAACTTATCTGCAAAGTTCCCTGGGTATCAGCCCTCAAGAACCGAGGGGTCCAGGAGGGTTGGACCTATTTTAAACAGGAGCTCTTGAAGGCGCAGAAACTGGCGGTTCCCATCTGCCGAAAGATGACCCGGTGGGGAAGTTGACCAGCCTGGATGAGCAAGCAGCTCCTGGAGGAACTAAGGGAAAAAAAGAGGCTGTATCACCTTTGCAAGGAGGGGAAGGCTTCTCGAGGTATGTATAAAGAAGTTGTTAGATTATGTAGGAAAAAAATTAGAGAGGCAAAGCCCCAGTTGGAACTTAAGCTGGCCACCTCAGTGAAGGACAATGAAAGGCACTTTTACAAATACGTTAATGCCAAAAAGAAGGGCAGGATGAACTTGCACTCCCTATTGGACCTGGAGGGGAACACAGTGACTAAAGACGAGGAAAAGGCTGAGGTCCTGAACACCTTCTTTGCCTCCATCTTTAACAGTGAGGCAGGAGGAGTTCAGGACGAGTGGCCTCCTGAGCTGGGTGATGGGGTCAGGGAGCAGTGTAATGCCCTGGATATCCATGAGGAATTAGTTCGGGACCTGCTGAGCCGCTTGGACACTCACAGGTCCATGGGGCCGGATGGGATCCATCCTAGGGTGCTGAGAGAGCTGGCAGGTGAGCTGGCCAAGCCGCTCTCCATCATTTTCCTCCAGTCCTGGCTGACCGGTGAGGTCCCAGATGACTGGAAACTGGCCAATGTGGTCCCCATCCACAAGAAGGGTTGGATGGAGGAACCTGGAAACTACAGGCCAGTCAGCCTGACCTCAGTGCCAGGGAAAATGATGGAGCAGATTATACTGGCGGCAATAACTGCGCACCTGCAGAATGGTCAAGGGCTCAGGTCCAGCCAACATGGATTCAGGAAGGGCAGGTCCTGCGTCTCCAACCTGATCTCCTTCTATGATCAGGTGACCCGCCTGGTGGATGTGGGGAGGCCTGTGGATGTGGTCTACCTGGACTTCAGCAAGGCCTTTGACACCGTCCCCCACAGCAAACTGCTGGCTAAGCTGTCAGCTCGTGGGTTGGGCAGCAACACTTTGCGCTGGGTTTGGAACTGGCTGGAGGGCCGGGCCCAGAGAGTGGTGGTCAATGGTGCCACCTCCAGCTGGAGGCCAGTCACCAGTGGCATCCCCAGGGATTAGTGCTGGGCCCCATCCTCTTCAATGTCTTCACTGACGATCTGGATGAGGGCATTGAGACAGTCATCAGCAAATTTGCAGATGACACCAAGTTGGGAGCAGATGTTGGTCAGTTAGAGGGTCGAAGGGCTCTGCAGAGGGACCTCGATCGGCTTGACAGATGGACGGAGTCCAATGGGATGGAATTCAACAAGTCCAAGTGCCGGGTGCTGCACTTTGGCCACAACAACCCCATGCAGAGCTACAGGCTGGGGTCGGAGTGGCTGGAGAGCGGCCGGACAGAGAGGGACCTGGGGGTGCTGATCAACAGCTGCCTGAACATGAGCCAGCAGTGTGCCCAGGTGGCCAAGAAGGCCAATGGCATCCTGGCCTGCATTAGGAATGGTGCAGCCAGCAGGAGCAGGGAGGTCATTGTGCCCCTGTACTCTGCTTTGGTTAGGCCGCACCTTGAGTCCTGTGTCCAGTTCTGGGCCCCTCAATTTAAGAAGGACATCGAGACACTTGAAGGTGTCCAGAGAAGGGCAACAAGGCTGGTGAGAGGCCTTGAGCACATGCCCTATGAGGAGAGGCTGAGGGAGCTGGGGTTGTTTAGCCTGGAGAAGAGGAGGCTCAGGGGCGACCTCATTGCTCTCTACAACTACCTGAAGGGTGGTTGTAGCCAGGAAGGGGTTGGCCTCTTCTCCCTAGCAACCAGCACCAGAACAAGAGGACACAGTCTCAAGCTGAAACAGGGGAAGTTTAGGCTCGAGGTGAGGAGAAAGTTCTTCACCAAGAGAGTGATTCGTCATTGGAATGGGCTGCCTGGGGAGGTGGTTGAGTCGCCGTCCCTGGAGGCGTTCAAGAGGGGACTGGATGTGGCACTTGGTGCCATGGTCTAGTCATGAGGTTTGTGGTTACCGGTTGGACTCGATGATCTTCGAGGTCTCTTCCAAACTTGGTAATACTGTGATACTGTGATATTTGTGCATATAAATCTGTCATCTGTCGATCCAGTTCCCCATGAATAGTCTTTTTAGGTTGTGTTTAATAGCAGTGGGAAGTTGACCTACATGAGTTCTCTTGTAAAATGACCAGAGGTCAGTGTTATTATCTCTGTAGGCTACCAATGGTGCATTTGTTCCACCCTGTGTATGAGCCATTCATTTATAATAAGCTCCACTGCGCTTTGAAGATGCTGGGAGGGATGGGTACAGCAGCTTATCTTATGTCAACTGGCTGAAACAATACAACTCAAAAAAGAGATGTTCTCAGTATTTAACTGTTCAACTAGATGACGATTAACTTTGTTAGAAACAGAGAACTTACACCCAAATCCCAGTAAAGGTATGCTATAATCACCCTTTCTACTCAGCCATTGTTATATACTTCCTTCACTTCTGAAGTTCTCTTTGTTTATAAATACTTGCTGAAGATGTGCACTGTTGATAGCAACTTCCCATTAAAAGCAAAAATAGTTTAAACAACTAAAGTGCAACCACATAAAGATGTGATTCTATATCCCAGTATTTCTTTCACATATAAAATTTAAATAATCCAAATTAAGTAAGATCAATATTCAACTGAAAGTAAATTACATACAGATTTCACTTCAGATTTTCCAGAGAGCCTAAAGCAGTTACACCATGCAAAAACTATGCAAAAACCATGCAAAAACTATGCAAATCCCCTGCATGGTTTGAACAGAATGGAACATTTCTCTTTTATAGGTTTCTTCAGGGAGTGAGAAAGAAAGGTGAAAGGAAAACAGAATAAAACTAAACTGCTTCAGATTTCCTGCATCACTGACATTTGTAAGGGATGTAGGATCCAAGCAAAATAAAAATATTCCCGTACTCAACATATTTGTGCAAAGTATTGACACACTAGCTTAATCCATAGCTATTTCTAAACTACATTATGGAAGCGTTATTTAAATGGTTATTACAATTTAGCTAATGTTATTTTTTCCTAACATATTCCACCTCCCTGAGGCCTCTTCTAAAAGTCTTTTGACCTGTTCTCTTTATAAGATGTGGCATCTTTAGATTGTCAACCACAGAATTAGAGAGAAGTTAGTTAAGGCTTTCTCGACACAAGAGACAAAGGTGTCAAGACAGATAAATTTCTATGGTGTTGTCTTGAAAAGATACAGAACAATACAACTTGGAAGCTTGACAGTTCTTCCAGGCTTTGTTTACTGTTCATGCAACATTCACAGTAAACGAGATCACCAATCAGACAAGGTCAGAATATCATGCTATGTGAATGCTTGATAAAATATAGCGTAGAGCATGCAAAGTGAATGTCATACATCATTACAGAGGAGTTCAGATTACTGTAGGCATACAGTACCATGCATATTAGTATTTGGATTTGATGCAACACGTACCACTTTGACAGACCACCCCAAAATAACTACATTTATAATTTATTTAAATAAGAATAGATTTTTACTTCCTGTAATAATATTCAAGAGGCACAAACAGAAAATGTAGTCATTTTGTTGAGTGCAATTGGAGGCACTACCAAAAATGGGTTTATTTCCATTACATGGCAAAACATTTCTGAAGTCTATTCAAATCCGTTCTAGATTATATAATGTTTACTTTCAACTCAAGTACCAAACGTGGTGTAATTTGCAAAGCTGAAACAGTATAATACAAACAAGCTATCTCAATCCAGAGAGGGAGACTCAGTTCTTTTGAATATTCCTGTGTTATGAAATTAGAGGCACAAATGAGGCCAAAACAGCAAGGCTATTTATTAACAGAATAAAGTGGATGGATCAGAAGGAGAGCAAAGAGGGAGAGAAAAGAGGAAAGGAATTATATTACCCCACCCCTCATCCCCCAAGACAGTTTGGTCCTGTGGAGGAAGGGCGCTGCTGCTTTGGCGTGGAGGAGAGGTCATCCTTGTTGGCTATGCTGTCCTCCATTGGAGGAGAGAAGGGAGAGATCCCAAAGTCCAAGTCGAAGCCCTTCTCTGAGCAGCCTCTTCAGCTCCATTGCAGCAGGAGAGAAAGGGTTCCTCCTGGTTGTTTCTTCCAGGCTACATGGTGATGTCTCTGTCCTTTTCTCTCCTGGTATTTTCTTCAGAGCGGCACTGTCCAGGTGTTTTCCTTCTCCCAAGCCAGTAGTTGTTCAGATCTTTTATACATTTTTTTTTAGGTATGTGTCCAGGTAGTGAATATGCATATTCCAGAGAGTATTCAGAGCAGTGGCTTCTGCTCATTATTTCCACAAGTCCCTTTATTGTCTTCTTCCAAGGTGCTAAAACAGCTCTGTATTGTTTGATAAGCTGTCATCACCAAGTAAATGTTAGTAATTAAAAAAAGATGCACTAGCTTTCCATGACAGCACTATAAAACATACTCAAGAACTTTTCCCTAAATTCACTATTTGATAAAACTACAATGCAAAGTATAACTGTATTCCATCATTTCTTCAAAAAAAAAAAAAAAAAAAAAGTAAAAATCAAATTGTAATGCACTTGAAATATTACTCTGAACTAACAGATCAGTCAAGCAAATTTCTCTGCAAACACAGAACACATTTGCCAGAGACACATCTGCCTGAATTGCATTTATATGCCCAGCAAATTGTGACAACTTAGGACGGGAAAAATCCTTCATATTATTGCAATGTGAGCTGCTTCCTCTTTTTTAATTCCATAGTGAACAACTTCACTGTTTAAATAAAAGTTAAATACAAGAATACTGCTCATCTCCTAATATACTATGTTTGACTGGCAGGGCTTTGGTAGTGGGATAGCTGCAGTGATGGCTTCTGTGAGAAGCAGCTAGAAGTTTCCCCTACGTTCAATAGAGACAGTGGCAGATGGTTCCAAGACAGATCCACAGCTGGCCAAAGCCACGCCCATCAGTGGCAGCTGTAGCACCTATGTGGGGAAAGGTGTTTTAAGATTTGGTTTTAGTTCTCATTATCCTACTCTGATCTGATTGTTAGGAAATTATTTTTTTTTCCCCTAAATTGAGTCTGTTTTGTCCATGACCATAATTGATGGGTGATCCCTTCTTGTCCTTATCTCAATCTACAATCCTTTATCTACAATCTACAATCAGCGACAAGATTGATAAGAAGGGCACCAGGATAACCAAAAAGGAATTCAAGGCCCTCAGACAATTGATGGGGCAGGAGCTCAAGTGGTGTTCTGCTCAGTTCCTTTAGTGGCAGGAGTGTACACTGAAAGGAACAGGAGAACCCATGCCATCAACAAATGGCTCAAGAGATGGTGCCAGCAGCAGAATTTTGGATTCTTTGATCAAGGGGCAACTTTTACTGCACCTGACCTGCTGGACCTAGAAGGGGTTAATTTATCTAGAAAGGGCAAGAGACTTCTAGCACTGGAGTTGGCAGGGCTCACTGGGTAAACTAGGTCTGAAGGGGGTGGGTGAGGAAACTAGTGTCTCCGGAGAGGAGAGAGAGTAGGACATAAATTAGGGTTAATTGAGAAATCAGCAGCCCAGCTGAAGTGCATGTCCACCAATGCATGCAGTAAGGGTAACAAACAAGAGGAATTGAAAGTCTTGGTCCACCAGGAAACCTATGATGTAATTGCCATTACAGAAACATGGTGGGACGATTCACATGATTGAGTACTGCACTGGGGGTTACAAGCTCTTTAGAAGAGACTGGCGAGGGAGAAGAGGAGGAGGGGTGGCCCTGTATATTAGGGACAGCTAAATTTGTTTTGAGCCACTGCCCCTTTTTCCTCCCTCTCTGTTACAGGGTCTGGATTGAGGTCAAGGAGCCTAATAGACAGGCACTATTAAGGCCACCTGGAGGGGAGTGGAAGCTGAACCCGATCCCTGAGCCTCACATTTCAGAGAGGCAACTGCACGTGTCAGATGCCATGAGAAAAGGCATGTGCGGTTTACTCACCACATAAACATTTTGAATTGATTGGCGGGATTTGAATGGCTGATGTGCCATTGGGCCACTCTGTTTTCAAAAAGGGAATTTATAGGGAAAGACCTTCTATACCTTTTGCTTGCTCATTGCTTGTTACACTCATAGCTTGCATGCCATGAGAGTAACAAGTGTTACTCTCTCACCGCTCTCCCCCATTCATTAATGGGATTCAAGGCCGCGACAAGCACCCTACTCACTCCTATCTTCAGAGCAATTAGCTTCTTTTGTTTTATCAGCCTAATACTAAAGTTGGGCCTTCACTACAGGAGCCTGGCCTCTCATTTCCTCTAATCTGTGGATACTGCCCTTTGGACTATAACTAAGAACTCAAATACCTCTTCACTCGGCAAAGGTTTTGGTAGTTAGCAGCTTGGCAGTTCATGAGTAAAACACGCTATTTTACCTGGTTATTTCTGAGGTTTATACCTTGTTGCCACTTAGCTAGCTCCATTGTGAACTCGAAGGTGGTTCGTCTACGCCACCTGAGGCAGTATTGTTGTTTAGTTTCACGTGTATAAAGAGATTCCAGTTTGTTCCTCTGTATTCCAAATTCTGATTGTTCTAGACAGTTACTTTACTGTTTATTAGCCTTCTACCATGTGTTATCAACCTGTCATCGACCAGGCAAATGAACCTGAATAAAACTGGCTCGGGAAAGCAGTTTTTATATTTAATAAATAATATTAATATTTTATCATATTTCCAGCCAATAAATTTATAAACTACAACAGCAATCTCTTGATACGACAGAACTTGAGGTTCCAGATGAAAGGATCGAGTGCCTGTGGCTTAAAATCAGAAAGAGGGCTAACAAACTGACATCCTGGTCGGAGTCTGTTATAGACCACCCAACCAGGATGAGGAGGCAGATGAAATATTCTATGAGCAATTGAAGGCTGTCCCAAGATCATCAGATCATGTCCTTGTGGGTGACTTTAACCTGCCAGACATCTGCTGGGAACTTAAGCAGGCAGAGAGGAGGCAGTCCAGAAGGCTCTTAGAATGTATGGAGGACAGCATCCTCATGCAGCTGTTAAGTGAGCCTACCAGGGGTCAGGCTCTACTCGACCTGCTATTCTCAAATAGAGAAGGGCTGGTGGGAGATGTGATGGTAGCAGACTGTCTAGGGTGCAGCGCCCATGAGACAGTGGAGGATTCAATATGCAGTGAAATAAGGAGGAGCAATAACAGAGCCCTTACTTTGGACTGCCGGAGGGCAAACATCAGCTTGTTTAAGCAACTTATTTGGAAAGCACCCTGGTTACCAGCCCTCAAGAACAAAGAGGTCCAGGATGGTTGGACCTACTTCAAATAGGAACTTTTGAAGGCACAGGAACAGCCTGTGCCCACATGCCAAAAGATGAGCTGGCAGGGAAGGCGACTGGCCTGGATGAGCAACCAGCTCTTGAAGGATTTAAGGGGGCAAAAAAAGGGTGTATCACCTTTGGAAAGGGGGAACACAACTCGTGATATGTTTAAGGATGATGTTCAATCACGTAGCAGAAAAATTAGAGAGGCAAAAGCTCAGTTAGAACTCAAGCTGGCCACTTCTGTGAAAGACAATAAAAAGCATTTTTAGAAATATATTAATGATAAAAAGAGGGGCAAGAAGAACCCCCACTCTTTATTGGACCGGGAGGGAAACATTATAAATAAAGATGAGGAATATGCTGAGGCTCTAAATACCTTCTTTGCCAAAATTTTCAACAGTAAGGCAGGAGGACTTCAGGATAACTGGACTCCTGAACTGGTAGATGGGGGCAGAGAACAGTGCAGTTCCCCTGAAATCCATGAGGAATGATTTAGGGACCTGCTGAGCCACTTGGATACTCACAAGTCCATGGGACAGGGTGGGACCCATCCTAGGGTTCTGAGACAGCTGGCAGATGAGCCAGCCAAGCCACTCTCCATCATTTTCCACTAGTCCTGGCTCACCGGAGAGGTCCCAGATGATTGGAAACTGGCCAATGTGATGCCCATCCACAAGAAGGGCTGACTGGATGAACCTGGAAACTACAGGCCTGTCAGCCTGATCTCAGTGCCAGGCAAGATTATGGAACAGGTCATCTTGAGTGCAGTCACACAGCACTTACAGGATGGCCAAGGGATCAGGCCCAGTCAACATGGATTTAGGAAGGGCAGGTCCTGCCTGACCAACCTGATCTCCTTCTATGATCAGGTGACCCACCTGGTGGATGTGGGGAAGGTTGTGGATGTAGTCTACCTGGACTTCAGCAAGGTCTTTGACACCATTCCCCACAGCAAACTCCTAGCCCAGCTGTCAGCCCGTGACTTGGACAACAGCACTCTGTGCTGGGTTAGGAACTGGCTGGAGAGCTGAGCCCAGAGAGTGTTGGTGAATGGTGCCACATGCAGCTGGCGGCCAGTCAGTAGTGGTGTCCCCCAGGGATCAGTTCTGGGCCCCATCCTGTTCAATATCTTTATTGATGATCTGGATGAGGAGATGGAGTCCATCATGTTGGTCTCTTCTCCCAAGCAGCCAGCACCAGAACAAGAAGACAAAATCTCAGGCTGTGACAGGGGAGGTTTAGGCTGGATGTTAGGAAGAAGTTCTATACAGAGAGAGTGATTGCCCATTGGAATGGGCTGCTTGGGGGAGGTGGTGGAGTCACCATCATTGGAGGTGTTCAGAAGGAGACTTGATGGGGTGCTTGGTGCCATGGTTTAGTTGTTTAGGTGGGCTGGATTGGTTGATAGGTTGGACACGATGATCTTGAGGGTCTCTTCCAACCTGGTTTATTCTATTGTATCAGTAAATTTGCAGACAACACCAAGTTGGGGGCAGGTGTTGATCTGTTAGAGGGTAGGAGGGCTCTGCAGAGGGACCTTGACAGGCTGGACAGATGGGCAGAGTCCAACAGGATGGCATTCATCAAGTCCATGTGCTGGGTGCTGCACTTTGGTCACAACAACCCCATTCAGTGCTACAGGCTGGGGTCAGAGTGGCTGGAGAGCGGCCAGACAGCCAGCTGAACATGAGTCAGCAGTGTGCCCAAATGGCCAAGAAAGCCAATGGCATCCTGGCCTGCATCAGAAATAGTGTGGCCAGCAGGAGCAGGGAAGTCATTGTGCCTCTGTACTCCACACTGGTAAGGCCACACCTTGAGTATTGTGTCCAGTTCTGGGCCCCTCAATTTAAGGACACTGAGACTCTTGAACGTGTCCAGAGAAGGGCAATGAGGCTGGGTAGAGGCCTCGAGCACAAGCCCTACGAGGAGAGGCTGAGGGAGCTGTGGTTGCTTAGCCTGTAGAAGAGGAGGCTCAGGGGAGACCTTATTGCTGTCTACAACTCCCTGAAGGGAGGTTGTAGCCAGGTGGGGGTTGGCCTCTTCTCCCTAGCAACCAGCACCAGAACAAGAGGACACAGTCTCTGTGGTGGTTTGGGCTGGGTGCCCCTGCCGCATGGAGTGCTTCCTGTGTCCAGAAGTCCAGCCCAGTGGGTGGACACAGGAAACCAGGCATCTCCTACCACAATTCCCTGCACCGCTATAAAATCTAGCGTGGGGTCCGCCTCTTTCTCTTTATTCCCTCACCAGCACCTGGTAACTGAGGGAGACGTCTCCCGGCCTTGGGCCTGGCTAGGCCCAAGGCCAGGGGGATGGGTGGTCTCAGGCCTGGCCAGCTGAGACTAGCCTAGCAGTGGGGGAGGGGAAGAATGAGCCCTGGGGTTTTGGGCCCACCCTCAGGTGGGGATGGGATGTATCCGGGTCTGTTTTGGAGTTTTCTTCTATCACTGTTTCTGGTTCTTTATGCACATTCACCCTTTTCTATTTAAACTTTTCCATCACTTTTTGAAATCCGTTTGTCAGAGTCGTTATTTTGCCTGTGGTGGGGAGGGGGCTGCCTCAACCCACTACAGTCTCAAACTGCGGCAGGGGAAGTTTAGGCTTGAGGTGAGCAGTAAGTTCTTCAAAGAGAGAGTTGTTAGCCATTGGAAAGGGATGCCCAGGGAGGTGGTGGAGTCTCCGTCCCTGGGGGCGTTCAGAAAGGGATTGGACATGGCACTTGAAGCCATGGTATAGTAGTCATGAGGTCTTGGGTGACAGGTTGGACTTGACGATCTCTGAGGTCTTTTCCAATCTTACTGATTCTATGATTTCCTCCTCCCCCACAGAGAGGGAGGAGTAAGCAAACTGCCACGTGGTGCTTTGTTGCCAGCCGGGCTCAAACCACGAAATCTAACATAGGGAAGATTTTGTAGGCAGATGGCAGAGACACAACAATTCTTGAAGGTTCCTGCTGACAAGTCACAAATAATCCCAGTCATTCTGAAGCAAAGACATGAGTATGTGATTTGCCTACTATGCTGCCTGTTCATTGCTTCTTCCTCTTCTTATTTTATTTACAGAATACCAGCAAAGACTTTAACATATGATCTGTTAAACGTGTTAAGTTTAAATAGCCATTAAAAGCAACAGACACTTGACAAACACTTTAAAAACAGTACAACATCTGACAATCTTTCTACCACTGACATAGTAAAAAGGGGAAAGAAGAGCTGTATTTCCAGTCAATTCCATCTTTCTGTATTGCAGATTAAGAACATTAATGTATATGAAAGTTTTTGCAAATCTGTTTTGCTGTTCATGTTGCCTGGATAAAAGAACATCTTTTAAGAACCATGTAGAGATACATCCACTTTCTTACAGTAACTACTTTCAAGTGTAGTATAAAATGAATTTGCACAATTATTCCTGAGGAATAATGAGGAATAAGGACAAATAAGCCTTTCACTGAAGATGATGATGGCCTACTTAACTTGACATTTAAGGAATTTAATTCTTCTTTCTACACTACTGTCAAATGCTCATTAAACCTAGGAAACATGAAAATCAGACCATTTCCCCCTACAGTCAAATATTACTTTGAATGAAGTTCATATTGTTATTTTATACACCACTATTGCCCTTTAATGAAAATATATTTCCACACAATAAAGATACATTATTTTAATTCTCATAGTTTCACTTTATTTAACAGCAGGACTATAAATTAAAAGAGAACAAGGCAAAAAAAAAAAAAACCTGAACAAGGCAAGAAAGCTGCTAAACAAATCTCCTTTTTTTTTAATACTAATTCGTTATTCAAATGTATTATGTAACTATAGATTAATTTTAAAATATTCAGTTATAAACAGAAAGATTTAATTAATCTTTTGAAGAAAATGAGCTATTAAAAAGTTATTATTTTCGGTATCATGACCCCACCAAAAAATGCAGGTCACAATTATCATAGGAGTCATCTGTATGATGACACAAAGTGAAAGATCATTTTGAATGAGGAATTCGTGCAGCAGGAACAGTTGAACTCTAAAATATTTCGGTCATGTTGATACCTTCACTGATAAATAATGGCAGGAAAACAGAACTCTAAATAATATATAAGCAGAACCGATATCCAGTATAAAGATGTTAGATGTTTTCTCTGAGACATCAATGTTTCTTTAAGAAATATTTGCTGAGGCAATGATTTTCTAAGGTGGCATGTTTGGTAATGTTTCCTTTATTTAAATAGTTACTCACCAACTCTCATTGTCTTGGTGCTTCTTTACAGATACAACTCCCAGCCTTCCAAAAATCTCATTGCAGTTCCCTCTCTTGCTCACTGCCCTTTAGGAGCTTTGTATCTGCCACCCCATAAGTGAATAATGACATACTCATGTGTCATTCAACAACATGGTCCAGATCCAAACAAAAAATAACAACTACAGTCACAGTGTTCTCTGCCTGCTGGGTCTAACCACACTTCCAATAAGCACACCTGCCACCCAAAAGCAAATATGGTTATGTTCTCCTAACAATAGCTACATAGACCAGGATGGGGATGCATTTGGGGCTCTGTATTGTATTCCCAAGACAGTTAATAATGCTTTAGAATAGGGGTTGGACAACACAATCTCCAAAGCTCCCTTCAAACCCTACCATTCTGTGATTCTGTAACCCCAGACATTAGGGAGAGAAACACATCAGAATCCACACAATACTAAAGCATGACTGAAGTACAAATACATTGAAATCAATGATAAAGTGGCAACTACTCTTATAACCAAGGTCTTTGTTGTTCACTAGAGCTAACAGGGTGTTCATATTTACGTAAAACAAAAGTCAGTCTATTTCCCACCTGAAGGAGTTCAAAATTCAGTTAGCAACAATATAACATCTTACCTAAACAATAAAATTGAATGTATTTAATTCCTAACACGAAACTGCTTTAAAAATTGATTTTCCATTCCTAACTCTGGAAAATTTCTTTCTTCAGAGTTCAAGTTCCAAGTGCTGGAACTGATTTTTCCTTTCTTGCTCATGCCCTGATTTATTATGGATATTAAGATTTAATGCATTTTGGACACAACAATATTACCACTGTGAGAAAAACACGTAGGCACTTGTTTTCTTACCCAAAGTCTGAGATTGCATACTCTGATATTTCTTGGATCCTGCAAGTTTGATATCTTTAAAGCAAGCACAGTATTAGATATTCTAGGGCAAAGATGCCGGTTCGTACTCCAAATGAAGAATTCCTTTCCAAAATTAATTTTGGCAATCCTTTCATTCCTAAATGCATAAGCTGAAAACATCCTCCTGAAAAGGAAAAGCCTTTTAGGTACACATGCACCTGCATCAAAGGAGACTAATATAAATAGCTATGCTTTGTCTTCTTTCATTTCAGTGTAGTGAATCCTGTCAGTACTGTCAGTATTCCTCCATGGGGAACTCCTTAGGTAAAACATGAACACAAAATACCTCTTCACATTTCCCATACACATTGAATGCATATGTCACCATTCAAGAAATATGGTTATGATTTCCCCCTTCCATTTACACCTCATGTAGTTGCTCACTTGTGTAAAATGAGGATGCAAACCAACTTTAAATTAAGCTGCAGCAAATAGCCTTTAGATCCAATTGCAGATATATAAGTGACTTCAGAAAGTTTACAGAATTAGAAAATAGGCCTCAGTGTTTTCCTATAACTATCTCAGTGCTGGGGATTTGTATCCATGTAGTTTGTGCTGCCTGGGTGTCTTAAAATTCTTCAGGCCATTTCCATAGCTAAAAAAATTTAGTTTTCCCAAAATCGGAATGTATATTTGTAATCTATATAGTAGGTGTGATTACTAAGGAAGAACTGTCAAAAACAATTACCTTTTTGACCTGTTATCATGAGACTATACCTTGAGCTGACTTTAAGTAAAATTTTCAAAGGAGATACAATGATACTGCTTAAAATCCATGGCACAAACACAGTTCTTTTGCACTTTCTTCTCAAGAACATTTTTTCCTGTTGACTATAAAGTTATTCTAATATATAGGCAGCAGTAAAAAGCAATTGATTCGTTAATGCTTGATTAAATATCACACTTGGTTTTATAAAACAAACCCTCCAATTTACGTTTTAGGACCGACCATGCTTCTGTGCTCAGCTTCCCAATCCTTGCATGCACTCAAAAGTGGAAAACTATCATAGCTCCCCCTTTCACCTCAGAGCTTTCCTTACAACTCAGTGAGTTTGTGGAGAAAAGGGCACATCCTTTTGCACCTCCAAGACAGTTGTATTCCTCTCAGAACAATATCCTAATCTACCTTAGCACATTTTTATATCTCTTTTAATATTATGATAATGGAGAAACTCCAAGGTATGTCACTTTAAAAAGCTTGTTTAAAGCCAGCATCTCTTACTTCGGTGAGTTTTGAATAGCATCCTGAGCCTAGTCAAGCAAAACTCCTGTTAAAGTCAAGGCTAAGATGCAGACATTCAACTGGTTTTCAGACTCTGCCCATTTACAGTGGCTTGGATATATTTTAGTATTGCATTAAAGGTCATTGCAAGTATATTTTATCTTTGTCATCAAACTAGAGCTATATTATATACCTAACTCTGCAGTTGCCTCCCACAAGAGAAGGAAAGAATCATACATTTAAACATATTGCAGTATGTTTTGCACAAAGAATTAATTAGGTTAATGAAATGTAACTTAGTGAGATAAAATTAGGATTCTGATCTCAACTGCAAAGTTATAAATTTTGTAGAGTCTCTGACATATGTGAGATATTAAAATTCCCAAATAGTAATTCATGGAGCTGAGCTTAGGGAACTGAGATTATATTTGGGAAATCAAAATCTCAGATATACTTCCATGCTATTTATCTCTCTCTGCATATTGAGTGCAGAGTTATTGGGAGATGGAAAAAAAATCTACAATGTTTGAGCAAACCTTGGTAAGTGGTAAGAACCTGGGAAAACTCTAAAGATAAAAAGAATAAATCAGTTGTTTGCTTTCAAGCAGAATGCCAGCCTCAATAACTATCTGTTGGGTAGGGGGCATGTGTGTGCACACACGCCCACAAATTTCTCCCCTTAACTGTAGTGCATGTCTCCCCTTAGCTGTAGTATATGTGTAGTATAGTGCTTCAGGATGCCAGCCTCAGTAACTGTCGGGTATGTGTGTATGTTCATGTGTATGTATGAAGACTTATGGTCTAAAGATGGCATTTACATTTTTTGAGACTGGAGTTGAGACCGCTATGCTATTATCTTCAAAGCTAGTGTTGGCACAATTCAGTCATTAATAGCAATTATGTGTCTTTTCTTAGTGAAAGAAGACTAATTAATCTTTGTTCATGCTCAGCATTGGCTCATTTCGATCAGCATTCAGTTCAAATTTCAAACAGCACAGTGATCAGACTTGCTTACTACCATTAGAATATGGACCAGATGAAACTGGCCAGAAAAGCAAGCTCCAGAAAAGCTGGTTGTTTTTTTTCTGTAAACCCACTAAGAAGATCAATGAGAAATGCAGAAGAATTTTGCATTAATGAAAAGCCAAGGCATAGGGACAAACAACCAGTATGATCCTTTCCTCCCTACTCATCATAAGGGCTCTAGTAGTGGTCATAATCATTTAGCAGAGGAAAAATGACCATACAAATTTGCCATGAAAATCATCACAGGGATGCAAAACCTCTCCTTCTAATAAAAAGCTGAGAGAGTTGAGGGTATTCAGCCTGGAGGAGGCTTCAGGGAAACATTATTGTGGCCTTCCGGTATTTAAAGAGGGCCTACAGGAAAAATGGGGGCAGACTTTTTAGTAAGGTCTGTTGCTGGAGGAAATGATTTTAAAAGAGAGTGTTTTCAGACTAGATCCAATGAAGAATTTTTTTACAATAAGGATGATGAAACACTGGAACAGGTTGCCCAGAGAGGTGGTAGAAGCCGCTTCCCTGAAACATTCAAGGTCAAGTTGGACAAGGCTGAGAAACCTTGATCTATTTGAAGGTGTCTATATTCATTACAGGGGGAGTTGGAGTTGCTGACCTTCAGAGGTCACTTCCAACACCAACTATTGTGAAAAAAAATTGAAATAACTTGAAATTGAAATAACTTGATCCTAACCAATTTTTCTAGAGTAAGTTATCAAGAAGGACTACTCAGACTACTCAGACTGAATGCCAAGCAAAACAACTTCTGTCATGAACTTAGATCTGTTCTTCAAGACAAAACCATTTAAGCTGAACAATACAAACCATAAGAGCTGAGAAACGAAAACAACTGTCTAGACATCTGTCCCAGAGTACATCTGTCACAGAGGAGGGGACAGGTCACAGTACACGAGAATGGCCTATCCCTCAAAGGTAAAAAGATCCTAGGAAGGGAATTGGCAGGTCTCATTGGTAGGGCTTTAAACTAGCTTTGAAGGGGGAAGGGGCTGAAACCAGTCTCCTCAGGCTGGAGTCTGGGGGTGATAAGCTAGAGCCAGAGGTGAAACCAGCAGCCCAGCTGAAGTGCATGTACACTAATGCACGAAGTATGGGCAACAAACAAGAGGAGCTGGAAGCCTTGTTGCAGCAGGAAAGTTATGATGTAGTTGCCATCACAGAGACGTGGTGGGACGACTCACATGACTGGAGTGCTGCAATTGACGGCTACAGGCTCTTCAGGAGAGACAGGCAAGGAAGAAGGGGTGGAGGGGTGGCCCTGTATATCAGGGAAGCACTAGATGCCATTGAGCTGGAGATCAGGGATGATCGGGTTGAGTGCTTGTGGGTGAGAATTAGAGGGAAGACCAACAGGGCAGACATCCTAGTTGGAGTCTGTTATAGACCACCCAACCAGGAGGAAGATGTCGATGAAGCATTCTATAGGCAGCTTAAAGCTGTCTCAAGATTGCCTGACCTTGTTCTCATGGGCGACTTCAACCTGCCTGATATCTGCTGGGATCTCAGCACAGCTGAGAAGAGGCAGTCTAGGAGGTTCTTAGAGTGCATAGAGGACACCTTCTTATCCCAGGTGCTGCATGAGCCTACCAGGGGTAAGACCTCCTCTTCACCAACAGGGAAGGGCTGGTGGGTGATGTGGTGGTTGGAAGGTGTTTAAGGGCCAGTGACCATGAGATAATTGAATTTTCAGTACTCAGTCAAGCTAAGAGGGGCAGCAAGAGGACCTCCACTCTGGACTTCCACAGGGCAGACCTCAGGTTACTCACGGAACTAACTCATCGGGTTTCTTGGGATACAGCCCTTAAAAATAAAGGGGTCCAGGAGAGCTGGACCTGCTACAAGGAAGAACTCCTGAGGGCGCAGGAATAGGCTGTGCCAATGTGCCAGAAGATGAGCTGCCGGGGCAGATGGCCAGCCTGGATGGGTAATGAACTTTTAATAGAACTAAGGGAAAAAAAGAGGGTGTATCATCTTTGGAAGAAAGGGGAGGCAACCCATGGAATGTTTAAGGATGTTGCTAGGACATGTAGGAAGAAAATTAGGGAGGCAAAAGCACATTTGGAGCTTAAACTGGCCTCTGCTGTGAAGGACAACAAAAAGTCCTTCTATAAATAAATTAATAGCAAGAGGAAGGGCAAGGACAACCTCCACTCCTTGGTTGACACGGAGGGGAACGTTGTAACAAAGGATGAGGAAAAGGCAGAGGTAATTAACACCTTCTTTGCCTCAATTTTTACTACCAGGACAGAACGGCTTCCAGACAGCTGGCCTGCAGAGCTGGCAGAAGGAGCCAGGGAGCTGCATAGTTTCCTGCTGTTCCAGCAGGTAGAGATCTCCTCAGCCGCCTGGATCCCCACAAGTCCATGGGACCAGATGGGATCCATCCTAGGGTGCTGAGAGAGCTGGCAGATGAGCTGGCCAAGCCACTTTCCCTCATTTTTCAACAGTCCTGGCTCACTGGAGAGGTCCCAGAAGACTGGAAGCTGGCCAATGTAGTGCCATTCACAAGAAGGGCCAGTTGGATGAGCCAGGGAATTATAGACCTGTCAGCCTGACCTCAGTGCCAGGCAAGATTATAGACCAGGTCATCTTGAGTGCAATCACACAGCACTTACAGGATGGCCAAGGGATCAGGCCTAGCCAGCATGGATTTAGGAAGGGCAGGTCCTGCCTGACCAACCTGATCTCCTTCTATGATCAGGTGACCCGCCGGGTGGATGTGGGGAGGCCTGTGGATGTGGTCTACCTGGACCTCAGCAAGGCCTTTGACACCATCACCCACAGCAAACTCCTGGCCAAGCTGGCAGCCCATGGCTTGGACAGGAGCACACTGCATTGGGTTAGGAACTGGCTGGAGGGCTGTGAGAGACTAAAGCTTGTCTCTCCTGGTGTGACTCAACAAAGATAAAATCACTTCCTGCTTGCCCAGACAATAGCTGATGTGCATTGGGCAGAGCCACTGGAAGGACTTTTCAAGGTGCAAAGATAACACTGCTCACTGGACTGCAGCTGGCCTACAACAATGGCCCAAGGGCCCAGCGATCACACCTTCAGGACAAGATCATTTGTAGCCATCAGATACCCCAGAAAGGGAGGATGATGAGACAATGGATTCACCACCTGTTTCCTGAGTGTGTGGGTAGGTAGATGGAGAAGGAGGAGGCGGAGGCATCCCCCTCTCCATCCAGACGACTGCCCAAACTCACCTGAGTACACAGAAAGATTTCCTGGAGAACGATACCTGGACACTTACCTAAAGATGATTTCCCAGAACGATATCCTGGGGAACAACACCTGGACAATTGCCTAAGGACTAAAAAACTGTATAAAAGACTGAAGCAACTACTGGCTTAGAAGAAGAAAATTAAAGAAGAACAATGCAGAAGAAAGAAGACAACACCACACTCTGGAAACATCACAGGGCAACACAACAGATCTTGGACTCTGAAAACCCTCTCTCCATGCCCTAAGTTCCGCCTGCTGCAACTCATGGAGCTGAGGAAGCTGCTCAGAGTACCTCATCCCTTCTACAGCCAAAGCCTCAGCACCCTTCCTCTACAGACCCAACATCTCCTGCAGCACCGTTTCTCTACAGACCCAACATCTCCTGCAGCACCTTTCCTCCACAGACTCAAACTATTAGGGGTGTGGTAATATAATTCCTTTCCTTTAATCTCTCTCTTCTCTCTCTCTCTATTTTCTCTCTCTCCCCTTCTGATCCATCCACTTTATTTATGTAATAAATAGTCTAGCTGTTGATATTTTGGCCGCGTTTGTGCCTCTAATTTCACAACACGGGAATATTAAAAAAATTCTGAGTCTCTTTTCCTCTCCGGACCGAGACACACAGGAATGTTCAAAAGAATTGAGTCTCTTTCCCTCTCCGGACTGAGACAAGGGCCGAGCCCACAGAGTGGTGGTGAATGGTGCCACATCCAGCTGGCAGCCACTCACTAGTGGTGTGCCCCAAGGATCAGTGCTGGGCCCCATGCTCATTAACATCTTTCTTCATGATCTGGATGAGGGCATTGAGTCCATCATCAGTAAATTTGCGGATGACACCAAGCTGGGGGCAGGAGTTGATCTCCTGGAGGGTAGAGAGGCTTTGCAGAGGGACCTTGACAGGCTGGACAGATGGGCAGAATCCAACAGCATGAGATTCAACACATCCAAGTGCCGGGTTCTGCACATTGGCCACAGCAACCCATTGCAGTGCTACAGGCTGGGGTCAGAGTGGCTGGAGAGTGGCCAGGCAGAGAGGGACCTAGGGGTGCTGGTTGATGGGAGGCTGAACATGAGCCTGCAGTGTGCCCAGGCAGCCAAGAGGGCCAATGGCATCCTGGCCTGCATCAGGAACAGTGTGGCCAGCAGGAGCAGAGAGGCCATTCTGCCCCTGTACACTGCACTGGTTAGGCCACACCTTGAGTCCTGTGTCCAGTTCTGGGCCCCTCAGTTTAGGAAGGATGTTGACTTGCTGGAACGTGTCCAGAGAAGGGCAATGAAGTTGGTGAGGGGTTTGGAACACAAGCCCTATGAGGAGAGGCTGAGGGAGCTGGGGTTGCTTAGCCTGGAGAAGAGGAGACTCAGGGGTGACCTTATTGCTCTCTACAACTACCTGAAGGGAGGGTGTAGACAGGCAGAGGTTGGTCTCTTCTCCCAGGCAACCACCAACAGATCAAGAGGACACAGTCTCAAGCTGCTCCAGGGGAGGTTTAGACTGGATGTTAGGAAGAAGTTCTATACAGAGAGAGTGATTGCCCATTGGAATGGACTGCCCAGGGAGGTGGTGGAGTCACCATCATTGGAGGTGTTCAGGAGGAGACTTGATGGGGTGCTTGGTGCAATGGTCTAGTTGTTTAGGTAGGTTGGATTGGTTGATAGGTTGGACACAATGATCTTGAAGGTCTCTTCCAACCTGTTTTATTGTATTGTATTGTATTGACATACCCTTTATTTTTCACATATTCACCCAAAAATAAATCATAGGGCTTAATTTATTTTTTTTCTAGCAGCAGTTAATTCCATACCTACTGGTGACACATTATTAGACTGGAAGGATGACAGATATGATCCAACATGGCAACAGTAAAGGATTTGAACATTCTTCATTTTTACTTGTTTCAGTGTCCCATATTCTAATATAATCTCTTTTTTGGACACCTGAAAAACAAAACTTGATATTTATAAATATAAAGAAACACACAACAGGACTGTAAAGTACTGTAAACATTGCTTGGATGATAACTGTTTATTTTTCGGTTCTCAAGGCCCTTAGAGAACAAAGGAATTCCTGTCATCACAACACATTTATACACTAATGCTGTTGTATAAACAAATACTGAATCACAAAGCTGTTTCTTGTACTTCCCTAAACACAAATATCCAGAATCTTCAGTCAACCTATTTCTTAGCTACTTTAGCTTTAACTAAGGTTCTCTCTGCCCTCTCTATCTTAGTTAAAAAAAAAAAATCAATAAATAATCCATCTGCCTTCTTATTTCTTATATGCTCAGGATTATATTATGTATTCAGCACACCAATAACCTGACTAAACCTTATTAATTCTGTTCTATTATATAGATTTATATTCTACAAGTTGAAAGAAAAAAGACAAAACACTTTTCCTTTTGGTAAATACACCAAAACATCCATTATTTCACCCTTCCATGGGTGGTACTTAATTCACAATAGATTGACAATATCAAGAATCACAATTCCTCTTAAATTTTACAAAGCCATCCCTTATCCTACTGTAGCTTTCTTGTGTAAGTAACAGTGGCTGAATATACTTTCTAGCAGAGATGTGAGTTTACAGGCTATGAAACCTGGAATTTTCCAGCTACTTCAGGCTAATGATCTCTCAAATGCACACTAGTATGTTTGATAAAAGTCTCCCAGTATGAGTGTACAGAATGTTTACCATAAGAATGACAGTACTTTGGGCAGGGCAAATAGCTGACACCATTTCAGACTGAGTTAGATGCTGGAGGCACAAATTAGAACAGTAAACTCTCTTGAAATGTCCTTCTCTGTAATTTTGCATACGCACACACACCCCTTAGGGCTTAAATACATTTTTCAGCATCCTCCTAGGGCACTTTGTCATTCTGTGTTACTCTCACTAGCACTCAACTCTTACTGCTGTTTTTATAGGGAAGCACCTGTGATATGCTCTGCACTTCTGAGTGCTGGAGAAGAATGGCCTCAACACTGTAAAAGCAAACTGACAAAATGGAGCAGGAATAGCAAACACTATGCATGCATAAAGTTTAGCAATGCTCACTGTTAAGGTGGCAGATGGCAGTTGGATTTTAAGGACAGGAGCTTTGTGAATGATAGTAGGCAGCAGACATTTTGGGCTTAGAAAGCCTAAGTAGAAAACAGGGCCATAAATACCACTAAGGGAGTGAAACATCTGCCACACAGACAAGCTCAAAGAGCTGGGACTGTTGAGTCTGGAAAGAAGCTTCAGGGGGATCTTACTCATGTTTATAAATACATGATGAAAAGCAATGAAGGACTCAGGCTCTTCTCAGTCATGCCCATGGACCAAACAAGAGGCAATAGGCACAAATTAAAAACCAGGAAATTCAAAACCTTTTTTACTATATGGGTAGTCAAACTCTGGAACACACTGCCCAGAGACTGTAGTCTTCATCTGTGAAGATACTCAAAACGCATCTGGATGTGGTTCTGGACAATCTGCTGTAGCTGACCCTACTTGGGTAGGTGGGCTACGCTAGAAGATGTCAAGATGTTCTGTCAACCTAAACAATTCACTGATTCTTTGGCAGATTTGTAAGAAGCAAGTAGCTGGCCAGACAGAAGAGTGGAGAGAAAGAAGCAAAATATCACATAAAGAAAGAATGAGTGGCAAAATTTTAAAGAAGAATTCTGTAAACATTTCAAAGACAAATCCAATAGCAAAGTTGAAGTCAGCAGTGGAATTCACAGTATCACAGTATCACTAAGGTTGGAAGAGACCTCGAAGATAATATTTTTTGCCCTTTTTTTTTTTTTCCCAGATGAAAGTTCCTCCAAATGCACTTCAAATAGGAAAATTTTCTGGACATTGCAAAAAATATGGTTTTACTTTTCTGTTAAGCACAGTGCATGCATTTATATGCATCCTCATTTCATTATATAACTGGTGCCCTACAACTCTGTAAGGATTTCTCATGTGAATGCATTAATTTCACAGTATCACAGTATCAAACAAACACAGTTTTTTGGCATTGTACAAAAAGAGCAAACCTCCAGTGTAAAATTGTTATCCTTGAAGTGGTTCAGTCATCCTTGTAGACTATTTTATGGGGTCCAATTCTGAGAGTGTTGCACTCATCAAGTGATACTTTAATCTCACCCTGCCACAACATAGCTGTTAGTAGGAGGTTGATCCACAAACTGAATGGTTATTGTAATGCTTTAGTTCAAGTGAGTTATTTGAATATCAAAGCTGGAGGCAGCCCAGACTGCAACAATCATGTACTGGAGGAGTTTGCAGTCCTGAGGGATATGTGTCAGGCAAGACTAAAGTCAAGACTCTGAATTTTAGGAAAGCAAAATTCCAGCTCTGCAAGGAGTTAGTCAATAGGACTCCCTGGAACAGAGCTGGTAGACTGTCAGGAATGCTTTCCATAGGGTGCAAGAGCTCTCAATCCCCAGATGGGAAGGGAGACAAGAAATGAGCATGGCTGGTGAATTTAAAGGGCAAAAAGGAAATGGACACAACGACAAGTGTCCTGGGAAGTATGTATGGATGCTGCCCCCTTGTATAAGGATGTGGTTAGGAAGGTCAATGTGCAGCTGGAGCTGAATGTGACAACACTGCAAAGAATAGTTAGAAGGGTTTCTACAGGTATGTCAGCCAGAAAAGAAAGGTCAGAGAAAGCGTATCTCCCACAACGAATAGGACTGGCAAGCTAGTCCACTGACCAAGAGAAGGCTGAGGTATTCAACAATTTTGCCTCTGTCTTCACCAGCAACGTCTCTTCTCGCACTTTTTGAGTCAATGGATCACAATACAAGGATTGTGGGAGCAAAGTCCATCCCACTGCAAGAGAAGATCAAGGTCATGACTACTTGAAGAACCTGTAAACACAGAAGTCTGCTGGAACTGATGAGATCCATCCCACAGTTCAGAGGGAATTGCCAGTGATATAGCTGTCAAGGCACCATCCACTATATTTCATTTTTAGCGCACAAATGTAATAATCCTACCTGTGTAAAATTATTCTCTCAACACTGAATACACATCTCTCCACTCAGAATTTCTCAGTAATGTCAATGAGAATTGTTCTTAGAACAAGCTAGAATCCATACAGATTTCATTAAGTGACTTTTATTTGTAAAATCTCTCTTAGAAAAGATGTTCTGAGACCTGTCACTGTACAAAGTGTTAAATAAATCTCTAACAAAAAATGTCACAAATATTTCTCCACAGCAGCACTAGACATTCTGGTTTACATAGAGAGAGTGATTGCCTATTAGAATGGGCTTCCTGGGGAGGTGGTGGAGTCACCATCACTGGAGGTGTTTAGGAGGAGACTTGATGGGGTCCTTGGTGCCATGGTTTAGTTGATTAGATGGTGTTGGATGATGGGTTGGACACGATGATCTTGAAGGTCTCTTCCAACTTGGTCTATTTTATTCTAATGTCTAATCAAGCAACAGTATTTTAAACATTGACCTGTCCTACCCGTTCCTCCCCAGCTGCTACCATTACGAAAAAAAGAGATCAAGTTCTTTTTTTTACATATTTCCATTTAGAGGGAAATATTCCAGTAATAATGAGAGTTACAATTGTCATGTGTATAACCTGTACCTCAGAATGCTTTAAAATAATTACTTGCATAATTCTTAGTATGAGATATCATAGAAAATATGACTAATGAAGGGGGAAAGAAGGAATAAACCGAAAGAATATTTTAGTTACCTACATATAGATGTAACTCATATCAAAATAGTACTTATTTTTATTTTTAAAGGCAGCCTACTGATGATAGGCATGAATGTATTTTTAATTAAAATATCAAAGCCAAACATTTTACTGTGATTCAAGATTTAATTTCAACTCGCATAACTACACTGAATTTATGAGATTCAAGTTTTATTTACCTTTCCCAAACAGACAATACACTACTGGGACAGCTGTTGGCAACAGGTGCTGTTGTTCTATGTAGTCACGCATGCAGAAAAAAAGAAGGGAGTGTCTCTTCATTTGGTTCTCTTTCCAAGCATGCTTTTGACCTATGTGGTGTCCAGGAATGAGTAGAGATGACTGAGATCCGTGTGCTAGTCCACTGACTGTGTGTCAAGAATATTGAGCCCAGCCCAACCCAATCCATTTTGCTTCGTCTTAGGCTCTCCACTTTGCAGCTCCATTTTCTCATGATGTTATGAGCTCACCTTCATGCAACTCTGTGAATCTGACAAGCTGCCAGTAAAGTAATAGTAAAGATAAAACCTATTGCTAAAGTAAAAGAAAATTAACACAAAATTTTAACTTTCATGGAATCTCTGGACATAAATTTAAGTTCCATTCCATGACGTATCAACCTTAAGGAGGGTGGACATGCTAATGGCAGTATTTATGCAGTTCATGGGAGCATGGAGGGCAAGCATTCACATGCTCTCTTGTGCTTTATCTTGTAAAATAGACCTCTGGGAAGATCTTACTAAAATTATATATATGTTATATATAAAATTATTGGTGGATATTTTGGCACTCACAGTCATGCTTTTGTGACTCACTCTTAAAATAACAAAAATAAGCAGCCATTTGGAATATAGGTAGTGATCAACAACAGGTCTTGTGACAGCTAGAAATACTTTAGTTCATTAGATTTTTACCTCTTTGAAAACTTAGTTTTTCTCAAAGTTTAATCTTCAAACTGACAGTTGCTGTCCACATTTGTATCTGAGGACAATGGCATAATAGCTGGTATTATCTTTAAAGGTACTTTACCAACCAGATGAACTTCAACAATATCTTATCAACTGCTATGTTCAGCTACAGAAGTATTCTTAAAGGTAAAGACCACAGGCTTTCACGAGGACAAAATAATTTTCACTGGATGCTAGTACTAAGATGGTTTTCCCAGTTATTCTGTGAACAAAATTGTGGCCACAAAATGCTTAGAGAGCTTCATGCCAGACTGATCTAATTGTCAAAGAATAATGGATAGAGACTTTAGGACAGTGTTTTGCCAGTTCACACCTAGGCAAAGACGAAGCCAAAACAGACATGGAAAGTACAATAAATAGAAAACACATCCAAAAGCCTTCTAATGGATTCTTTACGATGATTTTTCCCTCCCCATAGCTCCAACTCCCATCCAGGACATCTAGTTTTACAGGCTACTGTCTGCCCTTGGAATGAAAAAAATACATCTAAAATAAAATTGTACCTTTTCCACCTTATAAACTGTTCTATATAAGAGTAAAATAATAGAGAAGTTTTAACTACATCATCTTATATTGCAGTATCAGCTACCATCTGACACACTGACACCGCATGTTTGCTGTGATCTGCACTTTACCACACATCACCTCTAAAAGCTGTGCCACTAAACACCACAACCACAAAATAAATGTGGACACTGGGAAAATCCTTTAGGAAGAATGTCATCTGAGATATTTCTCAAGGTCACATATACCAACCTCCTCCACTCAGATGCTAAGAAGCAGTGAAAGGAATTTGCATTTTTAAAAGGGTAACTCAATTTCCTGCATTGCTTTGAAAGTTTCAGTTAGGTGACAGGATTATTTGACTTTAAATTGCAAAGCATAGAAAACTAAAGCTTGCCTAAAACAAGAACATTCTAGCAATGTTCAGCCCTACTAACAATTGCACTAAATTTATATGTATTTTTTTCCTAAATATGGCAAAGCTGTTTTCCTAAGGAAAATGTATTACCTTCCTAAGAAAGAACAAAGCAATAAGGTAACATGACTGTATAGTATGTTTTGAGCAATTTTAAATATAAACTCACTACATTCTGGACTACATCAATTTGTAGCATTCTTTCATTAATTTCAAGACTAATGTAATCTTAAGGTAAATCTTTAATTTGCAGTACCTTATATATGCCTTATGTGGATTCTATGACCTTGGGAGTGATTCAAATATTCCTATAACCTCTGCCCTGCTTTAAAAGCTGGACAACTTTTCTTGTATGATTCCTTCTTCATTAGGCAGACACAAACCACTGGAAAATCTTTCATAGTACATACCACAGTAGCCTTCGTAACTGAATAAAAAATAAAATTACATCAGGATCACTATGGTAAAAGACCTCCCCGACTTCTTTAAAAGGCAATTCAGTTATTATTAAAGACTTTCTTTGCACTTTGTTTGGGTTTGTTTTTTTTGACAATGATGTAAATTCATAGTGGGAGTGCAACTCTTTGCAGCACAACACAGCTAATAGGAAACGTTCTATCCTCTTCTTACATTGGCATTGTTATACTCTGGGTTTAGTACTGACAAAAGTGATCAGCTTTGTTTTATTTTCCTGAAATGACAGTCAATAACAAAATGGTCCATTTGTGATCTTATTTATTTCAATGGAAGCTAGATCAGTGAACCCAGTAGTCTCACTCTTTAAATCTAGAGAAGAAATTGTCACCATGTTAAAATCAAGAGTTAGCACCAGCATTTACACAGATTACATTATCAAAACAAAAGAGAACAATTATACCTGGATTTTATCCCATTTGCAGTGCAACATTCACAGAATAAAGAATAAATATTGATGTTTTAAAGCCTAATCTATTGTAGAAATATATTTGCAGGAAGCTTAGACAAAAATACTACCTTCAGTATTTTCAAGCAAATTGCCAATAGAGGCGGGAATCAGTTGACAATTAGCTCACCTCTCTAGGCTTTCAGGATTAAAGTGACAGGATAGATCAAGGCATCAGTCAAGCCACTGGGATTTGCATCAAGATTTTTTCCAAAGAAATTCAGTGTCTGGCTAAAAATTAAATATGTAAACTGAAAGAAGTGTTGAAGGTATGACTGACATACCTTGATGACGTTGGAGGAAGATTTTAAAGGAGACTGACAGTTTTACTCTCTTATGACCAAAAACACTGAAAGAGCACAAATGACACACAAGATTTTATCCAAAGTTTGTTGATAACCATGGAATTATGTTGGTTTAACTAACTTTAGTATCCTCAAACATAATTCCTTTGCCCTGAAAGAGTAAATTACTCAGGTTTGATTTTGGATATTTTATTATAGGTTGAGGTTTCCAAATGAAATATGAACAGATAGTTCTGAAAACAGGCTAAAGAGGCACTTAATCTACAGCCAAGAGCTAGAAAGCAACTAGGTAACTAAAACAAAGGTGGTGTTGGGGGAAGGACATACCTTTGAACACTGTTTATGATTCCGGCACCAAGCAAGTGAGCCATTGTTCTGAAAGACAAAGAAAAAGTACATGCATATAAATATTTCTTTAAGACTAGATATGATCACCCTAACAAATTTAAACACAGTATACCATTTGGTTCTGCTTAGAGAATGTTATGTCACAACAGCAGTGCCAGTCCTGACTCCAATTCACATGTGTGGAGTCAGAGGCTCAGGTAGAGAGACCAGAGAAAAGTCAGGAAAGCATCAGGCAAGACTGGGAGAAACTGACTGAAGCACCTTTAGCTCATCTTTGTAAATACTTGCTGTCTAGACTTGCTAGGAAGCAAACAAAAGGTAACACTTGTATTTTAAAAAATTACATGTATATATAGGGATTCATAAACAGAAAGCCCATTAGACATATTTCAATACTGCACAATACTTAAATTAGCAAGGAAAGATAATTAATGGCCTTGAAATAAATGCAAAATGTAAATAAATGGGAAATGAGTTCACCAGAAGTCAACCATGTTAGTTCTGTTTTACATTTTTGAAAAGTAAAGTGCATTTCCCAGATCAGAAAACACTAAAGCTCTCACTTAACTGCACTAAAACCATCAATACAGATTACATGCAAAATAATAGTTTAAGCTAAAGAGAACATGATGAGAAAAGAAAGATAAATATGAACTGGCACAGAGACAAGCAGCAACGTGCTGTTCTACTAGAGGAGCTTCTGAAAGATCAATTCTGGAAACAGTATTTCCTAAACCTCAGGAAAGAGGAAAGTGTATGTGGAGTTAAGAGATGAGGCAAAATATTGATACACTTGTGTCGTGGGTTGAGGCTGCCCCCCTCCCCACCACGGGCATTAAAAAACAACTCTGACAAACAGATTGCAAAAGTGATGGAAAGTTTAAATATAAAAGAGTGAATGTGTACAGAGAACCAGAAACAGTGACAAAAGAAACCCCACAGCAGAGCCAGAAACATCCCATCCCCACCTGAGGGTGGGCCCCAAGACCCCCAGGGCTCATTCTTCCCCCCACACACTGCTAGGCTAGTCTCGGCTGGCCAGGCCCAAGGCCGGGAGATATCTCCCCCAGTTACCGGGTGCTGGCGAGGAGAAGAAAGAGGAAGTGCTAGACCCTGCGCTTGATTTTATAGCGGTGCAGGTATTATGGTAGGAGATATCTGGTTTCCTGTGTCTACCCACTGGGCTAGACTTCTGGACACAGGAATTAAACAGGAAGTACATGCCTAGCCATCATGGATTTAGGAAGGGCAGGTCCTGCCTGACCAACCTGATCTCCTTCTATGATCAGGTGACCCACCTGGTGGATGTGGGGAGGCCTGTGGATGTGGTCTACCTGGACCACAGCAAGGCCTCTGACACTGTCCCCCACAGCAAACTCCTGGCCAAGCTGTCAGCTCAGGGCTTGGACAGGAGCACACTGCATTGGGTTAGGAAATGGCTGGAGGGCCGGGCACAGAGGTGGTGAATAGTGCCACATACAGCTGGTGGCCTGTCACTAGTGGTGTGCCCCAAGGACCAGTCTTGGGCCCCATGCTCATTAACATCTTTCTTCATGATCTGGATGAGGGCATTGAGTCCATCATCAGTAAATTTGCGGATGACACCAAGCTGGGGGCAGGAGTTGATCTCCTGGAGGGTAGAGAGGCTTTGCAGAGGGACCTTGACAGGCTGGACAGATGGGCAGAATCCAACAGCATGAGATTCAACACATCCAAGTGCCGGGTTCTGCACATTGGCCACAGCAACCCATTGCAGTGCTACAGGCTGGGGTCAGAGTGGCTGGAGAGTGGCCAGGCAGAGAGGGACCTGGGGGTGCTGGTTGATGGGAGGCTGAACATGAGCCTGCAGTGTGCCCAGGCGGCCAAGAGGGCCAATGGCATCCTGGCCTGCATCAGGAACAGTGTGGCCAGCAGGAGCAGAGAGGCCATTCTGCCCCTGTACACTGCACTGGTTAGGCCACACCTTGAGTCCTGTGTCCAGTTCTGGGCCCCTCAGTTTAGGAAGGATGTTGACTTGCTGGAACGTGTCCAGAGAAGGGCAATGAAGTTGGTGAGAATTTTGGAACACAAGCCCTATGAGGAAAGGCTGAGGGAGCTGGGGTTGCTTAGCCTGGAGAAGAGGAGACTCAGGGGTGACCTTATTGCTCTCTACAACTACCTGAAGGGAAGTTGTGGACAGGCAGAGGTTGGTCTCTTCTCCCAGGCAGCCAGCACCAGAACAAGAGGACACAGTCTCAAGCTGCTCCAGGGGAGGTTTAGACTGGATGTTAGGAAGAAGTTCTATACAGAGAGAGTGATTGCCCATTGGAATGGTCTGCCCAGGGAGGAGGTGGAGTCACCATCATTGGAGGTGTTCAGGAGGAGACTTGATGGGGTGCTTAGTGCCATGATCTAGTTGTTTGGGTGGGTTGGATTGGTTGATAGGTTGGACGCGATGATCTTGAAGGTCTCTTCCAACCTGTTTGTATTGTATTGTATTGTATTGTATTGTATTGCATTGTACACCACGTAGCATAGGGCACCCAGCCCAAACCACCACAACTTGCTGTATAGTGGAAGATAAAAACAACATCAGGAAGACCTGAGTGGCTAAACACAAGAAATGGGGTACAAACTTCAACATAGAGTGCAGTTTCATGTACTTGGGAGCTTACACAGCTACTTCCATAATTTATAAGCTTATACTCTGGAAACAGAACTGATTGTGGTGGTTTTAGGCTATGCCTTTACAAATTAGTTACAGATTTCAAACAGAAAAGTAGAAAAATATAAATAAATCACCATTGGGTGTAAAAAGGAAAACAAAACATTATTCTAAACAAATTAATTGGATAAATATCTAGAACAAGACAAGTTGTACCAAAACAATTCTTTTTTTCTTTCCTGATCATTGCTGTTTTCCTCTGCTCGTGTGGCAGTTTTAGGCTATGCCATTATAAGTTAGCTGCAGATTTCGAGCAGAAAATTAGAAAAATATAAACAATTCACAACTGGGTGTAAAAAGGAAAACACTACAGCTCAGGGAGATTAACCTGCTTGTCGTCTGGCCTTGGCTGAAATTGTTTAGTTAAGTCTAACCCAGTGCTTTCCCTCTGCTTCTCTCTCTTTTGGGACACGACGGGGAGGGGGAGGGGGTGCAGTGGAATGGCTTCCCTGGTTTCTGACCAGGGGAGTTTTCACGTTGTTTGCTAATTGTAAATATCTGTATAATATTGTAAATACTGTGCATTTTGTACATACTCCTTGCATTCAGTTGTAGAGTGTAGTTCTTGCTTGTAAATACAGCTTCATTTGCTTCTAACTGAGTTGGTCTGGCAAAGTTAATGCTGGGGGGAAACTTCAACCCACCACACTGATGAAATTTCTATGATGGTGAGTCTATGGCAATATATTACTCTTGTTTTCTGCAGGGGCATGGCACTGGCTCATGTACAACTCAGTGTCCACCAAGACCCCCATGACATTTTCTCCAAAGCTGCTTTCCAGATGAGTAGCACCCAGCATACATTGGTGTACAGAGCTCTTCCTTCCCATATGCAAATGAGACTGTGCACTGCTGATCATCACCTTCTGGGCCTGGCCATTGAGATAATTTTCAATCCACCTCACTACCTTCTCATCCAGCCTGTACATCAATAGTTTCTCTGTGAGGATCCTACAGGAAATACTGTCAAAGGCAGTGCTGTAGACAGCATCCACTACTCTCCCCTCCTCTACTAGGCCAATCACTTCATTGTACAAGGTTATCACATTGGTCAAGCAAGACTTTCCCTTAGTGTAGCCATCTTAGCTACTCCTGATGATTTCTGTGTCCTTAACATGCCTGGAAATATTTTTCAGAATTAGAAGCTCCATCACCTTCCCAGGGATAGAGGTGAAGCTGACCAGCCTGTAGTTCCCCAGGTCCTCCTTCTTACCCTTCCTGAAGAAAGAAATCACATTTGCTTTCCTCCCCTTTTTGGCCTCTTCTCCCAGTGGCCATGATCCATTGAAGATTATTGAGCAGCCTTGCAAGGACATTTCACAGCTCCCTCAGTATTCATGGGTGCAACTTGCCAGGATCCACCGACCTATTAATGTTGTTTGCTCATGTATTCACTGACCTGACCCTCTTCCAACAAAGATATATCTTCCTTGCTCCAGTGCTTTCCCTCTGGTCTGGGACCAGACATTTCTCAAGCCCTTGCTACAATAATCTGAGGCAAAGAAGGCATTTAGTATCTCAGTCTTTTCCACATCATTTTAACCAGGTCATCCATATCTTTGAGCAATGAATTTCCCCACTCTTCTCTTTGTCACCTACATATTTATCAAAGTCCTTTTTGCTTTCCTTGACATCTCTGGCCAGATTCAATTCCGTTTGGGCCTCCACTTTCCTAACTTCATCCCTGAATGCTCAGATCATATTTGTGTAGCAAACACAGTTTACTGGTTCTTCCTTCCAAATTCCACATGCTTCCTTGTGTTTGAGTATTGCTTGAAGCAACCTATTCATCCACACAGACCACCTGGCATTTTTTCCTGACTTACTGTTCACTGGGATGGACTGCTCTTGAGCTTGGCGGAGGTGACCCTTGAATATTAATCAGCTTTCCTGGGCCCTCCTTCCCCCTAAGGCATTATCCCATGGGATTCTTCCCAGTAGATCTTTGAAGAAGCCCAAGTCTGTTCTCCTGAAATTGTTCCAAAAAATCTTTGAGCTATCATAAGAGCTTGTTCCTAATACAACAACAAACAAAAAACACACCCACACCACAACACCCACCATAGCAAAAATTACCAGAATCCTATTTTCAAGATGCCATACATCAAAAGGAGTAGAAAGTTCAGCAAGTAAAAGGAGAGGAAAAATACGGATTTTGACTCATATGTTCCTATCAGATAGTATGTTGAAAGAAAAACCTTCATATAGCAAGGAACATACATAAACCTGCTTGTAACCTAAACACAAGTTATTCAAACAATTTCAACAGCCAAGTACACTTTTATCTGTACTTGACAGTCCAACTGAAAATAAAGAAATAATTTTAAAAGGAAAAAAATCAAGCAGAGATCTATTCCAAAATCAGTAGGAGACTGATATAACCAAAAAAATTGTTTCATCTGAGGGCACAACCTTTTTGAAAGTTTCTAACTGAGATGATTCTGTAGAAATACCAATGGCAAGTCACTTCCAGAGACAATTCAGAATCACCTTCCACATTTATTTTAAGCTTGTCAGTAGCAGACAAAAAGATGGAGGATAACAATGTGGGTGTTTCAGCCATGCAAGATAAATCATGGCCTTCTTCATTTTGAGCATTAAGCATATTTTGAATCTAACACAAAGCAAACACAACTCAGTAACAGATTTGAATCAGACATTAGGAAGTTCAGGAAGCGAAACTAAAGTATTGAACTTGAACGTCTGTTATGATTGTAATGATGCATGTCTGCCACTGTACTGGTTTTCCTCTATGATCTGTACTATGGACTTAATTTGCCACGTTTCCCATCGCTTTACATGGTGCTTGTCACAATCCAGTTCCAGCACTCAGGATTTGATCAGCCACGTTGGCCATTGCTTCACATGGTGTTCCGGGAAACCCAGAGAAATGGCATGATGCATCCAGCTCTCTTGCTGTGAAATCCTTGTGCTCCAGGTGCCATGTGGGTGCAGTTCCGGGTTGGAACGCTGGTTTGAAGATGCTGTAGTAGCAGGGGGTGCCATTGTGTGGCATGCTTCCTGCTTCTTGTCACACAGCACTGCCATGCGGTCCCCTCTGTGGGACCCACAATGGCAGCATTCACTGAAATTACAGTCAACGTGGCTGCAGTCGGGAGAATCTCTCTCCGAGTTGACATTCACGGCTCTTTCCCAAGATCCGTCTCTTGGGTAGCTCTTTCGTGGTTTCTTTGTTCTGCTGCCGCATACACATGGGCTTAAGCTGCGGTGGGCTGGGGGCTGTCTCGTCACAGCTGCTGCCTGCCTCACTGCTGATGTGCCCGGATCAGAGCTAGCTCAGAGCTGGCTTTTCACAGCAAAGTTCCAGGCTTGAAGGAACTCTCAAAGATCAGTTTAGGCAGGGCTGCAGGGCTTTGTGAGCAATTCTGAGTATGGTCAGTGGCTGCTTTCTCCTGCAGCTTGGGCGAGTCCTGCATGGTGACTGGACAAGCGGCATCTCTCTCTGCAGCTGCTGGTGATTTAAAATATTTTGCCCCAGTAAAGTCTCTTTTGTACAAACATGGTTCAAAAATAAACAGTGGTGGGGATCAGATCCCTGCTGATCGGGCGTCTCTGGGGACCCTTCCAGGACCACATGGTCTGGGGCTTTTTTGCAAATCTGTGACAGAAAGGTTGTCTGCTTGTACAAATATAATATGCAATAGGAATAAATTATAAAGCATCAGGTTCTGTGCCTTTGAAGTTTCCAGTTTTTTCCAAATAACAAATCTTTTCCTTAAAGGATTGAACATTTTCCAATTTACTTTTAAGCTCTTCCAGCACCTGCACAATGCAGAACCCCAAAATCACTGCAGATTGCTGTTAGATTTTGCAGCCCTCTTAGCCAATTTCTAAATAAAATGAACTGGATTTTTGCAATTTTCTTTTGCCCATTCTAAACCTGCATGATACAACAGTTCCAGTGTAGAATATCCATTGCTATGCTGCACCATATATTATGATCATAATGAGGTTATAAATATTCAACAGGTGGAACTCTTACTAAAAATATTAATAACTTTATTAATTAAAAAATTGCACATAAAATAATAATAAAACCTATTTACTGGTTCATAACATTTGGTTGTGGAACAGGTATCTCACCAGCAGGAACATGTAACAATTTAAACAATATGAGCAAAAATCCAGAAACAACAAACAGCAATTTAAACTATAAAGAAAAAGGGAACATCGGCAACAGAGACGGAGATTGCCCACAAGAGGTGGTGGGGACGACTCCAGAACTCTCTAGGGCAACAGACCTTTAACAGATACTTATAAAAATCAGATTTTGTAATTATTTACTGATAGTGGTACCACATGGCACATGTGGGAATTTAAACAAAACCAAAATGGCATCGACCACGTGAAAGCTGCAGGAACAGTTTCACTTTCTGTTGGCTTCAGCATCTTGTCACTAAGGCACATACAGGGTTTACCTCCAAAGGCTTCGTAGCTGAAAGCTTTGTAGAAAAGAGGTTGTTGCCGAAGCTTGCAGGGCTTGTTGGCTTTATAGCTTTGCCTGTTTGGAGAGGTTCTTCAGCTGCAATCTTCGCAGTGGTGCTCATTGCTTCTTCCAATAAAACAAAACTGTCCCCAGGATTCTCGACTCCTCCTGGGCTTTACAACACTATACAACAAGGGGTCTTGCAGTCTTGTTTGGGTAAAACGAAGCACAGCTCGGATTCCAAACAAGGCTTGCGACTTCTCCCAGAGCTTGGACAATTGCAAGGCAAGGCACTGGCTCTTTGGGTTGGTATTTATAGATTTTCTGAGACAATAATGGCCAATGATAGCAGGGGATAAGAGATAAAAACATGACACTGTAACTATAGAATGAGTTTTCTCCAAACGTGGCCAAAGGCACAGACACACCTGGCCCACTTGGACTCCAGGGCATGTTCAGACAAGCCTGGGCAACATGGGCATTTTCCTGAAAAACCAGACCTGCTGGCTCCTGCCGCATTGTCTGACTCAGAGCATTTTTGAGGCTTTTTGTCCCTTCAGGACAATGTCACTATCGCACCTTAAGAACTAAACTAAAACAAATTATGCTTTCACCACAACTTCTGAACTTCAGAACTTATATAGGCAATTTCTTTCATATGAGCTGCAATGCTGAAAATTTCTTTTCCTGTATTACCTAAGGAGCTCTGGGGATGATAAATGTAAAGATATATCCACTCCTTTCGATTTGAAAGCTTATTTAAGAGCACTTTAAACACTTCAGTTCATACAATTTAAGTTCAATATTTTATGGATATTTTGGTTTATCTTCCCAGATTATAATGCAATCATTAGTTGATTTTATATAATTTTAATCTACCATTACTGTAGAATTTGGCTAAAACTTGCTTGAGATTTGATAGTGTAAGAATAGTCAACTATGAGCACTATTTCGGGTTCAACCCCTTCAAAATGAGAGACATAAGTAGAAGAAATAAAACTTTAGAACAGTTGTAAAGAAAAAATGCTAGTAGGAGTATTTTAGTATTACCCTCAATGCTGCATGAGGATTTATTATTCCCATTTACAATTCCAGCCAACAGCAATGTTAAAACAGTATTTTACATGCCATTTGCAATTTATCCTCCCTTTCTTCTTCATATAAAGTGACAGAGGTAGTTGATTGCAGTAACAGATTAGTAGCAGCTTGCCACTTTTTTTCAGTTATGCTGCTGCTTTCCACTGAACTAGCAAAGGCACTCCTGCTTTTGAATTGTATCTGTTACTTGAGACAGCGCCATAAATGTCCAGATGTGCAATTTCAACGCCTACAACTGTTTTTCTACTGAAAACTATTGCCACTCAGAACTTTAGCAAAACATAAATTTATGATTTAGCAACTTCAACTTCATATAACCTAGCATGATGTGAATTATCTTTCATTCATTATACAAGGTGAAAGCATATTCTACAGGCTTCCTTTGAACAAAAACATATGAGAGGAAATAAGAATGCAAAATGGGTGAAATAACTTGGCCTGCCTGTCTTATGTAGATGATGGTGTGTTTGGATGTTTCATTCTTCTGGTTCTGGACCAGAAAATGCTCTTACAGGCACTGGTTAGGCCACACCTTGAGTACTGTGTCCAGTTCTGGGCCCCTCACTTTAAGAAGGACATTGAGACACTTGAACGTGTCCAGAGAAGGGCAACGAGGCTGGTGAGAGGCCTTGAGCACAGCCCTATGAGGAGAGGCTGAGGGAGCTGGGATTGTTTAGCCTGGAGAGAAGATTCTCAGGGGAGACCTCATTGCTCTCTACAACTACCTGAAGCGGGGTTGTAGCCAGGAGGGGGTTGGTCTCTTCTCTCAAGCAACCAGCACCAGAACAAGAGGACACAGTCTCAAGCTGCGTCAGGGGAAGTTTAGGCTCGAGGTGAGGAGAAAGCTCGTCACTGACAGAGTCGTTTGCCATTGGAATGGGCTGCCCAGGGAGGAGTTGGAGTCACCACCCCTGGAGGTGTTCAAGAGGGGATTGGATGTGACACTTGGTGCCATTGTTTAGTCATGAGGTCTGTGGTGACAGGTTGGACTTGATGATCTTTGAGGTCTCTTCCAACCTTGGTGATTCTGTGATTCTGTGAAAATGAACACTCTCCTCTACTCCGTGTCTTAGCAAGTGGCTAATCTAAATTAAGCTCATGTTTCACTGTGTTCCCCCCCGGCATTTACTGTGATGTACCCAGTTGAAACTGTCAGTTCAAACTACCGGAAATGCGTGGGGCTTTCTGCAGCATTTTACATGCTCACATATTACATCCTCAATTCCCTCACATCTCTTTTTCTTCAAACCCCAACCTGACCTGATATATGCCAATGAGAGTTTTGACTTCAGTCTTTCGCAGTGGCTTAACACTGCTGTGCGGATACCACCTCACAAAAGAGTTAAACTACCACTGATATATAAACCCAGATGTATAAACCTTTCCTCACTGTACCTTCAGGGCAACCTTAAAGTATCTTACTGTATACACTAAAGAAGAGAAGAAACTGTGTTCAACAGGACAGGGCAAACTCCAAATATTCCCTTTTCCCAGCACATGTTAGATGAAACATGTCAAGCAGATGACACTAAAAGAGTCTCCATCACCAAGTAAACAGAGGTAACAGAACTCAGGCCACCACCTGAGCCCCACACACTTTCAGTCTGTCAGAAAGGAAACTGCAGACAAACAGAATTACACCTTCAAAGACCATATAAATACTACAAGATTTCTCATTCACATTTCTAGGAATCCTGTCCTAGACGTAGGAGAAAACTGTGACTGAAGAACTAAATGGAAGACACTGAGCTATACCAGCTTATGTAGGGGCAACATCACCTTGCAGCCTGGAAACAGCAGCCCAGGAGCTCCATGGAAGACATCACACCCTGGAAACACCAGACAGGACAAGCTGAAAAGGACTTGGACTTTGGAAACTCTCTCCCTTCCCTCCTCCAGCAGAAGATCGTTATATAATCCCTTCCCTGCTCTCCATTTGATTTTCTCTCTTCCTCTCTCTTTTTCCCTTTTCTCCCTTCATTTTTATTTACTTTATCCTTTAATCAATAGCCTCGCTTTTGATATTTTGACCTCATTTGTTCCTTAATTTCACAACATGGGAATGTTTTTTTTAAAAAGAACTAGTAAGTCTCTTTCTCATCCTCTGGACCAAGGCCACATTTTTTAATGAAAATACAAGCCATAAGTGTTTTCAATTAAATTTACAAACTGGCATCTCTAATCAGTCCTACTAGGCTTCAGCAAGTATATGTGTGTGCTTGCTTTCTTCTAGAAAATCACAAATGTCCTTGCATAGTGTTCTGTGCCTTCATTCTCTGGAATACATAAAAGTTGTGCAGCATCTAGAAAAGTAAAAGAGAATCAATCTTCATCTATCTACAGTATGTCCCAGAGGAAAAACAACAACAAAACTCACAAGCAAGTGAAAACTGGCCTTTCATTGGAACAATAGCAATAAACAAATAAACACATTTCCTCCATTTATACCTCTGTCTATAATTATGTTCAGAGATAAAACCCTTCTTTTGAAAGATGTGAACAATGAACAAAACACTTAGCCTGCTATTACAATACTTCTATATCTGCTATCAGTTGTGGAAGTAATTTCTTCCATGCCTAATCTTCAATTATTCACATCTGAGTAAAAACCACCGTCTCTCAAGTGGTGTCTCCAGACAACCTCACTGATTCTTTCAAAATGACAAAAAAACATAAAAACAAGCTATTCAACTAACCGTATCCACTGACACGAAACATAGAATCTGAGTAGATAAACCAATAGCTGCTGCAATGATGAATTTACAGAGGCAGGTTCCAAACATTTTTCTTAACCTTTCAAAAATCTCAATACTGTGAAATTATATGTAATGGTAAAATACACCATGCCTGACATACATTACCTGACTTGATGCTCATTAAGTCACAAATTAATACAGGGATTTACCTATGGCAGTGCTGTGCATCCCCAGACCCAACCCGAAAATGTGGAATTAAGGTGCAAAACAGAATCAACAAATTTAAACCAGGTTTTCTAGTTTCCAAATACCAAAGTATGCCACTAGAAAAGAATTTCAGAAAAGCCTGTACACTTATCACAGGGAATATATATACACTTATAGTATATATACACTTAATATATGTACACTTAGAGGGGGAATATAAGCAGGTAGGTAGGTGTCATAAGAAAGAGGCAGGTGTCCAGGCATCTGGCTGCAGAGAGTGCTGGAGCCTGGCACTTGAGATGCAGGGTATTGGGGACAACTCCTGCATTAGGCATGAGCAGATCGACTATCTGCTTAACCTGGTGGCCAGACTGAAGGACGAGTGTGGTGGAGTAGGAAGGTTCCCCCACACACACAAAAGAATTCCACAGCTAACTCAGCCGGAGAAGCAGATGAAAGCTGTATTTTACAAGCAGATATGGAATGCAATGAATATGTACAAAAACATACAATATTTACAATATATACAGAAATATACAGGAAACCTTTCCCCAACCCCCTGCGGCCAGGGGGGTTCGGCCTGCCCCTCCCTTCTCCCTCCCTACCTCCCCTTTTTCCCAAAAGGGTTAGAGAGAAAGAGAAAGGAAGGTAATTAAAAGGAGGAAAACTTGTTAAAGCTCAAAGCGGATGCCAAAGTTAGTTTTCTCTTATCTGGTTAGCAAGAATCGTAGAGAGAAACGAGCCAGCTCACAGTACAGGGGGAAGAAGAAGACGACTGACTGCCCCCCCCCGACTGAAAGACTAAGCCCGAACCTACAGCCGGGTTCCACCAATGAAATTGGATTAGCATATCCCTTGTTTTCATTCATATACCAAAACATTCGGCCAGAGTGTTCAGAAAGTGTCCTTCTCTTAAAGGCACACCCTAAACCGGTCACAATCCGCCCCTGCTAAACAATTTCATTGGCTGTTTGTACTGTCCATCCAATCTAAAACAACATCCACAGTCTGTAAGTAAAGTTCATAGTCCATTCCGGCTATCCCCATATGTAGATGATTCAGAAGTCCAAGAAACAAGAAAAATGGAAAACAGTTTGTCTCTACGCAGATGAAGCGAAGAAAAGGGAAACAGGGACACTCAGTTGACTCAGGGATCTCAGGGTTCTCAGGGTTCGTGCACTGTAGATTCCTCAGGGATTCTTCCTTTGGGCGCGATGTAGCTGTACAACACTCTGAAATTAAGCTCTTTCAGCTAAAGTTAAATTTCTTTGTGGAATACACTGAATTTCACCATTCTCTTGCATTACCCAATAAGCGTGACCCGGACCTTCAGCTGAAACCACCCCTCGGACAGGTTTAGCCTCTCCCGAGGGAGAAAATACCCAAACAGTTTTACCTAACAGATTCTTTTCTCTAACAGGAACTCTATCGCCTTCTTCTTTCTGTAGCAGATCTGAATGTGCAGGTCCAGCTCGGTTCACTGAACCTCTACTATTTACCAGCCAGGTTGCTTGCGCTAAATGTTTTTCCCAGTTTTTCAAAGATCCACCCCCATGGCTTTAAGAGTGGTCTTCAACAAACCGTTGTAGCGTTCAATCTTCCCTGCAGCTGGTGCATAGTAGGGAATGTGGAATATCCACTCAATGCCGTGCTCTTTGGCCCAGCTCTTTACAAGGTTGTTTTTGAAGTGAGTTCCGTTGTCTGATTCAATCCTCTCTGGAGTTCCGTGTCTCCACAGGATTTGTCTCTCCAGACCGAGAATGGTGTTGCGTGCAGTTGCATGTGGTACTGGATAAGTTTCCAACCATCCAGTGTTTACCTCTACCATAGTAAGCACATACTGCTTACCAGAATGAGAACGTGGAAGAGTGATGTAGTCAACTTGCCAAGCTTCACCATACTTGTACTTGGACCATCTGTCACCATACCGTAAGGGCTTAAGTCGTTTTGCCTGCTTAATAGCAGCACAAATGTCACAGTCATAGATGACTTGTGTGATAGCATCCATGGAAATGTCTATGGATCTGTCACGTGCCCACTGGTAGGTTGCATCTCTGCCTTGATGTCCTGACGAATCGTGAGCCCACCGAGCTAAGAATATCTCACCTCGGTGTTTCCAGTCGAGATCAAGATCAGAGTCCATGTCTACTGGAGAAACTCTTGCAGCTAGATCTGCCTGATGGTTGTGTTGCTGTTCCTCAGTAGCTTTGCTCTTAGGAATGTGAGCATCAATGTGTCTCACCTTCACTGGAATTCTCTCGATTCGATCAGCAATGTCCTGCCACAGGTCAGCTGCCCAAATGGGCTTTCCTTTCCTCTGCCAACCACTCTTTTTCCAGTTCTTTAGCCAACCCCACAGAGCATTGGGTACCATCCATGAGTCGGTGTAGAGATAAAGCTTTGGCCATCTCTCACGTTCAGCTACGTCGAGAGCTAGCTGGACAGCTTTTACCTCTGCAAATTGACTGGATTCTCCTTCTCCATCCTTTGCCTCTGCAACTCGGCATGTTGGACTCCACACTGCAGACTTCCACCTTCGCTTGTTCCCGACAAGACAACAGGAACCGTCTGTGAACAAAGCATACTTCTTTTCATCATCAGATAGGTCATTGTAAGGAGGAGCTTCCTCAGCACGAGTTACTCTCTCCTCTGGAGGTTTAATACAGTTGGTACCTTCAGGCCAACTTGAGATCACCTCCACCAGACCAGGTCTTTCAAGATTTCCCATTCGACCTCTCTGTGTTATCAGAGCCATCCACTTAGACCACGTGGAATCTGTTGCATGATGTGGTGTGGAACCTTTGCCTTTGAACATCCAGTTCAAAACTGGTAATCTGGGAGCTAAGAGAAGTTGTGATTCAGTTCCAATTACTTCAGAAGATGCTTTTACTCCTTCATAGGCAGCTAGAATCTCTTTCTCTGTTGGAGTATAATTAGCCTCTGAACCTCTGTAACCTCGACTCCAGAAACCAAGAGGTCGTCCACGTGTCTCACCTGGAGCTCTTTGCCACAAGAACCAGGTTGGACCATTGTCACTAGCAGCCGTATACAAAATGTTCTTAATGTCTGGACCATCTCGGACAGGTCCCAGACCCATTGCTTGAACTACCTCTTGCTTTATCTGGTCAAAGGCTGCTTGTTGTTCAGGTCCCCAGTGGAAATGGTTTCTCTTTCGAGTCACATCGTACAGAGGTTTCACAATCTGACTGTATCCAGGAATGTGCAGTCTCCAAAATCCCACTATCCCCAAGAAACATAGAGTTTCTTGCTTGTTCATGGGATTTGCCATGGTAGAGACTCTATTTACCACATCCACTGGAATGTCCCGGTGTCCATCCTGCCACCGCACTCCCAGAAACTGGATCCCTCTGGTAGGCCCTTTCACCTTGTCTCGCCTGATGGCAAAACCTGCATTCAGAAGAATGTCAATGATTTTGTTACCTTTCTCGAAGACTTCCTCAGCAGTTTTACCCCAGACGATGATGTCATCGATGAACTGGATGTGTTCTGGAGCACCACCTTCCTCCAGAGCATCCTGGATCACTGCATGACAGATGCTTGAGCTGTGGATCCAGCCCATGGGCAACCTGTTGAAAGTGTACTGGATTCCCCTCCACGTGAAAGCAAACTGAGGTCTGCATTCCTCTGCTATGGGAATAGAGAAGAAGGCATTAGCAATGTCTATGGTAGCATACCATTTGGCCTCTTTGGATTCCAGCTCATATTGCAGTTCCATCATGTCTGGTACTGCTACACTCATAGGCGGAGTTACTTCATTCAGGGCTCTGTAGTCGCCTGTCAGATGCCAATCTCCATTTGGATTTCGCACAGGCCACACTGGACTGTTGAAAGGTGAATGAGTTTTGCTGATGACTTTCTGACTCTCCAACTGACGAATCAGATTCTGAATGGGCAACAAAGAGTCACGGTTGGTTCTGTATTGTCTATGATGCACAGTCTGAGAAGCAACCGGCAATTTAACGTCCTGAATCTTGTGTTGTCCCACAACTGCAGATTCATCAGAAAGCTCAGGTTTAACAGACAGCTTCAGCTTTTCTCCATCAATTTCTACAGATGCTACTCCAAAAGCCCATTTGTAAACTCTAGGGTCTTTGAAACGCCCTTCTCTCAGAAAATCAATTCCCAAAATACAAGGTGCATCAGGTCCGGTCACAACTGTATGCTTCCTCCATTGTTTACCAGTTAAACTTATATCAACCTCCACCTTAGTTAACTCTTGAGATCCACCAGTGACTCCCAGAATAGTTATAGCTTCCGATCCCTGATAATTTGATGGCATTATGGTGCACTGAGCTCCTGTGTCAACCAAGGCCCTGTACTTCTGAAATTGTGAAGTGCCAGGCCACTGGATGTACACATCCCAATAGATTCTGTTATCTCTGTTACCCCTCTCCTCCCCCTGGCGGGAGGCAGGGCACCCCTAATTATGGGGAACATGCCCACATGTGCAATGAGCACATGGTGCAGTGTTAGAACTGGAGCCACTGTTGGAGCTATTAGAGTTTTCCTGGGAAACTGTGGAAGTAACAGCTACCCTTCTGGTATTGCTACCTTGGGTTCTGCCACTTTGCAGTTCCCTCAGCCTCCTGAAAAGATTAGAAGTTGGTTGACCATCCCATCTGTTCATGTTCTCACCAAACTGATCACGCAGAGTAATCCAAATACTCGCACGTGATTGCCTTGGTGGTCTGTGTTGGTTGGATCTGTTTTGGAATGACCTGTTTTGGAATGACCTGTTTTGGAATGACCTGTTCTGGAATGACATCCTTGGAGGACGTCTATTCCTCACAGAGGAAACCTGTATCCATCTGGAGGAAGAATTGGAATTATCTCTTTGTGCCAATTGGGAGAAAGTATTTTTAAATTCATCCTTCAGCTCTTTCATGCAGTTCATTATTTCACCAGACAGAGTTTCAATGGCTGAAACCAAAGAAACACGTGTCATGCTGTCCTCCAACTGTCTCATCTGATCAGTGAATTGGCCAACCGTAGGAGAAGCTCCACCATAGTTTCTTGCCACAATTCTGCTTGCCAGAATATTTGCATAATTGGGAGGAGCAAGTTTGATGAGCTTTTTAGCAAGACCAGTTCCTACAGGAATTTCATCAGGATTCAGAGTCTCATGGCCACTATAGAGTACCTCTCTAACAGCAAATTCTCTCAGACGCTTGATTCCCTCATCTATGGTAGTCCAGGGTTTAGGATTCCATGGAAGATCATCTCGGGAAGGATACCTCATGAGAGTTGCCATTAAAAGGCGTATCCAGAGAGTATCCTTACCGAGAGTTCTGCCTAGATGTCTATCTATTCCATTATCCTTTGAGAGAGTTCCTAGTTGGGCTGCTGACTTGTCTCCAACTACCAGAGCTGGAGCACCTGTATCATAGCATCTACCAAGCCAAGCTAGGATTGGCTCCTTATCTGCTCTGATGTAATCTTTACGCACATTCCTCAATTCTTCGCGCGGTGAAGAACAGCTCTCTATGTCATCTGACTCCTCCTCCTCTGCCTCATCTTCCTGAAGTTCTTGTCCCAATAATCTTACTGTCACTCTCCTAAGAATCTGCTTAAGGTCAGGAGTACCACCTTTAGTTGTTCTGCTATCAGCAATTTGTCCTGCATCTCCATCCAGTGATGATCTCAATAACTCAGCTATATCTTTAAGACAAACCTTTTCCTCCATCTCAGCAGGGTCTCTTTGAGCAGAAGTTCCCTCACCAGCATCAGCGTCAGCATCTGGATCAGCTTTGCCCTTTCCACTTCTCGTACTTAGAACAGCTACCTGCTTAACTGGAGCTGTGTTTGGATCTACAGCTGGCTTAATAGAAGCTGACAGGTTTTGAGATGAATCAGCTGCTGTGGAGGACACTTCCGGTCCTGCTGAAAAAGAAGGAGGAAATGGATTTGCCTCATTAATGGCTGCTGAGGGCGTGGAAGCCATGTTAGGACCTGCCGCTGCCGCTGGCTGATTGCCAGAGCCACCAACAGCACCGTTCAGAGCAGCCTTTCCGATGGACTTTTTAGCCTTGTCGTTAACTGATACAGATTCTGCATTCTCCTCATCACTAGATACCTCTGGGGTAGAGTTAGAGCTGTGCTTTCTGCGTTTCGATCTACGCTTAATTACAAAGCAAGCTTTCGAAACTTTTTTTCTCCCGATACAGAGCATATAACAAGAACACATTACTTATCACCAACAGCAGGATTGCACACATAAAATAAATCACCTTTGGATCCCAGCCATCACTTAAAACAACCCTTTCGCCTGCCGGGATCTTAAACTCCTTTGTCTCTATGGGCAGAGTGCTAGAGGTCATATTCCCGTATCTGTTAAGCCAAAAGAATCCCAGGCACCGGTCGTAAAAAAGCTGAATCTTAAACCATAAATACAATTTATACATCAATTATCTGCCTAAGCGATCGAAAATCAATCCAAGAACATGCTTATAGATAAGGACCCCAAAAATTGAAAAGAACAGAAGCTCCAAAAGCCAAAACACTTTCATGTTTGCAACTCCGACTCGAGCAGGCAATAAATCAAGCAACCTTTCTGCCCAGCTTCTGGACAGCAATTATCCACAATCCGCACGTTGGACCGCCAATTAAAAATATGTGGTGGAGTAGGAAGGTTCCCCCACATACACAAAAGAATTCCACAGCTAACTCAGCCGGAGAAGCAGATGAAAGCTGTATTTTACAAGCAGATATGGAATGCAATGAATATGTACAAAAACATACAATATTTACAATATATACAGAAATATACAGGAGACCTTTCCCCAACCCCCCTGCGGCCAGGGGGGTTCGGCCTTTCCCTCCCTTCTCCCTCCCTACCTCCCCTTTTTCCCAAAAGGGTTAGAGAGAAAGAGAAAGGAAGGTAATTAAAAGGGGGAAAACTTGTTAAAGCTCATAGCAGATGCAAAAGTTAGTTTTCTCTTATCTGGTTAGCAAGAATCGTAGAGAGAAACGAGCCAGCTCACAGTACAGGGGGAAGAAGAAGACAACTGACTGCCCCCCCCCGACTGAAAGACTAAGCCCGAACCTACAGCTGGGTTCCACCAATGAAATTGGATTAGCATATCTCTTGTTTTCATTCATACACCAAAACATTCGGCCAGAGTGTTCAGAAAGGGTCCTTCTATTAAAGGCACAGCCTAAACCGGTCACAACGAGGTTGCTAGACTTACAGCAGTAAGGGATTGTAGCAAGGAGGCAAACTTCAGTAACCAGGCTCTGCAGGCTCCTCCACAGAGGCTGGTTCTCCAAAAAGCAGAGGGGAATGGATGCAGGTTCCTCTCAAAAGACACACGGTTAAACCTCCTTGCCTCCCATCACCTTCCCCACTGCCCTTGGAAAACAAGTATGGGGCACTGGAGGTCGAGGGTGATTCTGATGCCGCAGGACACACCATCTGGGGTTTTCCCTGAGGCAAAACAGCCTAAGGCTAAACAGCCTAAGGTTACACACACTAAGGCAAAACAGCCTAAGGTTAAACAGCCTTCCCCTGGCATCAGGACTTGCTCCCTCAAAAAAACCAGGGTAATTGTTATTGGTGATTCCCTCCTGAGGGGAACAGAGGGCCCCATATGTCAGCCAGACCCTTCTCATAGGGAAGTTTGTTGCCTCCCGGGAGCTCAAGTTAGAGATGTTACCAGAAGGCTGCCTAGTCTGGTGCAGCCCTCTGACTACTATCCCTTAATAGTTACGCAGTTAGGGAATGATGATGTTGCAACCAGAACTCCCAGGGCTATCAAAAATTACTTCAGGGCCATGGGAGATCTGGTTGAGAGGTCAGGTGCACAAATAATTTTTTCATCTATACCCTCAGTTGCAGGAGGGAATACAAGAAGGAACAGATTGGCAGCTATAGTCAACAAGTGGCTTAGAGGCTGGTGTAGTCAAAAGAATATTGGGTTTTTCAATCTTGGAGAACTTTCTACTGCACCAGGTCAGCTGGCAACAGATGGAGAACATCTGTCCCAGAGGAGGGGAAAGATCAAAGTGTACGAGAATGGCCTATCCCTCAAAGGGAAAAAGATTCTAGGAAAGGAATTAGCAGGTCTCATTGACAGGGCTTTTAACTAGATTTGAGGGGGGAAGGGGCTGAAACCAGTCCGCCCAGACAGGAATCTGAGGGTGGTAAGCTGGAGTCAGAGGTGAAACCAGCAGCCCAGCTGAAGTGCATGTATACTAATGCATGAAGTATGGGCAACAAATAAGAGAAGCTGGAAACCCTGTTGCAGCAGGAAAGTTATGATGTAGTTGCCATCACAGAGACGTGGTGGGATGACTGGAGTGCTGCAATTGACGGCTACAGGCTCTTCAGGAGAGACAGGCAAGGAAGAAGGGGTGGAGGGGTGGCCCTGTACATCAGGGAGGCACTGGATGCCGTTGAGATGGAGATCAGGGATGATCGGGTTGAGTGCTTGTGGGTGAGAATTAGAGGGAAGACCAGCAGGGCAGACATCCTAGTTGGAGTCTGTTATAGACCACCCAACCAGAAGGATGATGTTGATGAAGCATTCTATAGGCAGCTTAAGGCTGTCTCAAGATCGCCTGAACTTGTTCTCATGGGCAACTTCCACCTGCCTGATATCTGCTGGGATCTCAACACAGCAGAGAGGAGGCAGTCTGGGAGGTTCTTAGAGTGCATGGAGGACAGCTTCTTATCCCAGGTGCTGTGTGAGCCTACCAGGGGTGAGGCTATGCTTGACCTCCTCTTCACCAGTAGGGAAGGGCTGGTGTGTGATGTGGTAGTTGGAGGGTATTTAAGGGCCAGTGACCATGAGATAATCGAATTTTCAGTACTCAGTCAAGCCAAGAGGGGGAGCAAGAAGACCTCCACTCTGGACTTCCGGAGGGCAGACTTCAGGCTACTCAAGGAACTAACTCAGAAGGTTGCTTGGGAAACAGCCCTTAAAAATAAAGGGGTCCAGAAGAGCTGGACCGACTTCAAGGAAGAACTCTTGAAGGCCCAGAAACAGGCTGTGCAATGTGCCGGAAGATGAGCCGCCGGGGCAGACGGCCAGCCTAAGGGAAAAAAAAGAGGGTGTAACATCTTTGGAAAAAAGGGGAGGCAACCCATGGAATGTTTAGGGATGTTGCTAGGTCTTGTAGGAAGAAAATTAGGGAGGCAAAAGCACATTTGGAGCTCAGACTGGCCTCTGATGTGAAGGACAACAAAAAGTCCTTCTATAAATACATTAATAGCAAGAAGAAGGGCAAGGACAACCTCCACTCCTTGGTGGGCACGGAGGGGAACGTTGTAACAAAGGATGAAGAAAAGGCAGAGGTGCTTAACACCTTCTTTACCTCAATTTTTAATAGCAGGACAGAACGGCTTCCAGACAGCTGGCCTGCAGAGCTGGCAGAAGGAGCCAGGGAGCAGCACAGTTTTCCTCTGTTCCAGGATGGGGCAGTTAGAGATCTTCTCAGCCACTGGACCCCCACAAGGCCATGGGACCAGATGGGATCCATCCTAGGGTGCTGAGAGAGCTGGCAGATGAGCTGGCCAGGCCGCTCTCCATCATTTTGCAGCAGTCCTGGCTCACTGGAGAGGTCCCAGAAGACTGGAAGCTGGCCAGCATGGTGCCCATCCACAAGAAGGGCCGGTTGGATGAGCCAGGGAATTACAGGCCTGTCAGCCTGACCTCAGTACCAGGCAAGACTATGGAACAGGTCATCCTGAGTGCAATCACACAGCACTTACAGGATGGCCAAGGGATCAGGCCTAGCCATCATGGATTTAGGAAGGGCAGGTCCTGCCTGACCAACCTGATCTCCTTCTATGATCAGGTGACCCGCCGGGAGGATGTGGGGAGGCCTGTGGATGTGGTCTACCTGGACCTCAGCAAGGCCTTTGACACCATCACCACAGCAAACTCCTGGCCAAGCTGGCAGCCCATGGCTTGGACAGGAGCACACTGCATTGGGTTAGGAAATGGATGGAGGACCGAACCCAGAGAGTGGTGGTGAATGGTGCCACATCCAGCTGGCGGCCTGTCACTAGTGGTGTGCCCCAAGGATCAGTGCTGGGCCCCATGCTCTTCAACATCTTTATTGATGATCTGGATGAAGGCATTGAGTCCATCATCAGTAAATTTGTGGATGACACCAAGCTGGGGGCAGGAGTTGATCTCCTGGAGGGTAGAGAGGCTTTACAGAGGGACCTCGACAAGCTGGACAGATGGGCAGAATCCAACGGCATCCAAGTGCCGGGTTCTGCACATTGGCCACAACAACCCCATGCAGTGCTACAGGCTGGGGTCACAGTGGCTGGAGAGAGGCCAGGCAGAGAGGGACCTGGGGGTGCTGGTTGATGGGAGGCTGAACATGAGCCTGCAGTGTGCCCAGGCAGCCAAGAGGGCCAATGGCATCCTGGCCTGCATCAGGAACAATGTGGCCAGCAGGAGCAGGGAGGTCATTCTGCCCCTGTACACTGCACTGGTTAGGCCACACCTTGAGTCCTGTGTCCAGTTCTGGGCCCCTCAGTTTAGGAAGGATGTTGACTTGCTGGAACGTGTCCAGAGAGGGGCAACAAGGTTGGTGAGGGGTTTGGAACACAACCCCTATGAAGAGAGGCTGAGGGAGCTGGGGTTGCTTAGCCTGGAGAAGAGGAGACTCAGGGGTGACCTTATTGCTCTCTACAACTACCTGAAGGGAGGTTGTAGCCAGGCAGAGGTTGGTCTCTTCTCCCAGGCAGCCAGCACCAGAACAAGAGGACACAGTCTCAAGCTGCACCAATGCAGGCTTAGGCTGGACATTAGGAGGAAGTTCTATACAGAGAGAGTGATTCCCCATTGGAGTGGGCTGCCTGGGGAGGTGGTGGGGTCACCGTCGTTGGGGGTGTTCAGGAGGAGACTTGATGGTGTGTTTGGTGACATGATCTTGTTGTTTGATGGGTTGGACACAATGATCTTGAAGGTCTCTTCCAACCTGGTTTATTGTATTGTATTGTACTGAACCACAGAATCATGGAAGGAGACCTCTGAAAATTATCTGGTCCAACCCCACTGCTAACACAGGCATGTATGTGACAACCCTAATTACTTCTAGGAATTTCATTACTCCTAGGAACCGCACGAGGTTCCAAAGGGCCAAGTGCAAGATCCTGCACCTGAGTTGGGGCAATCCTCATTAGCAATAGAGGCTGGTGGAGGATATGATAAAGAGCAGCCCTGCAGAAAATTACTTGGAGTACTGGTGAATGAAAAGCTGGATATGAGCCAAATTGCATCTTGGACTGCACCAAAGAATTTTAGCCAGCATATCAAGAAAAGTGATTCTGCCACTTTACATTGTTGTGCTGACACCTCACCTGGGCTCTGAGGCTCTCAACACAAGAAGGACATGGACCTGAAGAAGGCCCAGAAGAGGGCCACAAAAGTCACCGGAGGGCCAGAGCACCTCTCCTCTGAAGAAAGGCTGAGAGAGTTGGGCTTATTCTGGAGAAAAGGAGGCTCTGGGGTGACCTTATAGCAGCTTTCCAATACCTGAATGAGGCCTACAAGAAAGCTGGGAAGGGACTGTTTACAAGGGCATGTAAGCAATAGAACAAGGGACAATGTTTTTAAACTAGATTTAGCTTGGACATTAGGAAGAAGTTCTTCACTGTGAGGGTGGTGGAAAACTGGAACAGGTTGCTCGGACAGATGGTAGAGGCCCCATCCCTGGACACGTTCAGGGTCAGGCTAATAGGGCTCTGAGCAACCTGATCTAGTTGGGGATGTCCCTGCTTTCTGCAAGGGGGTTCAACCTTTAAAGGTCCCATCCAACCCAGTGCATTCTACAATTGTAATATAATCCAGTATCATACACTGCAGAAAACGCAAGTCTGCCCAATAGATATCCCTTGATTCCAGGCTTTCCAGTTGTGAGCACCTGGATATGAGCCCTCAAGAACACAGTCCCACTCCAGATGCTTCTACAGCCCATCTCACACAGATTGACAGAGTAGACTGGAACTCCAGTAGCCAGCCCTGCTGTGATCTTGCTCTTAGAGACTCACTGTGACACAAGCACAGCTGGTGATGACCCACAGGATCCTGCAGTAGCCAATCTGTTGCCTTCTCACCCTTAGAGGCAAGCACTCATACCAGCTGCTATGACACCTCACCTACCCATGGGTTTCTCCAGCTGGCTCTTTACTAGTACTCACATGCGCACCCAGACTCATTACAGCTGCTGACATCACAGACACACAGGCCCCTGTGTCCACAGTCCCACACCAGGTGCTGGCAATTTGGTTTCACTCTCTCCAATCTCTATGCCAACTAACCCTCAGCACACAGACACTTCAGCCCATGGTCCCAGCCCAGCCACCAGCACCCAGACATTCACTCACTCCATGTGCTAGTACCACAAGCAAACTGGCCTCCACCCTGGGGTCTGACTTAGGTTGCTGGCACTCAAGCCCCCATACACACACAGAGACCTACAGAACAGATGCTCTTCAACTGGAAAAGAGAAGTGGAATTTGGTAAGACAGGATAAATAGCACTGGTGAGGAGTACGGCATGGCCAGACAAGTGTATAACCTATTTACACACCCTTTTTATCTGCTTATTACTTTATTTCCCCATAAGAAGTCCTGTGCAATTCCAAAATACTCTTCTACTAAATTATGGTGTGTCCTATATCCCAGGCACTGTTTCCCCTCAGTTGAAAAGGGTTCCATGACTAGACAGAAGGGCTGAGGCTCTCCTGGGACAGACTGCTCCTCCTTCCAAGTCCTTAACCTGGGCTCCTGTCTGCCTTTGTGGACTCTGTGCTCCCTTGGCTTTGCAGAGACGGGCCTCTGATGGACTCATGGCTTCATTGATGGGTCTGGATACAGCTGTGCAAGGTATGATTCGGGATCCCCACCTGCCACTACCTCTCTGAACTCTTCCAGGGTTCTGCAGACAAGCTTTTATCACACAACCTGAACCACATACCAGACAGGTCAAGGTCAATAATCCAAGAGTGGCAAAAAATGGTTACTGAAACAAAAGTGTAAGAAGTCAGTGAGAAACTAAGGGCTATTTACGAATTTTTGGTCTTTCTTGTTACTCTTCTCTGTAATTTACCTAATTCTACTATACCTTTTGAAGATGAAAGGACAGCAACACTACACAACATTCAAAATGGATCATGGCATGATTCATATGGTAGCACAGTATTTCAATTTTTTCACTGTTGTTCTTCAAGAAGTCCTCAACTTTCAGTTTATAGCTTTGATTTCTCCAAAGAAGTTAGCTGGTATTTTCATTTTTGTCATGTTTCAATGTTGGGTGTGCAGATATCAAAGCTCTGAAGACATGAATAGACCTTAACAACCCTGACATGCCTCACCAGGGCTCTCCACCTGCACCTTCTTTCATGGGCCCCGAAGTTCCACTTCAGTATGTCTGGGGTTGCCAGTCTTTCCGTGAGCTATGTTGTAACTGAGCCTGTCTCTGGTTTTGCCTCCTGGATGGACATTTCACCTAAGCTGTAGGCAGCTCATCGACTGGATGTATCCTGTAGCTTTTCTCTGGCTATGTCTCATGGATGGAGATGGAAACCCTTGCCAAGGCCTCATCTCCACCTCTGTCTCTGGCACCATCTCTTTCTAGAGTAGAACAGATTATTTCATTTGGAAGGTACCTACAACAGTCATCTAGTCCAGCTGCCTGACCAGTTCAGAGCTGACCAAAAGTTAAAGCATGCTGTTACTGCCATTGTCCAAATGTTTCTCAAGCACTGACAGGCTTGGGCCACCAACCCTTGGGGAAGCCTTCTTCAGGGTTCCACCCTCTCAAGAACAAAATGCTTCCTAATGCCTGGTCTAAATATTCCCTGAAGCAGCTTCAAAATATTTCCATGAATTCTGTCACTAGATCTCAGGGAAAAGCAATCAGCATCTCCTCAGGAAGTTGCAGAGAGCAACGAGGTCACCTCTCAGTCTCCTTTTCTCCAAACTGGACAAGCCCAAAGTCATATGACATTACTTCTAGCAATTTTCATCAACTTTGTTGCCCATCACTGGACACAGTCCAAGACATTCATGTTTTTCTTAAATGGCGGGACTCAGAACTGCACAAAGCAGTGAAGGTGAGGCCTCACCAACACTGAATACAGAGGGACAGTCACCTCTTTTGAGCAGCTGATTACACTACATTTGATACACTCCAGGACACACTTTGCCCTCTTGACTGCCAGGGAACATTGACATTCATATTGAGCCTTCTGTCAACAGTAACCCCAAATCCCTTTCTGCTGGGCTCTGCTTGGCCTTATTCTGTCCCAGCTGCACAATCTAGCATTTCAACTGTCTACATCTCATCCAATTAATCATTGCCAAATGACCCAATCTATCTAGATACTTCTGTAAGACCACTTGTCCTTCAAGACCTAACAGCACCTCCCAGTTTGTTATCATCAGCAAACTTACTAATAGTGCACTTAACTCCTGCATCCAGACTTTTTATAAATTTCTTGAACAGAACTGGCCCTAGAATTGAACTCTGAAGAGCACCACTGACAATTGTCACCTGCCAGATGTAGCCCCATTCACTATAACCCATTGAGTTCTGCCCTTCAGCCAGTTCACCCAGAATGTCATGAATTCTTCATACAGTTGCCCGTGGCTGCCCCTGGCTGCCCCTGACTCTAGTTCATCACTTATCAGGCATGATTCTGTTGATTACCAGGCCAGTCAGCCTGACCTCAGTGCCAGGGAAAATGATGGAGCAGATTATCCTGGCGGCAGTAACTGCGCACCTGCAGGATGGCCAAGGGCTCAGGTCCAGCCATCATGGATTTAGGAAGGGCAGGTCCTGCCTCTCCAACCTGAACTCCTTCTGTGATCAGGTGAGCTGCCTGGTGGATGTGGGGAGGCCTGTGGATGTGGTGTACCTGGACTTCAGCGAGGCCTTTGACACCATTCCCCACAGCAAACTGCTGGCTAAGCTGTCAGCTCGTGGTTTGGACCACAACACTCCGTGCTGGATTTGGAACTGGCTGGAGGGCCAAGCCCAGAGAGTGGTGGTGAATGGTGCCACCTCCATCTGGAGGCCAGTCACCAGTGGTGTCCCCCAGGGATCAGTGCTGGGCCCCATCCTCTTTAGTATCTTCACTGATGATCTGGATGAGGGGATTGAGACAGTCATCAGCAAATTTGTAAATGACACTAAGTTGGGAGCGGCTGGAGAGTAGCCAGACAGCCGACTGAACATGAGTCAGCTGTGTGCCCAGGTGGCCAAGAAGGCCAATGGCATCCTGGCCTGCATTAGGAATAGTGTGGCCAGCAGGAGCAGGGAAGTCATTGTGCCCCTGTACTCTGCATTGCTTAGGCCACAACTTGAGTACTGTGTCCAGTTCTGGGCCCCTCAGTTTAGGGAGGACATTGAGACACTTGAACGTGTCCAGAGAAGGGCAACAAGGCTGGTGAGAGGCCTTGAGCACAAGCCCTATGAGGAGAGGCTGAGGGAGCTGGGATTATTTAGCCTGGAGAAGAGGAGGCTCAGGGGCAACCTCATTGCTCTCTACAACTACCTGAAGGGTGGTTGTGGCCAGGAAGGGGTTGGTCTCTTCTCTCTAGCAACCACCACCGGAACAAGGGGATACAGTCTCAAGCTGCACCAGGGGAAGTTTAGGCTCAAGGTGAGGAGAAGGTTCTTCACTGAGAGAGTCATTCATCATTGGAATGGGCTGCCCAGGGAGGTGGTGGAGTCACCATTCCTGGAGGTGTTCAAGAGGGGACTGAACGTGGCACTTGGTGCCATGGTCTAGTCATGAGGTCTGGGGTGACAGGTTGGACTCAATGATCTTTGAGGTCTCTTCCAACCGTGGTGATACTGCACTACTAGCACCCAGCTCTGTTCATCCTGTGAAAGCCCTATGGAGCTGCTCCTCTCAAACAGGCCACAATCTGTGGTGGGATCACCCTTGGCCCCCAAAATCTCCATCCTCTAGGAACATCAGCCTTTACAATACAATACAATACAATACAATACAATACAATACAATACAATACAATACAATACAATACAATACACCAGGCTGAAAGAGACCTTCAAGATCATCGTGTCCAACCCATCAACCAATCCAACCCACCTAAACAACTAAACCATGCAGCCAAGCACCCCATCAAGTCTCCTCCTGAACACCTCCAATGAAGGTGACTCCACCACCTCCACAGGTAGCCGATTCCAATGGGCACTCTCTCTGTATAGAACTTCTTCCTAACATCCAGCCTAAACCTCCCCTGGCGCAGCCTGAGACTGTGTCCTCTTGTTCTGGTACTGGCTGCCTGGGAGAAGAAACCAACCTCTGCCTGGCTACGACCTCCCTTCAGGTAGTTGTAGAGAGCAATAAGGTCACCCCTCAGTCTCCTCTTCTCCAGGCTAAGCAACCCCAGCTATCCTCAGCCTTTCCTCATAGGGCCTGTGTTCCAAATCCCTCACCAACTTTGTTGCCCTTCTCTGGACATGTTCCAGCAAGTCAACATCCTTCCTAAACTGAGGGGCCCAGAACTGGACACAGTACTCGAGGTGTGGCCTAACCAGTGCAGTGTACCTCCCTGCTCCTGCTGGACACACTGGTCCTGATGCAGGCCAGGATGCCATTGGCCTTCTTGGCTGCCTGGGCACACTGCAGGCTCATGTTCAGCCTACCATACAATACAATACAATACAATAAACCAGGTTGGAAGAGACCTTCAAGATCATCGCGTCCAACCCATCAAACAACTAGATCACGTCACCAAGCACTCCATCAAGTCTCCTCCTGAACACCTCCAATGACGGTGACCCCACCACCTCCCCAGGCAGCCCATTCCAATGGGCAATCACTCTCTCTGTATAGAACTTCCTCCTAACGTCCAGTCTAAACCTGCCTTGGTGCAGCCTGAGACTGTGTCCTCTTGTTCTGGTGCTGGCTGCCTGGGAGAAGAGACCAACCTCTGCCTGGCTACAACCTCCCTTCAGGTAGTTGTAGAGAGCAATAAGGCCACCCCTCAGTCTCTGGCCACACTGTTCCTCATGCAGGCCAGGATACCATTGGCCCTCTTGGCTGCCTGGGCACACTGCAGGCTCATGTTCAGCCTCCCATCAACCAGCACCCCCAGGTCCCTCTCTGCCTGGCCACTCTCCAGCCACTCTGACCCCAACCTGTAGCACTGCATGGGGTTGTTGTGGCCAATGTGCAGAACCCGGCACTTGATGTGTTGAATCTCATTGCATTGGACTCTGCCCATCTGTCCAGCCTGTCGAGGGCCCTCTGCAAAGCCTCTCTGCCCTCCAGCAAATCAACTCCTGCCCCCAGCTAGGTGTCATCTGCAAATTTACTGATGATGCACTCAATGCCCTCATCCAGATCATCAATAAAGATGTTGAAGAGCATGGGGCCCAGTACTGATCCCTGGGGCACACCACTAGTGACAGGCCACCAGCTGGATGTGGCACCATTCACCATCACTCTCTGGGCTCGGCCCTCCAGCCACTTCCTAACCCAACACAGTGTGATCCTGTCCAAGCCATGGGCTGCCAGCTTGGCCAGGAGTTTGCTGTGGGGAACGGTGTCAAAGGCCTTGCTGAGGTCCAGGTAGACCACATCCACAGGCCTCCCCACATCCACCAGGCGGGTCACCTGATCATAGAAGGAGATCAGGTTGGTCAGGAAGGACCTGCCCTTCCTAAATCCATGCTGGCTAGGCCTGATCCCTTGGCCATCCTGTAAGTGCTGTGCGATCGCACACAAGATGACCTGCTCCATAATCTTGCCTGGCACTGAGGTCAGGCTGACAGGCCTATAATTCCCTGGCTCATCCAACCGGCCCTTCTTGTGGATGGGCACCACGTTGGCCAGCTTCCAGTCTTCTGGGACCTCTCCAGTGAACCAGGACTGCTGCAAAATGATGGAAAGTGGCTTGGCCAGCTCATCTGTCAGCAATCTCAGCACCCTAGGATGGATCCCATCCGGTCCCATGGCCTTGTGGGGGTCCAAGCGGCTCAGTAGATCTCTAACTTCCTCTTAGAGCAGCAGGAAACTATGCAGCTCTCTGGCTCCTTCTGCCAGCTCTGCAGGCCAGCTGTCTGGAAGACGTTCTGCCCTGCTAGTGAAGACTGAGGCAAAGAAGGTGTTAAGTACCTCTGCCTTTTCCTCATCCTTTGTTACAACGTTCTAATCCGTGTCAACCAAGGAGTGGAAGTTGTCCTTGCCCTTCTTGCTATTAATGTATTTATAGAAGGACTTTTTGTTGTCCTTCACAGCAGAGGCCAGTCTAAGTTCTAAATGGGCTTTTGCCTCCCTAATTTTCTTCCTGCATGTCCTAGCAACATCCCTATAAATTCTGTAGGTTGCCTCCCCTTTCTTCCAAAGATGATATACCCTCTTTTTTTCCCTTAGTTCTATTAAAAGTTCATTACCCATCCAGGCTGGCCGTCTGCCCTGGCGGCTCATCTTCCGGCACACTGGCACAGCCTGTTCTTGCACCTTCAATAGTTCTTCCTTGAAGTAGGTCCAGCTCTCCTGGACCCCTTTGTTTTTAAGGGCTGATTCCCAAGGAACCTTCTGAATTAGTTCCTTGAGTAGCCTGAAGTCTGCCCTCCGGAAGTCCAGAGTGGAGGTCTTCTTGGTCCCCCTCTTGGCTTGGCTGCATACCGAAAACTCAATTATCTCGTGGTCACTGGTGCCTAAACACCCTCCGACCACCACATCACCCACCAGCCCTTCCCTGTTGGTGAAGAGGACGTCAAGCATAGCCTCACCCCGGTAGGCTCGCACAGCACCTGGGATAAGAAGCTGTCCTCCATGCACTCTAAGAACCTCCTAGACTGCCTCCTCTCTGCTGTGTTGAGATCCCAGCAGATATCAGGCAGGTGGAAGTCACCCATGAGAACGAGGTCAGGTGATCTTGAGACAGCCTTAAGCTGCCTATAGAATGCCTCATCAACATCCTCCTCCTGGTTAGGTGCTCTACAACAGACTCCAACTAGGATGTCTGCCCTGCTGGTCTTCCCTCTAATTCTCACCCACAAGCACTCAACCCGATCATCCCTGATCTCCATCTCAACGGCATCCAGTGCCTCCCTGATGTACAGGGCCACCCCTCCACCCCTTCTTCCTTGCCTGTCTCTCCTGAAGAGCCTGTAGCCATCAATCGCAGTGCTCCAGTCATGCGAGTTGTCCCACCACGTCTCTGTGATGGCAACTACATCATAACTTTCTTGCTGTAACAAGGCTTCCAGCTCCTCTTGTTTGTTACCCATGCTTCGTGCATTAGTGTACATGCACTGCAGCTGGGCTGCTGGTTTCACCTCTAGCTCTAGCTTATCACCCCCAGACTCCTGCCTGAGGGCACTGGTTTCCGACCCTTCCCCTTCGAAGCTAGTTTAAAGCCCTGTCAATGAGACTTGCTAATTCCCTTCCCAGAATCTTTTTACCTTTGGGGGACAGGCCATTCTCGTGTACTGTGACCTTTCCCCTCCTCTGGGACAGATGTACTCCATCTGTTACCAGCTGACCTGGTGCAGTAGAAAGTTCCCCAAGATCGAAAAAAACAAAATTCATTCGTCTGCACCAGCCCCTAAGCCACTTGTTGACTACAGCGGCTGACCTGTTCCTTATTGTGTTCCCTCCTGCAACTAACGGTATCAATGTAAAAATTATTTGTGCACCTGACCCCTCAACCAGATCTCCCAGGGCCCTGAGGTCATTTTTGATAGCCCTGGGAGGCCTGGTACCAACATCATCATTCCCTAACTGCATAACCAATAAGGGATAATAATCAGAGGGCTGTACCAGACTGGGCAGCCTTCTGGTAACATCTCCAACTTGGACTCCTGCTAGGCTAATAACTTCTCTATGAGATGGGTCTGGCCTACATATGGGACCTTCTGTTCCCCTCAGAAGGGAATCACCAATAACAATTACCCTCCTTTTCTTTTTTAGGGAGCAAGTCCTGATGCCAGGGGAAGGCTGTTTAACCTTAGGCTGTGTTGCCTTAGGCTGTTTAACCTTAGGCTGCTTTACCTTAGGCTGTTTAACCTTAGGCTGTTTAACCTTAGGCTGTTTAGCCTCAGGGAAGACCCCAGATGGTGTGTCCTCCGGCATCAGTATCACCTCACCCTCGATCTCCAGCGCCCCACACCTGTTTTCCAAGGGCAGCAAGGGAGGTGGGGGGAGGCAAGGAGGTTTTAATTTGTGTCTTTTGAGAGGAATCTGCATCCATTCCCTCTGCTTTTCGAACAACCAGTCTCTGCTGGGGAGCCTGTGGATCCTGCTTACTCGGGTTCATCTCTTTCCTCCTGTGGCTCATCTCTTTTCTACATTCCCATACATCTCTAAGACTAGCAACCTCATCCTTTAGTCTGGCCACAAGGTCGAGCAGATAGCCAATCTGCTCACACCTAATGCAAGAGATGCTTCCACTACCCTGCATCTCAAAAGCCAGGCCCCAGCACTCACTACAGCCAGATACCTGGACAGCTACCTGCTTGTGTTCTACCTCAGTCTGGGTCGACACTGATTTTTTAAAGGAGATTTTGCTGCGCGTTATAACCATGCTGCCCCTGGCCACAGCCGTGGCTGCCCCTGGACACACCACCCACTGGACAAAAGGAAATAATGCATTTTGGACCATACTGCTCCAAAACGCTGCTGTGATCCCTTGCAGCTAAATCAAATGTATGTTCTCCTTAGCCATTGTATACCACAGATGTTTGAATTGTAGAAAAGTAAATGTTGGTTACTGGTTAACCCAAAGTAATTTGGTTAAAGAGGCAACTGAATGTGAGAAATAGTTATAAAACTGATCAGCTCAACAATTCATTCTTGTGACATAACTGGAGTTTACAAATATAAACCAAAACTGAATTATCATAGGTTTGACTAACACTGCAGTCTAATTTTAAACATCTGGATTTAACACTAGGATTTAATGTGGATTTCACAAATATCTTTTAGAAAGTCTTAGTTAAGTTTTATTTTGAATTTACACTAGTGTATATTTGCACATCATCTGTAACATGCTAACTCCTATCTCAATTATATGGTGGGTCCTCCTGTAGATGAAGGGGTACAAAAAGAACTGTATTGACCTAAACCTGGCATTGATATTTCCTGAATAATTCATATAAAGTCATCTTCAACCTTCCTTTCTACTACAGACTGTTTTCATTAGAGTTTACATTAAAGTATTTAAAGCCACAACTTTACGTGCATCAAAATAAAAACACAGATAAAACATTAAGATCAGAGTAATTACAAAAGAAATTAAGTAAAATCATCAACCATCTCCTCAATCGTGAGACACAATAATATTTGTTCTCTAGCTGTCATCATTAGCAGAAATGATGACATCATCATTAGTAGAAAAACAATCATTGACTTCTGAAAGTCATTCCCAATGAAATGACAAAAGGTAAGTAATTTTGAAGATACATGCTATGTATTACTTGGATTAAATTCGCATCTCAAGTCTGATACACCTTTTCTCCTTTTACATCATTATCTTCTCAAATGCATAGAAAAAGCTACTAGATAAACACAAGCTGTAAAAACATGAGTCACAAGAATCCTTGTGTCTCCACTGCCTTCTTGTGGTTTCACAGACTTCACTCTAACCACTTCTAAGACTAATCCCAACTGAGGTCTTATTCTACTTAGTACAAATTTCTAACAATCTGTAAAAGAATCCAGATGAAGTAAATTTCTCTTTACTCAGCTATAGGAGGAATTAAATATACTGCCACTAGTTTGAGGATATTAAAACCAAATACGTAATCTCACACCAAGGCATATACTTTGTGCCAAATCCTGCACACACTTTGTGAGATTAAGTAATTCAGTTGAAGTGAACAGAAACTAATCTAATAGCATTAATATGGGAAGCAAAAATAGCTTGTTCATTATCTATTTGCAGCCTCCATCTCATCTCCCCATCCTTCCAAAATGCCTTTTTTGTCACATCAAAGTAGATATGCTATACAAATGAAATGAGACAATTAAAAGCATATGCAGGCTCTAAGATGTGACAGAAATGTAGCATCACTAGAAAATTAACACTAAGAAAAAAAAAATACATTCTAAAAATGCAGCGAATACTTATGCAAAATACAATATAGATGTAGGCAGACATGACCTACTTCAGCATACTTGAAAAAAACAGAACCGATTCACCAAAACCCAGTAATATTCCTGGCTTCAGAAATGCATGCATGCTGCTTTTATTACTTTACTTTATAACTGAAAATTACAGTTCATGTGTATAGTCCACAGGGAGCATTTGCCTGTGCTCATCTGCACTGCCTACCAGCTGATCATTCCAGAACAGCTACAAAACGCCAGGGTGTCTCCACACTGGGAAGTCATAGGAACCACAGGAAGACATCTGCTCAGTGAAACTGATGTTGATGGACTTGCTGACTGCAGGGAAGTCAGACTAGATGATCTTTGCAGGTCCCTTCCAGCCTGGTCCAGTCTATGGCACTCCACATATGCCTACTTCCCCTTTTCCTTCAACTAGCTCTAGTCTGGTCCTATGAACACAATGCCCATTAAAGTGCTAAAACACATTAGGTCCTTGTGGATCATCTCTTCCAGCTATGTTTACTCAGAAGAAATGTACTGCATGAAGTCTCAGAGTGGTCCATAATGTAAATCAAAAGATGGCCGTGATGATCAGGAAACTCACTTGAAAAGCAAACACTGATCTACATTAAAACACTTATGTGTAGATTTTCCTTAGATGCCTCTACAATTTCCCACAAACACACAACTGTAATATTTCAGTGCTTCCTACTAGAATAGATTTTCCTCAGAAGCCATACTGTTTCAGGGCCATTCAGGACATCATTGCTTTTTGGACTGAAGGTTCTGGTGTCTCACATCCTATAGAATAGAATAGAATAGAATAGAATAGAATAGAATAGAATAGAATAGAATAGAATAGAATAGAATAGAATAGAATAGCTATGAATCACACATTTTTAATTTGTTTTAAATGTCCGTTATAAATAGTCTAACTATAAACTAAACAAACATGGCATAGTGCATGCAGTTTGCCTTGTCATGGAGTTATTTCTGACTGCAAAACTGCTTAAATGCATTGTATGATATACTGGCCATGTGATGTTTTATTGTATCTTCTCCTATTCTGTTCCAGTATTCTGGGACATAATTAGATACTACACTTGCGTATACATGCTCTTGCCAAAAATACATCTGCCCTTAAAACTTAACAGCTCTTCAATATCCTTGCTGTTATGACTTAGCATCATGCACAACCAAATTTTATGCACTCTTGTATTCAACATACTAATTACTTCTAATTTAATTGCATAAAATTCATTATAGAATTTCAGGGAACAGGTCTTGCCAAAAACCTCATCAAACTTGCTTCTCCTAATTATACTACTATTCTGGCAAGCAGAATTGTGGAGGAACACCTCTTACTGTTGGCCATTTCACTGACCAAATAAGGGGGATAATCACACACGTTTCTTTGCTTTCAGCCATTGAAACTCTTGTCTGGTGAGATCAAGAATAGCATGAAAGAGCTGAACAAGGAACTTAAAACCTCCATATCCAAATTGGCACAGGGAGAGAATTTCAATTCTTCTTCTTCCAGACAGATACAAGTTTCAGCTCTTAGAAATAGACATCCTCCAAGAAGGCCATTCCAAAACAGGTCAAACCAAAACAGACAACAGAGGCAATCACATTTGGATAACTCTACGTGACCAGTTTGGTGAGAATATGAATAGATGGGATGGTCAACCAACTTCCGATCTTTTCAGGAGATTAAGGGAACTGCAGAGTGGCAGAGCACAAGGTAGCAATACCAGAAGGGTGCCTGTTACTCCCTCAGTTTCCCAGAACAACTCTAATAGCTCTAACAGTGATTCCAACTCTGACACCAGACACTGTCCTAACTGCACGTGTGGATGTATTCCCCATAATTAGGGGTGCCCTGCCTCCCACCAGGGGAAGGAGAGGGATAATGGAGATAATCTACTGGGATGTGTACATCCAGTGGCCTGGCACTTCACAATTTCAGAAGTACAGGGCCTTGGTTGACACATGAGCTCAGTGCACAATAATGCCATCAAATTATCAGGGATCAGAGCCTGTAACTATTCTGGGAGTCACGTTGATCTCAACAGTTGACTAAGATACAAGTTGATATAAATTTAACTGGTAAACTGTGGAAGAAGCATACTGTTGTGACAGGACCTGATGCACCTTGTATTTTGGGAATTGATTTTCTGAGAGAAGGGCGTTTCAAAGACCATAAAGGTTACAAATGGGCTTTCGGAGTAGCATCTGTAGAAATTGATGGAGGAAAATTGATGTTGTCTATTAGACCTGAGCTTTCAGATGAATCTGCAGTTGTGGGACAACATGAGATAGAGGATATAAAGTTGCCGGTTGCTTCTCAAACTGTGCATCACACACAATACAGAACCAACTGTGACTCTTTGGTGCCCATACAAAATCTGATTAATCAGTTGGCAAGTCAGAATGTCATCAGCAAGACTCATTCAACTTTCAACAGTCCAATGTGGCCTGCACAAAAGCAAAATGGAGACTGGTGTCTGACAGTTGACTTCCGTGCCCTGAATGAAGTACCTCCACCTATGAGTGCAGCAGTTCCAGACTTGATGGAACTCCAGTATGAGCTGGAATCCAAAGAGGCCACATGGTATGCTACCACAGATGTTGCTAATGCTTTCATCTCTATTCCCGTAGCAGAGGAATGCAGGCCTCAGTTTGCCTTCGCCTGGAGAGGGGTCCAGTACACTTTCAACAGATTGCCAATGGGCTGGATCCACAGCTCAAGCATCTGTCATGCAGTGATCCATAATGCTCTGGAGAGAGGTGGTGCTCCAGAACACATCCAGTTCATCGATGATATCATCATCTGGGGTAAAACTGCTGAAGAAGTCTTCGAGAAAGGTAACAAAATCATTGACAATCTCTTGAAAGCAGGTTTCACCATTATGTGAGACAAGGTGAAAGGACCTGCCAGAGAGATCCAGTTTCTGGGAGTGTGGTGGCAAAATGGTTGCCATCTGTGGTGGTTTGAGCCTTGACTAGGATTTAAGAGCTCAGATTTTGGCTCGATAGCCGATCAGAACCGCTCCTTCGGGACAGCACCGCTTGCTTTGTGAGTTTCTGCTTGGGTTTTTGCCTTGCTTTCGGGGTTTAGCGGGTCGGGAGGACTCCTGGGGGGCAGGGATTGAGGCAGGCTCGTGCTCTCGCGAGCGTGCACGGGAGCGAGTGCCTGACGTCAGCCGCGGGAGATTTAAACCCCAGCTGGGCTGTGCGCGCGGCGCCATTTTGGCTCGATAGCTAGCCCTTCGGCTGCTTGCAAAAAAAAAAAAAAAAAAAAAAAAAAAAAATTGTTTTCACTCACGCGCTGCACCATGGTCATTACTCGGACCAAGGGTAGAAAAATAGCATCTACCCAGACAGAGTTGTTTCTCCAGCATGCTGGAGTCCAGGCTGCCAGCTGCAGAGAGTGCTTCAGCCTGGCAGTTGGAATAGAGGGAGAGAGAGAGGACACCTGTGTCAGGTGTGAGCAGGTGAACTTTCTCCTCAGTCTGGTGGCTGAGCTGAAGGATGAAGTGGCCGAGCTGAAGGAGGAGGTGTCTAGGCTGAGGTCAATAAGGGAAAGCGAAAGGGAGTTGGACTTGTGGGAGAAGGCTCTGCAGATCTCCCCTGCTGAGGGACGGGCCCCTGAGAACGGAGAGGGATGGACACGGGTCCCTGCCAAGGGTGGCAAGAGAAATCCGCCCCGGCCCTCTCCTCCTCCTCCGCTGCCCTTGCATAATAAGTATGAGGCCCTGCAGGCTGAGGGCGGTGGGGATGAGAGGGCTGAGGAGCGGCCATCCGGGGGGGAGATCAAGGCCAAGCAGTCCCCGCCGGCTGTAACGACCAGCTCCGGGGGCAGCCTAAGGCCAAGCCTAAGGCCAAGCCTAAGGCCAAGCAGTTCCCAACAGCTATAACGACAAGCTCCACAAAGAAAACGAGAAGGGTTATAGTTGTTGGGGACTCTCTCCTGGGGGGTGCTGAGGGACCCATATGTCGTCCCGACCCATCCCACAGGGAGGTCTGCTCTCTACCCGGGCGCGAGTAAGGGACATTGCAAGGGGAATCCCCAAGCTTATCAGTCCCTCTGACTATTACCCTCTACTGGTGATACAGGCTGGGAGTGATGAGATCGACAGGAAGGGCACCAGGGCAATTAAGAAGGAGTTTAGGGCCCTTGGACAGTTGATCGATGGGGCAGGCGTGCAAGTGGTGTTCTGCTCAGTTCCCTCAGTGGCAGGGGAGTACACTGAGAGGAACAGGAGAACCCACACCATCAACAAGTGGCTCAGGGAATGGTGCCAGCGGAGGAACTTTGGTTTCTTTGATCATGGGGCAACTTTTATGGCACCTGACCTGCTGGGTCCTGATGGGGTACATTTATCTAGAAGGGGCAAGAGAGTCCTAGCACTAGAGTTGGCAGGGCTCATTAGGAGGGCTTTAAACTAGGTCTGAAGGGGGTGGGTGAAGACATCGGTCCCTCTGCAGAGGTAAGAGTAGGGCACAAGGTAGGGTCAACTGAGAGGTCGGGAGCCCAGCTGCAGTGCATGTACACCAATGCACGCAGCCTGGGCAATAAGCAAGATGAGCTGGAGGTCCTAATCCACCAGGGCAACTATGATATAGTTGCCATCTCAGAAACATGGTGGGACAACAGGCACGATTGGAGTGCTACACTGGGGGGTTACAGGCTCTTTAGGAGGGATAGGAGAGGGAGAAGAGAAGGAGGGGTGGCTTTGTATATTAGGGAGACACTTTCTGCCTCTGAACTTGAGGTGGAAGATGAGGGAATTGAGAGCCTGTGGGTTAAAATCAGAGGGCAGCCCAACAAATCTGACATCCTGGTTGGAGTCTGTTATAGACCACCCAACCAGGATGAGGAGGTTGATGAATTATTCTACAAACAACTGGAGGCTGTTTCAAGATCATCAGATCTTGTCCTCGTGGGTGACTTCAACCTGCCAGATATCTGCTGGGAACTTAATTCAGCAGAGAGAAGGCAGTCCAGAAGATTCCTGGAGCGAATAGAGGACTGCTTCCTGACGCAGCTGTTAAGCGAGCCTACCAGGGGACAGGCTCTGCTTGACCTGCTGCTCTCCAATAGGGAAGGGCTGGTGGGAGATGTGACCGTGGGAGGCTGCCTAGGGTGCAGTGACCACGAGATAGTGAAGTTTTCAATATGCAGGGAGATAGGGAGGAGTACCAACAGAACCTTCACCTTGGACTTCCGGAGGGCAAACTTCAGCCTCTTTAAGAAACTTATTTGTAAAGTTCCCTGGGTACCAACCCTCATGAACCGAGGGGTCCAGGAGGGTTGGACCTACTTCAAAAAGGAGCTCTTGAAGGCACAGGAACTGGCGGTTCCCATCTGCCGAAAGATGAGCCGGCGGGGAAGGCGACCAGCCTGGATGAGCAAGCAGCTCCTGGAGGAATTAAGGGAAAAAAGAGGCTGTATCACCTTTGGAAGGAGGGGAAGGCTTCTCGAGGTATGTTCACGGAAGTGGTTAGATTATGTAGGAATAAAATTAGAGAAGCAAAGGCCCAGTTGGAACTGAAACTGGCCACCTCTGTGAAAGAAAATAAAAAGCAATTTTACAAATATATCAATGCTAAAAAGAAGGGCAAGAAGAATCTCCAGTCCTTACTGGACCTGGAGGGGAACACGGTGACCGAAGATCAGGAAAAGGCTGAGGTCCTGAACGCCTTCTTTGCCTCGATGTTTAACAGCAAGGTAGGAGTCCAGGATGAGTGGCCTCCTGAGCTGGGTAGTAGGGTTGGGGAGCAGTGTAGTACCCCAGAAATCCATGAGGAACTAGTTCGGGACCTGCTGAGCCACTTGGACATCCACAAGTCCATGGGACCAGATGGGATCCATCCTAGGGTGCTGAGAGAGCTGGCAGATGAGCTGGCCAAGCCACTCTCCATCATTTTCCTCCAGTCCTGGCTCACTGGAGAGGTCCCAGATGACTGGAAACTGGCCAATGTGGTCCCCATCCACAAGAAGGGACGGATGGAGGAACCCGGAAACTACAGGCCAGTCAGCCTGACCTCAGTGCCAGGGAAAGTGATGGAACAGATTATCCTGGCGGCAATAATTGCACACCTGCAGGATGGCCAAGGGCTCAGGTCCAGCCAACATGGATTTAGGAAGGGCAGGTCCTGCCTCTCCAACCTGATCTCCTTCTGTGATCAGGTGACCCGTCTGGTGGATGTGGGGAGGCCTGTGGATGTGGTCTACCTGGACTTCACCAAGGCCTTTGACACCGTCCCCCACAGCAAACTGCTGGCTAAGTTGTCAGCTCATGGTTTGGACAGTAACACTCTGCGCTGGGTTAGGAACTGGCTGGAGGGCCGAGCCCAGAGAGTGGTGGTGAATGGTGCCACATCCAGCTGGCGGCCAGTCACCAGTGGTGTCCCCAGGGATCAGTGTTGGGCCCCATCCTCTTTAACATCTTCATTGATGATATGGATGAGGGAATTGAGTCAGTCATCAGCAAGTTTGCAGATGACACCAAGTTGGGAATAGATGTTAGTCAGTTAGAGGGTAGAAAGGCTCTGCAGAGGGACCTCGACCGACTGGACAGATGGGCGGAGTCCAATGGGATGACATTCAACAAGTCCAAGTGCCGGGTGCTGCACTTTGGCCACAGCAACCCCATGCAGAGCTACAACCTGGGGTCAGAGTGGCTGGAGAGCTGCCAAACAGAGAGGGACCTGGGGGTGCTGATCGACACCCGCCTAAACATGAGCCAGCAGTGTGCCCAGGTGGCCAAGACGGCCAATGGCATCCTGGCCTGTATTAAGAATAGTGTGGCCAGCAGGAGCAGGGAGGTCATTGTGCCCCTGTACTCTGCATTGGTTAGGCCACACCTTGAGTACTGTGTCCAGTTCTGGGCCCCTCAGTTTAAGAAGGACATCGAGACACTTGAACGTGTCCAGAGGAGGGCAACAAGGCTGGTGAGAGGCCTTGAGCACAAGCCCTATGAGGAGAGACTGAGGGAGCTGGGGTTGTTTAGCCTGGAGAAGAGAAGGACCAGGGGTGACCTCATTGCCCTCTACAACTACCTGAAGGGTGGTTGTGGACAGGAGGGTGTTGGTCTCTTCTCCCAGGCAACCAGTACCAGAACAAGGGGACACAGTCTCAAGCTGTGCCAGGGGAGGTTTAGACTTGAGGTGAGGAGGAAGTTCTTCACTGAGCGAGTCATTCGTCATTGGAATGGGCTGCCCGGGGAGGTGGTGGAGTCGCCGTCCCTGGAGGTGTTCAAGAGGAGACTGGACATGGCACTTGGTGCCATGGTCTAGTTGTGAGGTCTGTTGGGACGGGTTGGACTTGATGATCCTTGGGGTCTCTTCCAACCTTGGTTATACTGTGATACTGTGATACTGTTTAGATAGGGGCAAGGATGAGAATCCCTCCCCCACTCCTCCTTCCTCTTTCCCAATCAAGAGAAAAAAGAAAGGGAAGGAGCAAATCTACTGAAGAAATAATTTGGAGTCGTATTGGAAGTAGAGAGGTAAAAAGTTTCTTTAAACTATATATATATAAAAAACAGTAACGGGAAGGGTTCACAAGGGTAAGGAATAAGGACGGATGGGGAAAATATGTATACAAAACCAGTCCTTTGGAGTCCTTTGAAGAGGTGTGGCTGTAGCAGGAACGAGGATGACCAGGGCTGACAATGTGGAACCAGAAAGCCAGCAGCAACTCTCTTTTGTCCCCACAACACAGAAGTAAAAGAGAGCAAATGGCTGCAGTGTCTTCCTTTTTATAGGCTTGATGGACAAGAAGGGGGAGTGGAACAGCCTAACTCAGACGACCTCTTGGTTTCTGGATTAGAGGTTACAGAGGCTCAGAGACAAATTATACTCCAACAGAGAAAGAAATTCCAGCTGCCTATGAAGGAATAAAAGCTGCTTCTGAAGTAATTGGAACTGAGTCACAATTTCTTCTAGCTGAAACTGTAACATGAAAGATCACGTAACTGAGGCATGCAGACGCTCGGGAAACTTCAAGCGGAGCGCGAAGGGCAACGGCGTGAAGACCCCAACTGCAGCCCCTGTGTGGCAGTCGCAAGTCAACTCCAGCCAGCCTCAACTCTCAAGCCAGCCACCCCAGGGAGCCTCGGGCTGGACCAGGCAGCAGCAATAGAAACAGTGTTAATAGACTCTAAACCAGTGAAAATTGCTACAGGTATGATGGGACCTGTAAAATACCGAGGACAGCCGTGTGGAGCACTGTTGCTGGGACGCTCCTCAGCAGGTCTAAAAGGACTATTTGTTCTACCCAGAGTTATCGATGCAGATTTCACTGGAGACATTTGTGTAATAGCCATGACATTTTTTCCACCCTAGGTCATTACTGAAGGTAGTCGCATTGCACAATTGGTACCATCCTTATAACTTACAGAAGCAGCCACAGCAATGTCCCAGAGCACAAGAGGAGCAGCACGCTTTGGATCAACAGGAGGAATGGCACTACTGTGTATGCCTATGGATCAGTGTCCAAAAGCTACCATCACTTTGGACAATGGGCATGAGCGATGTCAGCTAAATGCATTATTAGACACAGAAGCTGACATTAACATCATCTGCCATTCAGTCTGGCCTGACAACTGGCTAATCACTTCTATGTTAACAGGTGTGGAAGGCGCCAGTGGCACAGCGTCAGTCAGCAAGAGCCAAGATAAAATTATTATTGATGGCCGTGTCTGTGTATCCTTTTTGACCATAACGCAGTTACCTTCTAAAGTGGAAACACTGACTGGCCGAGACATTCTTACCCAAATTGGGGCACAACTCGTGACTGGTGGCTGTTTTTAACAGCGGTCACTACTTGGGCTTTCCTGATCCAGTTAACCTGGCTGACTGATGAACCAGTGTGGGTCGAGCAGTGGCCGCTGAAGAGAGAAATCCTGGAAGCAGCTCACCAATTAGATTTTTAACAACTACAACTAGGTCACATCAAACCATCCGTTAGCCCGTGGAATACTCCCATATTTGTTATCAAGAAAAAATCTGGCAAATATCAACTGCTTCACAACCTCCGAAAAGTTAATGACCAGATGGAAGCTATGGGAGCCTTGCAACCTGGCATGCCAAATCCTGCAATGTTGCCAGCAGGATGGAACTTGCTCATCATAGATTTAAAGGACTGTTTTTTTACCGTCAATATTCACCCTGATGATACCAAGCAATTTGCTTTTACCTTACCAGCATTAAACAGGGAAGCACCTGCTGCACGCTATGAGTGGGTCGTGCTTCCTCAAGGAATGAAGAACAGTCCATCTTGTGTCAACTGTTTGTCGATGCAGCCTTGCAACCAGTGCGACAAGCCTGGCCAGAAACACTAATATATCGTTACATAGATGACATCCTTAATGCATGGGAGCAACCATTCACACAACAACAGGAGATATTCTGAACAGAGCAACTCAGCAGGAGTTCTCTTGTGGTAGCAGCGGAAAAGATAAAGTGAACTACACCTTGGAAATATCTAGGATGGACAACAACGGACTCTGTTATACAGCTGCAGAAAATCACTATTCATAAGGAACGCCATACCTTTCAAAATGCTCAGAAATTTATGGGTGATATTCAATTGCTCCGTCCTGTGATTGGCACTAGGACGCAACTGGAAATTTTACGACCTCTCTTAAAGGGCACTAACCCTGCCACACCAGTCGTGCTGACACAACAACAACAGAAAGCAGTCAGTGATATTGCCAAGTCTATCTCACCTCTGTGCCCGGAAAGATCATGGAGCAGATCCTCCTGGAGGCACTAATGACTCAGAAGAATAGTGAAGAGGTGATTTGGAACAGTCAGCATGGCTTTGCCAAGGGCAAATCCTGCCTGACAAACCTGGTGGCCTTCTATGAACAGGTCACAACATTCATAAATGAGGGGTGAGCAACTGATGTCATTTACCCAGACTTGAGCAAAGCCTTCGACACTGTCCCGCACCACATCCTGGTCTCCAAGCTGGCGACACATGGGTTTGATGGATGGACCACTAGATGGATAAAGAACTGGCTTGATGGCCGCACCCAAAGAGTGGCTGTCAATGGGTCCATGTCCCAATGGAGGCCAGTGACAAGCGGAGTCCCCCAGGGATCAGTCCTGGGACCAGTCTTGTTCAACATCTTTGTGGGTGCCATGGACAGTGGCATCGAGTGCACCCTCAGCAAGTTTGCTGATGCCACCAAGCTGTGTGGTGCAGCAGACACGCTGGAGGGAAGGGATGCCATCCAGAGGGACCTTGACAGGCTGGAGAGGTGGGCACAAGTCAACCTCATGAGCTTCAACAAGACCAACTGCAGGGTCCTGCATCTGGGTCAAGGCAATCCCAGGCACAAGTGCAGGCTGTGCAGGGACTGGCTGGAGAGCAGCACTGAGGAGAGAGACTTGGGGGTGCTGGTGGAGGAGAAGCTCAACATGAGCTCTCAATGTGCACTTGCAGCCCAGAAAGCCAATCAGATCCTGGGCTGCATCAGGAGAAGTGTGACCAGCAGGTCAAGGGAGGTGCTTATTCCCCTCTACTCAGCTCTGGTGAGACCCCCACCTGGAGTACTGCATCCAGTTCTGGAGCCCCTATTACAAGGGGGATGTGGACGTGCTGGAAGGTGTCCAGAGAAGGGCCACGAGGATGATCAGAGGGCTGGAGCACCTCTCCTATGAGGACAGACTGAAGGAGTTGGGGCTGTTCAGTCTGGAGAAGAGAAGGCTCCCAGGTGACCTCATTATGGCCTTCCAGTATCTGAAGGGGGCCTACAGGAAGGCTGGGGAGGGACTTCTCAGGATCTCAGGTAGTGATAGGACTAGGGGGAATGGAATGAAGCTGGAGGTGGGGAGATTCAGGCTAGATGTGAGGAGGAAGTTCTTCACCATGAGAGTGGTCAAGCCCTGGAATGGGTTATCCAGGGAGTTGGTGGAGGCCCCGTCCCTGGAGGTGTTTAAGAGCAGGCTGGATGAGGCTCTGGCCAGCCTGATCTAGTGTAGGGTGTCCCTGCCCATGGCAGGGGTTAGAACTAGATGATCCTCGTGGTCCCTTCCAACCCTGACTGATACTATGATACTATCCTAAAACAATCGGTATCACGGTGACTTTTTGATTTACCAATTGATTTAACTATTCTGGGTGATGGTCCATTTTTGTTTGGTGCATTTACACAATCTACACCAGAAAAAGGGGATCGTGTGTGGGTTCTAGAATGGATATTTGGACCCCTGCAACCTCATAACTCAATTCAGACAAAAGTAGAATCATTAGCCCTTATAATTCAGAAGGGTCGCGGACGAGTGCTGCAAGTGACGGGACAGGAGCCAAACACAATCTTTGTACCAATTCGACAAGAGGATTTGAACTGGTTTTTACAACATTCAGTAGAATTACAAAAAAGCCTTTTAGGATTAAGTGTGCAAATAGCCTTGTCATCAGTACCCTTTCCTTTAAGATGGGTAGCTAATCAAGAATGGATGTCTATTCCAAAGCAAAGTGAGGACCCATTGCCAGATGCACTTACTGTCTTTACAGATGCAGGAAAGAAATCTAGGACAGCAGCAGTTACATGGCAAGAAGATGGACAATGGCAACACGTTCTTCTGGGAGCTGTTCCAGGAGACTCGCTGCAAACACTGGAACTCGCCGCAATGGTTTATGCCTTTAAACACTGGCTATAGCTTCCCCTTAATGTAGTTTCTGATTCCTTATATGCGGTAGAGGTAGCACAAAGAATAGAGGAAACCCTATTACAAGATACTAACAATCGCAGGCTAGGCGAATTATTTTTACAACTGCAGCTGGCCATTCGGCAGCAAGATGCTCCCTATGCAATATTACATGTCAGAAGTCATCAAGGTGCAATTGGTTTGGGAGAGGGTAAACTGGTATCTTTGTTAGTACCAATGGATGCCTTTACTAAAGCCCATGATGCACATGCTACCTTTCACCAGAATGCTAGAGGTTTGCATCGTTCCTTCGGTATCACAATGGATGAGGAATGGGGACTTGTGAGAGCCTGCCCGCAGTGCAGTCATCATGCAGGTCCAAGTCTCGGTCTTGGGTAAACCCCCGGGGTCTCGGCCTGAACAAGGTATGGCAAATGGATGTTACTCATGTGGCACATTTTGGGAGGCTCAAATATGTCCATGTCACCATTGATACCTTTAGCCATTTCATTTGGGCCTCAGCACAAGCTGGTGAAAAGGCAATTCATGTGATCCGGCATTTGACACTATGTTTTGCTGTAATGGGAGTCCCTAAACAAGTAAAAATGGACAATGGCCCGGCATATGCTGGACACCGAGTTAATAGATTTTTGCAACAATGGGGTGTGCACCACCCTACCACCCTATTGGCATTCCACACTTACCTACTGGACAAGCTATCGTAGAGAGTGCAAATCAGACATTGAAATGTTATTTGGAGAAGTTTGACAATGTACAAGATTCACAGGAGAAGCTAGGGCAAGTTCTTTTTGTTTTGAATCATTTGTGTATTTTTGGAGAGCAGAAAAGCCCTCCTGCCTATGTTCATGACTCTTCAGAACACCAACAACCCTGTCCGCAAATGTCAGTTATGTACCGACAGCCTACAACTGGACTCTGGATGGGCCCTGCTCCCGTCAGGTATTTAGGCAGAGGTCACATGTGTGTGTCTACTCCAACAGGTCCTTTGTGGGTTCCAAGCAAGTGGACTCGACCAGTGCCTCTGACTACTCCAGTGACACAAGAACATGAGGATTCTTCTGTTTCTGACGATGCCCCTGATGGGTCTGACAATCACATCGATAAACCCGAGGACTAATATGCGAGTTACGTGGGCCAACCAAACGGGCAATTTGGACTTTTGCCTAAGCTTGCAGTCTGCGGTAGAGCCTTTTAAAACGTGCTTGATTGGTGTTCCTGATTTTAATGCTGATGCTTTTAGAAATTATAGTGTGTATGTTGATTGCTTTAAAGCTAATAGCACCTCGGATTGTGCTGCAGGACTGAACGTTACCCTACCCTGGGAGCCACAAGAATTGCAACTGTTAGGCTCTGCGCGAGTTGGCAATGCATCTCATAACTGGACTCACAGGTGTATTGGTTTTGGTTCAGTGTATCAAGGGCTGACTGCTCGCATCTACAATAAGGTTCCCCTTGCACTGCAGAACAGCTTTCTTGGGTGGACGGTAGTCAGCCCCAGATTGCAAGGGGAATGTAAGGTTTATGGTGATTATTGTGGATGGAACAATACACATAAAGAGGTGACTGTTGCAGATGGCACAATATTTATGGGAGGGGTGATGTTCAGTGCTTATGGGGCGCCCAGGTTTGATCAAATTTTTGTCCACTATAGGCATGATGAGGCACCATTTCGGTATTTCACTGGGACTTTGCCTTATTTATGGAACAACAACACAGCCAAGGCTCTGCACCCTGGAATATTTTTGATCTGTGGTGACACAGCATGGCAGGGAATACCAAAAAATGCCTATGGAGGTCCATGTTATCTGGGTAGGCTTACCCTATTTGCCCCTCGACATCAGGATTGGCTAAACATCTCTGCTGCACTGCAACATCAACAAAAATGATCCTTGCTTCATCTGGATGGAAGTTGTAAAGATGATATAGCTTTGTGGTCAGCTACAGCAAATATCTTTGCTTCCCTTTTTATTCCTGGTCTTGCTGCTAAGCAGGCTTTAAAGCAAACTGAGAAACTGGCTTGTTGGTCAGCTAAACAAGCTAATGTTACTACTGAAATTTTAGCTCAATTGCTTTTAGATCAAAATGGTTTAAGGCGTGCATATTTACAGAACACAGCTGCTGTTGATTGTTTGCTTTTAGCTAATGGTCACGGCTGTAAGGATTTTGAAGGCATGTGTTGTTTTAATTTGTCTGATCACAGTCAATCAATTTATAAAAGGATTGTTTGGTTGGAAAATCATATCAATCAATTGTTAAAGATGTAAATCCTTTTGATCAATGGTTTCAATCTTGGTTTGGAAATATGTCTCCTTGGTTGTTAGGTCTGCTTAAGGAAGGTTTATGCTGGATTGGTATTGTTTTATTGATTTTGATTGTTTTGCATATTGCATATGGATGTATTATGCAAATGAGGTAACATCTCAAGCTTTCCTTGTTCAGAAGAAAAAGGGGGAATTTTTGGAGAATGGCTTAAATCTAAAGGACATGATTCTGTGGAACAGCTACTTGAACAGAATGTGTAGGCCGTACTCCATCTTGTTGTTTACTACCCATAGTTAGCTGACATGCTGATGCTGCAAGGTCACTGTGGCCTTGTAGCTGTTCTTGCAGCTGTGCTTGTAAGATAACAGGATGGGAAAGGAAGAACTAGTTAGAAGGGAGTTTTCTGAGATTGTACACAGACCTAATTGCAAGTAGGCTAGATATTATAATGTGGCCTTCAGTCAGAGACCAATAGAATAATGACATTTCTGCATATTTAGCTGAGATGCTTTATAAGCTGTGTATCCAGGCAATAAACCAAAGCGTGCTTATCAATCATATTGATTGCTGCTGTCTTCCCTCGCCGCTCCTGGCAGCCAGTCACTAGTGGTGTCCCCCAGGGATCAGCACTGGGCCCCATGCTCTTCAATATCTTTATCGATGATCTGAAAGAGGGGATTGAGTCCATCATCAGTAAGTTTGCAGATGACACCAAGCTGGGGGCAGGTGTTGATCTGTTTGAGGATAGGAGATCTTTGCAGAGGGACCTTGACAGGCTGGGCAGAATCCAGTCCAGATGGGCAGAATCCAATGCCATGAGATTTAACACATCTAAGTGTCGGGTTCTACACAATGGCCACAACAACCCCATGCAGCACTACAGATGCAGAGTAGGAGTGTCTGGAGAGCTCCTAGACAGAGAGGGACCTGGGGGTACTGGTTGACAGTAGGCTGAACATGGGCCAGCAGTGTGCCCAGGTGGCCTAGAAGGCCAATGGCATCCTGGCCTATATCAGGAATGGTGTGGCCAGCAGGAGCAGGGAGGTCATTCTGCCCCTGGACTCAGCACTGGTTAGGCCACACCTTGAGTACTGTGTCCCGTTCTGGGCCCCTCAGTTTAGGAAAGATGTTGACTTGCTGGAATGTACCCAGAGAAGGGCAACAAAGCTAGAAAGGGGTTTGGAGCACAAGCCCCATGAGGAGAGGTTGAGGGAGCTGGGGTTGCTTAGCCTGGAGAAGAGGAGGCTCAGGTGTGACCTTATTGCTGTCTGTAACTACCTGAAGGGAGGTTGTAGCCAGGTGGGGGTTGGTGTCTTCTCCCAGGCAACCAGCACCAGAACAAGACGACACAGTCTCAGGCTGCACCAGGGCAGGTTTAGGCTGGATGTTAGGAAGAAGCTCTTCATAGAGCTGCCATTGGAATGGGCTTCCCAGGGAGGTGGTGTAGTCACCATCACTGGAGGTGTTTAGGAAGATACTGGATGGGGTGCTTGGTGCCATGGTTTAGTTGATTCGATAGTGTTGGATGATAGCTTAGAGTTGATAGTTTCAAAGATATTTTCCAACCTGGTCTATTCTATTCTAAAGCCCCACACAGCTGCTCACACAACTGCTCCACCACTACCACTCCCTGGTGCTACTGGACTATGAACTGGGAGAAAAAGGTGAAGCCCCACAGGTTGAGGTTAGGAAAGTACAATAGAACAGCACAAAGAGATGCCATGATAGCCCAGCTCAGCTCACAACCACTGCCATGCCACAATCATCTGCTCAAAGCACCCGTGCTTGTCCTGGCCTGCCCTTCTCTTATGTAGAGAGTATGATGTTGGCATGGTATCAAAAACCCCAACTGTCTGTCTTGGCTGTGTCCCCTCTCAGCTTCTTGTGAAGAGGAAAAGAGAAAAAGAACCAAAAAACCCACAACTTCTAACCCTACCCTAGCCAGACTCAGGAAATCTTTAAAGGGAAAAACACCCACAAAAATTCCATACAGTATCTTTCTTGACCGAAAATAGTTGTAGTATTCCCTATCTTATTCCAGTTATCTTATTATTACAAAATTTCTCCTGTTTGATCTGTGAAATACATCAAAGTCAGTATTGAGCAACAAGCTCAATAAACACCATTCCCAAAATAAATACTTTGTTCTTTAAATATTGTAACATCATGGAGAAAAGTGTAATCTCAGAAGTAAAATCAGCAGAAATAATGATCCTACAAATGAAATATGCAGCCTAAAATTTTACAATAATTATACACTGGTACATCCATAGACTCATTTGAATTTATAAAGTTTTCTATACAAAAATCCTGTTTTAGAAGAATTATTGAAATGAATAGCAGTGTTCTTTAAAGTAATAAGCACCAAAATTAACACACTCCTTGGAGTACTAACAGTTGTTTAAAAGAATCTTTGACATTTCAATTATTTTTTCTTTTTTCCACAGAAGACCAGGCTCAATGAGTAAAGTGCACCCCTCAGACCTGGGATTTCCTAGAAACATTTGAAAAAGGGTTCTGTGGTCATTCATGAATTAAAGAATTATCCAAATTATAATGACTCTTGAACTCATAAGCAGAACAGTCTATCCTCAAGCTGAAGGAAAAAACAACATGATATTGTTAACATACACTCCAAAAGCTCTACTTCAAAGAACCAGATGTCAGCCACACAAAAATAGCTTTCACCACAACAGTTACAGCAATGATTCAGGAAGAAGTCTTACTGCTCAGACATATTTTAATTGCTATAGTCTTTCCATACATCTGCTTTCATTGTAGACATTACAGAAAGACAGACAAGATGTAATGGGTACAGCTTAATTAGCCCACAACTTGACTGTTCCATCTCTAAAGGACAATCCAACAACAAATCACCCCATGCAAATTAACACTCTCTTCTCCATTGCTCCTATTGTTCTGGACCTTAGCCTCTCCCTTCCCAGCACAGTTCTCACTTCCACAGGAAGCCACAGGACAGCCACATTAAGCCAGTAGAAATTGGTGGATGCCTGTTGCACACTGGTCAAATACCACATATAGCATCACATAACAAATGTCCTCCTCCTAACACTATCCTGTAAAAAAGAGGAAGTCATGACCCACTTCTCCTTTCCAGCTCTGTGCTGCTCTCTTTGCCCTTTTCTCAGACCTATAAATATATTTATAGTTGTCTGCAGAGCACATTTTCACTCCTATGCTCTTTTAAGGAATGGCAACAGCTACCAGAACAGCAAAGGCTGCAATGACATTGTGCTGACAATAGATGAAAAACAGGTATTAAGTGAAGGAGCACACAGAAGGATGAGCGAGTCTTTTCCTTTCAGCTTGAAGTTTAACATGCCTACTACATGATCCTAGCTGGGAACCTTTGGCCCTGCATCTCTGATAGTGTTTTACTGAGAGATGAGCCAGCTTTATAATGCAGGTTACAGTTTTTGGAGGAGCTTTATCAAGTTTGTCAAGAACTGTGCAACACAAGAAGCATATTACACGGGACAACTGTTGTTACCAATCTTCTAGCAGCTTGCAGCCAACTGGAGATTGTGAAAGGACAGGTGAGAGGTAAAGGAAATCAATGTGAAATTCTGTTATTTGAGAAAGATATAACATACTAAAACTACTTATACAGTTTGAGCTAGAAGGATATTAATTGCATCTTTCTACAGCAACAATATTTACGTTGCATCATCACACTCTCATAAAATTTATCACAAACATAAAAGCCTCTCATGTGCCAGCTTTTTAGAATACAGTCTGATAGCTAGCTAATGAAGACACACCATAAAAAGAAAATAAATCTCTATTCAAAGCAGGGCTGTAGAATTGTTATTAACACATCTGGTTATCACAGATATAGCTATTATGCAAAGCAACCATTTCCTGACAGGTTCTTTATGTTTCAGATCTTTCTGCTATCAGTTGAAAGAGTTAAAAATTAAGACATGTTAATTTACATTGAAGTTATTGAAAGTCCTGTAATATGAGAGATGTCAAAGCTCAGCCTAAGTCCCTACCCTAGACACAGCATTTTAAAGCCTCCAGTTAATGTAAACACTTGGATATAGAATTTTCATACACTTCCACTTAAAGAATCACACCAGTTCTGAAGCCTAGCATTTTCTTTTATATCTTTGATATAAACTGACAGCCACAAAAGGAAAATATTATAATATATAGACTTAAGCTCATAAAACGTGGGCAACTGAAGTTCATACCAGTTGTCAATATCCTGCATTATCAGCAGGGTTTTTATATTAAAATTTTCTATTCCTTAAGTCATTCATTTCTGCAGAACTAAAAAATACTTTAGCTATTCTACCTTTGGAAATCTCAAGATACTGGTGGCATGCTCCAGGAATTCTATCCCAATTATATTTCCTGCCATTTTAACAGCCTTCTCACCTGTGTAAAGCAATTAAGAAAGACAGTGAAGTGAAATGGGTTGTGGTACTACAAATATGTTGATAATATTCAAGTTTCTTTTTCACTGGGCTGAGGAGCTCTGCTTTATTTGCTTTCTCAGTGGGAAGATCATGGATGAGAACAACTTGACTGAGGCTTGATCTGTACCAGATGGATCTACTAGGTATGAGTAACCATCTTAAGGGCATGAAAACTTGACATCTGCTTCTATTATTAAGAGAATAAGCCATGCTTGTTGATGAAATCTACAGGGATGCTTTGGAATCCCTGAGGGCACCTGGATACATAAAGTAACAATCAGTAACTGGGCAGTATCTCATAAAAACAACAAACAATTCAGTATGTATTTAGCAGGAACTCAGCTTGAGTTACACCAAAATTACTTCTACCTTTCTTTACCATCTGAAAGAAGTTACTCTAAAAATATCTTAATTTGAAGCCAAGGTGCTTTGCATCAGTCAAATAACTATCAATTCAGTTTTACTTTGTCCTAATGGTACATTATCATTGACTAACACACTGAATTGTAAAGGATGACATCAAGATGCAATAAGATGGTATTTAACAAATTTAAGTTGTCTCTAAACAGGATACTGGGAATTTTCCTCATTTTATCTATAAATTCTGAACAGATATTTCCAGTATGTTTGCACTGCCTGAGCTTTTTTCCATTGAAACCACTGGATACATCACTATAAACTGTAGGGACTTTCATTGCTGGACTCAGGCCAGCAATGAAAGCTCCAGAAAAAATCTTGAATTAAACTGTTAATCACACAAATGGAAGAACTAACACATAGCAGTCAGAAGGCTGAAAGATCTCCAGATAAAGAAAACATGAGTTTACACTACACTGATGTGCAAAAAGCTTTTAGTTTCTAAAACTTCCTGCAAGTCATGCATTCTATGCCAATTAAAAATGTTCATTCCTTTCTGCAATTTGGAAAATGGCTGAGGTTAAGATTAACTGTCAAAGTTAGTCTACATTGATACTCTTTTAATTACTTAAGGAAGACTTTGAACACCAGAAGGAGGCTTGGAATAATTATATTTGCTGTTGTACATTTATCACCAGCATAATTACAGCTTTGGTGTTGTCCACTGCTCAAATATGTATGTGTAGTTCTATGAGTAAATCAAATCCCTTACAAGATGAGCTAATATGCTGCATGCATAGCAGCAGATGTATTCCTGCTCCCATGGTCTATTAGAATGGATTGGATAGAAAATACATGATATTTACAAAAAGCCTACTGTATTTCACACTGTTTATTCTGTTTTTTTTAACTCAAGGGGAAAAAAAAAAAAAAGCTGCTAGCTCTGAAAGTCTACATCATCTTTCCTTATTTATTCTGACAAACATACCCCATAGCTGCAACTAAGTATTACACAGAGTGACACACACCTCATTATTTGGATGATTTTTACCTCTTTCTGTCAGTTTGACTAACCCCAAGTGTTCCTTCCACCTACTGCAAATCCAGAATAATGCTTGGCCAATTCATGATCTCTCAGTTCAGAGTTGCACAGAAAGAAATCACAAAACAGAAGAAAGCCTCAAGCAGTCCTAGTTCCAATTCCCTTCCCAAAATTGCTAGATATGAATCAAATGACAACATATTATACAGTCTTTGTGACTTAGAAAAATGGATTCAGGTAATGACGTGATCCATTTTTGTCTCTCTAGTTACATAGATTTTGCTGTTTTCAAAGGAGCTTTAATCATCACCTAATTGAACAGAAAAAAAAAAGGGGGGGGGGGGGGGGGGGGGGCAGCATAGTAAAACCAAAAGAGATGCCCTGTTCTGTTAGCTTCTGCGTAGGAACATAAATTCTAGGGAGGAAAAAAATATACAATTCTAAATTGACAATCACTATATCATGACACATTATTATCACCATTATCACCCCTTCCTCATCATTCAATTATTTATTGCCTCTTATACCTGTTTATCCATGTACTAAAAATCTAACAAAACCCAAAGTCTTCTAGGAATTGAGGTTAAGAAATGCATTTACAGTCTCTACGTCCAAGAATGCCCTGAGGCCTGACTGGAATGTTCCAATAGTACAAAGAAATTATTAACCGGTTAAAAGTATTATCAGTTAACTGCAAGTGCTATACAGGTCTATGGCCTAAGTCACAAGATGAGAAATCATTTTGATGTATGTGAACTGTGATTACTTGAGTAGTTCTTCTTCTGTTTACGTAAGTTAATGTGAAGGTAACTCCTGTTAAAAATAATCCATAAAAAAAAAAAAAAAGAGAAAGAAATAAAACTAATCATATAAATTCTTACAAGGAAGCTTTGCACTAGATTAAGTGAGGACATTATTCTCACCCAGTCTTCACCATGGACTTCAATCTCTGACTCTCTTGCAATCTTCTTATTTTAATAATACAATAATAATACAATACACCAGGTTGGAAGAGACCTTCAAGATCATCGCGTCCAACCCATCAAACAATCCAACCCACCCAACAACTAGACCATACAGCCAAGCACCCCATCAAGTCTTCTCCTGAACACCTCCAGTGAAGGTGACTCCACCACCTCCACGGGTAGCCGATTCCAATGGGCAATCACTCTCTCCGTGTAGAACTTCTTCCTAACATCCAGCCTAAACCTGCCCTGGCGCAGCCTGAGACTGTGTCCTCTTGTTCTGGTGCTGGATGCCTGGGAGAAGAGGCCAACCTCTGCCTGGCTACAACCTCCCTTCAGGTAGTTGTAGAGAGCAATAAGGTCACCCCTGAGTCTCCTCTTCTCCAGGCTAAGCAACCCCAGCTCCCTCAGCCTTTCCTCATAGGGCTTGTGTTCCAAACCCCTCACCAGCTTTGTTGCCCTTCTCTGGACACGTTCCAGCAAGTCAACATCCTTCCTAAACTGAGGGACCCAGAACTGGACACAGGACTCAAGGTGTGGCCTAACCAGTGCAGTGTACAGGGGCACAATGACCTCCCTGCTCCTGCTGGCCACACTGTTCCTGATGCAAGCCAGGATGCCACTGGCCTTCCTGGCTGCCTGGGCACACTGCAGGCTCATGTTCAGCCTACAATCAACCAGCACCCCCAGGTCCCTCTCTGCCTGGCCACTCTCCAGCCACTCTGACCCCAGCCTGCTCATATTTGCTCATATTTGCTCATATTATCTTATTACAGGATCCAGAGCAGCTGCACTGCAACCCTCACAGGCAGAAAAAACAGTCTTCACTACCTCAGATTTGCAGTTTGAGTGTCACCCACTTGAGAAACTACAGTGACAGCAATTTGCCAAACATCTGACTTGAAAGACAATATCCTTGTATTGGATGGTGCCCAGCATACTGGCAGGCAGGCTGCTTCAGTTTCTCTACTGTATGGGAATAAAAGATAATGTTCAACTCTTATCATATGACCAAACTTAGTATGTGCAAGACATTAAATGTAGCACTTCCAAAAATGAGCAGAAAACATGCCTAAGAAGACTTAAAGAATAGAATAGACCAGACCAGGTTGGAAAAGACCTTTGACATCACTGAGTCCAACCTATCATCCAACACAATTGAATCAACTAAACCATGGCACCAAGCACCCCATCCAGTGTCTTCCTAAACACCTCCAGTAATGGTGACTCCACCACCTCCCTGGGAAGCCCATTCCATTGGCCAATCACTCTTTCTATAAAGAACTTCTTCCTAACATCCAGCCTAAACCTGCCCTGGCACAGCTTGAGACTGTGTCGTCTTGTTCTGGTGCTGGTTGCCTGGGAGAAGAGACCAACCCCACCTGGCTACAACCTCCCTTCAGGTAGTTACAGACAGCAAGAAGGACTTCTCTGAGCCTCCTCTTCTCCAGGCCGCCAGCTGGATGTGGCACCATTCACCAACACTCTCTGGGCTCGGCCCTCCAGCCAGTTCCTAACCCAGCACAGAGTGCTGCTGTCCAAGCCATGGGCTGACAGCTTGGCCAGGAGGTTGCTACGGGGGACAGATTCAAAGGCCTTGCTGAAGTCCAGGTAGACTACATCCACAGTATTTCCCACATCCACCAAGTGGGTCACTTGATCACAGATGGAGATCAGGTTGGTGAGACAGGACCTGCCTTTCCTAAATCCATGCTGGCTGGGCCTGATCCCTTGGCCATCCTGTAAGTGCTGTGCGATTGCACTCAGTATCACAGTATCACCAAGGTTGGAAGAGACCTCAAAGATCATCGAGTCCAACCTGTCACCACAGACCTCATGACTAGACCATGGCACCAATTGCCACATTCACTCCCCTCTTGAACACCTCCAGGAATGGTGACTTCACCACGTCCCTGGGCAGCCCATTCCAACGATGAATGACTCTCTCCGTGAAGAACCTTCTCCTCACCTTGAGCCTAAACTTCCCCTGATGCAGCTTGAGACTGTATCCCCTTGTTCCGGTGGTGGTTGCTAGAGAGAAGAGACCAACCCATTCCTGGCCACAAACACCTTTCAGGTAGTTGTAGAGAGCAATGAGGTCGCCCCTGAGCCTCCTCTTCTCCAGGCTAAACAATCCCAGCTCCCTCAGCCTCTCCTCATAGGGCTTGTGCTCAAGGCCTCTCATCAGCCTTGTTGCTCTTCTCTGGACACACTCAAGTGTCTCAATGTCCTTCCTAAACTGAGGGGCCCAGAACTGGACACAGGACTCAAGGTGTGGCCTAACCAATGCAGAGTACAGGGGCGCAATGACCTCCCTGCTCCTGCTGGCCACACTATTCCTTGTTGGACTCTGCCCATCTGTCCAGTCGGTTGAGGTCCCTCTGCAGAGCCCTTCTGCCCTCTAACTGACCAACATCCGCTCCCAACTTGGTGTCATCTGCAAATTTGCTGAAGACTGTCTCAATCCCCTCATCCAGATCATCAATGAAGATATTAAAGAGGATGGGGCCCAGCACCAATCCCTGGGGGACGCCACTGGTGACTGGCCTCCAGATGGAGGTGGCACCATTCACCACCACTCTCTGGGCCCGGCCCTCCAGCCAGTTCCAAACCCAGCACAGAGTGTTGCGGTACAAACCACGAGCTGACAGCTTAGCCAGCAGTTTGCTGTGGGGAATGGTGTTAAAGGCCTCGCTGAAGTCCAGGTACACCACATCCACAGGCCTCCCCACATCCATCAGGCAGCTCACCTGATCACAGAAGGAGATCAGGCTGGTCAAGCAAGACCTGCCCTTCCTAAATCCATGTTGGCTGGACCTGAGCCCTTGACCACCCTGCAGATGCGCAGTTATTGCCACCAAGATAATTTGTTCCATAATTTTCCCTGGCACTGATGTCAGGCTGACAGGCCTGTAATTTCCAGGTTCCTCCATCTGACCCTTCTTATGGATGGGGATCACATTGGCCAGTTTCCAGTCATCAGGGACCTCACCGGTGAGCCAGGACTGGTGAAAAGTTATGGACAGCGGCTTGGCCAGCTCATCTGCCAGCTCTCTCAGCACCCTAGGATGGATCCCATCTGGTCCCATGGACCTGTGGAGATCTAAGCAGCTAAGGAGGTCTCTAACTCCTTCCTCCTGGATCACAGGGGAACTATACTGCTCCCTGCTGCCATCTGCCAGCTCAGGAGGCCAGCTGTCTAGAAGACAACCTATCCTGCTATTAAAATTTGAGGCAAAGAAGGTGTTAAGTCCCTCTGCCTTTTCCTCATCTTTTGTTACTACGTTTCCCTCTGTGACCACCAAGAAGTGGAGGTTGTCCTTGCCCCTCCTCTTGCTATTAATATATTTGTAGGAAGATTTTTTGTTGTCCTTCACAGCAGGGGCCAGTCTAAGCTCTAAATGGGCTTTTGCCTCTCTAATTATTTTCCTGCATGACCTAGCAACATCCTTAATCATTCCATGTCTTTAGGAAAGAAGTGAGGAGCAAGTTGCCAGTACCAGGACACACTCAGCCCATAAACTGCCTCCAAACTCCTAAGTTACTTATCCAAAATAAATTAATGGGGGGAAAAACAATTAAAATAAGCGATCCACAGGTCAGTAGCATTATCTGGACAGGCAGCACACTTGAGTGCCCCCGGTCTAGAACAAGCATAATATTTATTTGCTTGCACTGGTATTCATGGCAGGACCACAAACTAGCTAGAACTTTTTGATTAATTTTCTTGGAGGTTTTTTACCTGTAATTAGTCTTTCCAATAATGACAAAAGGATTTTCAAATTACACTTTTACTAAACTACAAATATATATACATATATATACACACATATATTTAAATCAATCAGAAATCCATGAAGATAAAAAAGAACAGAAATAAAAAATATTTACAAACAACTGTTCCTATGCTCCTTACGTCTGTTTTGATGCCAAGCTCAGTTTCAACTAGTTTTGTCACAGTAAAATCAACAGTGCTCTCTACTCCTAGACAATTTCTCTTCCCAGCATCGTGTGCCTGATGGAGGTCACTATCTGCGCCTTTTCCTTTCCGAGTCTCCCCCTCTCTCTTCGCTTCTCCTGCAAGTTCTGGAGACATGCTTTCCTCACCTCAGCAACCTCAACTGCTAACCAGAAGAGTTACCTTTTCAAGCTTGATTCAAGTCACTTCTATTTTAAAGGACCATAATGTAATGTGCAGACCAAAAAAAGAAATTTAAAAAAAAAGAAAAAAAAAAAAGAGCCCACAGCAGAACATGAGTGCCCATAAAGATATAAGCCTCAGGACTTGCAGGCATTTTGTTTTTCTGGTGAAAGATGAAAGTATATTCCCTTATCCCATTTTTATACATGATGATGTCACACCTAATTGATAACCTATAGACACATTGGTGAAAATAATGTTTACATAAGTCAACGAAAATTTGATTAAAATTTTGGGTTGCGGTTATTCTCCAAATCTGAAAATATCTGATATTCTTTATGGTAGACAGAAATGAATCTGTGATTCTTTTTAATCAGAGATGAACAGTGTGCTTTCAAGTTTAAAGGGTCCACTTACCTTTCAACAACCCCAGGTCTCCATCTTCATGTCCTGTGATCTCTTGGTTATTAAAAGACTAAAAAGGAGACACAACTAGAATTGGGATACCAAGTTCACAGCACCCTTCTTTGCTGACAACCTTCTTTGTTGACAAAGGCTCCATGGCCCTAGTATTCATACATGGACCTGATCCAGTGAGAATCAACAGAAGGCTTTTCATGAACTTCAAAGGTTTTTGAAATATAAGGCCTTATAAGCCTCAGCTGTGGGAAAGGTCAAAAAATAAGATTCTTGATATAAACTCCTAGGCAAGTGCTTTTTTAATGTAACATTTACAGTCACTAGGAATTAAATTCTTAACATCAAAATGAATGTGTCTTTCTTCTGAAACATATTCATGGTACTTGTCATTAGCCATATTTCTGATTTTTAAAAATACAGAAGATAGCAGCCCTTTCTGTTTACAGAAGCTGGTTATGTAATCAAATCCAGATGATGGCAGAAAGCTAAAATTCACATGGAATCACCAGTGGAAATGTAGACCAGCTTGTGAATAATAATCTCCATTTGCAAACACACATAAATTCAGCACTCACACTCAAAAGTTTACCCTTTGCAAAATGACAAGTGTTCAGCATCTGGGAAATCAGTCTGGTTTTTGAGTTGTCTCAAATGCACTGGAATTGTCTTTTTCCTTACAGGATACTTACCAACCCAAACACACTTAAATACATTCCAAGCACTAGTTAATCACAGACAGAACCCATATGCAGACAATAAATAATGCTTTAATAACAGTTTTAATATGAACACTATCTAACTTATAACCTTGCACACTCTGTAGTAAGTGGATATACATTCAAATGGGGAAAAAAAATTTACATTTTAGTATTCCCAGCATGTTTCTTTCAGAAGTTTTCTAAGGCTTTTCAAAAGCAACATCTCCCCTTCCCAAACACAGCCCTATGACCTTAAAACGGTGCTTTGCCAGCATTTTTCTACGCATAAAGCTTTGTCTGCCTCAAAACACATTAGTAACATTCTTATTAGTTTTATTACATTTGGTATCAGGCAGATTTACCACATGTAAAGCAATTTTACTTTCATGAACAAGAAAAAGATAGCATAATTTTTTTCCCTAGGATGTGAGCATCCACAAGTAAAACACAAGAAAGGATCCAGGCAACTCTTATTGTTCAATACAGTTGCCCACCATTTGCCTATTTTTTCATAAAGTTCATCTGATTTGTATTTAAAGCTCACACTTGAGGCACAGCCAAACATACCAATTTGGGAAGCAATGGTTGTGTGTTTGAAATCCCAAATCTGAACCATCAAAGCCACCAGAAAACAGTGATCAGGCTCTGTAACAACTACATTGACATCAATTGTGCAAGACTTCACTGATCCCAAAGAGATTTGTGTTTGGTTATAAGAAAGTGAACATAACTCTCACTGACATCTGGGAGATTCATACCAGATCAGAATAGAACTTCAAAGACTAACTGTACCTTAATCCCACAATATGGTGGAATCTTTTCATTGAATGAAACCATCATTATTCAGAATGAACATTTAATCTTTACATAAGATGATTAGAAGGTCAGTGCAACTCTTGTTTACAACAGCAGACATCAATAATAAGACCACACCAAATGCCAGTATAATTATTTGGATTACATGCCATGCCATATGAAAATAAAGTAATGGTAAATGTTTAAATTTGTCTGTGGAAAGAAATTAACAGCATTGTGCTTTATAAGACATATGAAATTCAGAATTATTTAACAAAAGGACTATTTTTTGAGAGGAGATGAGTATTGAAATTGCAACTTAAGTAGTAACTTGTAGAAAAGATTGTGAACATGTTCCAAAAGAACTAAACAAACTTGGTGCCTGGGCAACCTATCTACAGGAACTGAAACTTCATGGGAACAGCACACTACACATCCACCATATCTCATTACAGAAGTACTACATATTTTTTCCAAAGATTTCATGATAAACTGCTGATTATCACAGGTGCAACCACTTTGGAGTAACATAAAAATTGAAGGTAGATTTGCTGGCATTTAGACAACTAACTGCCCAGTTTGTGGGTAAAAAAAAAATCTGGTACTGGGTTTCTAGAGACAATTGCTTACGCACTATTTACTTGCAGATACAAAATCTGGGAACCTTTCATTATTTATTTAAAAGAATTGCCTGGTCTTCCTCAACAACTTCATTTGTCCTGACAGGCAACAATCCATCTATAGCAGCAGAAGCAAACTCCTATCACCATACAGTTATCAGTCCCTCAATATAATAAACTTTTAATGCCTTTATGATTCCTTCTTACAGCTGTTAAACATTATGCAACATCTAGATCTATTAGCTTAAAAGTATTTTTCCATCCTTTCTAAAACCATTTTGAGTTAGCTTTAGCTAACTTTGCACTAATTCCCAGGTATTAATTCTTAGACATTACTATTAGATTTACACTAAGTAACAATTAAGAGGGGATATTTGTCAATAATTTCTCTTCATACTCCACAAAACTTACTTATCACTTGAGGAATACCTACACTGTATCAGAGGTTTCAACTAAATCACCCACTACTCGATGTTATTTAAGGTATGAATAGAGAACCCTTATGTGACCAAACTCATCCACACTGAGGCTGGTATACTTTCAAACAGTTGTCATGGATTGAATGGAACCTGCTGCTTTTATTCATACCATGCCACAATCATGCCAGCATCAAAAAGTGAAAGTGCCAACTGGAGCAAAGTATTATGGGGCTTGAAGTACCGATTACAACATGGGAGGCTTCCTGTTATGGTTGCTGCTTCTGGGTTCTTTGGGTGTGGTCTTTCTCTGCTGGGGTGGTGACAGGACAAGGAGGGATGGGTAAGTAATTTTCTGGCTTGGGCTTTTAGCTCACTTGCTTCTGCCTGCTGCCACTTTGCAACTTGCTTTTTCTGCAAATAGGCTAAGGCAGTTATGCATTTTGTACTATGGTTATCTGACTTTCGCTCAGTAAACTCTATTCTTACCTTAAGGTTTTTTCGTCTTGATCTCCAGTTTTTGGGTGTTACTTTTCCCTTACTTCTGTGTTGGGAAAGTAGCCAGGTTAACCCACTGGTTCGGTTTGACTCATTGTGTTCTGATTCAAACCATCACAACAGTACCAATCTAAATGAGCTTAAGCAATCTCGCATGAGCCTATTCAAACAGCAATGACAATTCTGTGTTACAACACATGTATACATCCCGATGTACCTAGACTTCCTTCTTAAAAATAAATAAATGGACTTAGTAAGATTTAATCTGTCACTGAAGACTATCAAAAAACCCAACAACTTAAACTACAGTAAGATGTACCAATATCTACAAATATTGGGGGGAATCTGATTTTTTTTTTAATGCACAGATAATCACAATTTTTTATATATGTAAGAAAATGTAAATAGTGAAAATTAATTTAGAAGTGAGTATGAGTGTTATACCCTTAAAATGTAACTACTCCTATTCTCTGTTCCAGCCACATGTGTAGTGCTACATCTACCATTAGCCCCTACATTACACAGAGAGACATGGACTTATTGGAGCAAGTCCAGCAAAAGGATTGTACCATCTCTCACATCAGAAAAGGCCAAGAGAACTGGGCCTGAAACAGAAAAAGATCAAGGGGTTCTCAATGTTTTTTAATCTGATGGGAGAGATTAAATAACACAGTTGTGTCCAGTAGTGTCCAGTAGTGTCCAGTGTAATAGGACAAGAGACAATAGGCAAAAACTGAAGCCCAGGAAATTGTCTGATTATAAGAAAAGATGGTGTTTTTTCTGCTGTGAGGACAGCTGAACACTGGAAATAGGTTGCCAAGAGGCACTGTCCAGTCTCAACTACTCTGTCAGTCTTTGAGCATGTGGCTCTGGCCTTTCTTCGCTCCTCTGACTTCATCACCACAAACAGCCAGTCAGTTCGGCAACTATTCACAAATGCCTGCTACTGCCATTTTAACATTCTGTTACACATTCTACCACCCACTCACTTTCTGACCCAGTAAACAGGATTGATACCACTTCTACCTCACCAAACTTGTCAAGACTAGTAAGAAGGTGAGAAGTCCAGTTTGGTAAGCAGGAAGATACTTGATAGGCCTGCAGCTGATGGTAAGTGAATAAAAAGATCCATGAGTTCACAGGTCCACGTAAACACTATTTGCTTTCTGTGACATTTTTATGCTGCAGCTTTTAATAGGAGTTTTCACTGGTGTTCGAGCTCTTTTTCACAAAGAAAATGTTTAATCATGCTGTTTTCTGAACACAAGACAGGTAGCTGACAGTAGAGGTTAGAAGTCAAGCTGTGTTTGCACTCAGCTTGAAAACAGAATGATAAAAGTCACTCCCATTCCTGCTCCCCCAAAATGGAGGTAGTTCATCCACAACTAGTATCACAGATGGGAAGGGCTACACTTACAGACAGCAATGTAAGGAATTTAATCTCATTCCACTAAAACAGGCAAGTTATACAGAAAAGATCTAGCTAAACTAACCTATATATTTAAGCCTCTTTGCCAGGCAGCTATATGAGGTCCCTGTTTATAGCTACCCTCTTCATGACTACAAAAACTTGTTCAGTGATTTTGACTTCACGAGTTTTACCCACTGTACCAGGTTACTATGAAATGCAATTCACAAACTTTGGATACATCAAAAGACAATTCATAACATTCTTCTGTGCATCAACTAAAACACAATAGTGAAGAGTTTTAAATAAGAAAATGTTGAGGGAAAGAACGTATGCAAAGACATCTTTCTTCTTCAGAACCTTGTTCTAAAACATCATGCCTTCTTCCACATAGGATTCATACTCTTGTGGAGCCCAGCACCTTACCTCTTCCTTTCATTCCAGACTAGAGTAGGAATCACCCTTACAAGGACAGCTAGCTAACACACAGGCATGCTCTTTTAGACAACAGCCCAACAGCACTCATGATAATATACAAGACTTTCAGATTCAAAAAAGCCTCTTCTCCATCGTAGGCAGACCACTTGACTGTTTGATCTTGGTTGCAGAGGAACACTCTTGCCATTGTCCTCTACTCAGGCTGCCAGAAACAAAGCACAGCAGTAGTAACTCTGCTCTACTTGCCAGTGTAGTGACACAGGAGCATGGACAGGTTCCAGTGAATGCTCCAAATACTCCCTCAAACATGTTATGCAGCTGTCATTGTAAAACCTTGGTCTCAATAACCAAAATAGCTACGAGTACTCTAAACATGAGAGATGCCCTACTCTTTCTGGTCACAGCTCAATAAATGCTTAATTCAGTGCTGTCCAGCACCCCAAATTACACAGTTAGGATAAAAATGCTTTTTCCCACCTGCAAAAGTCCAAAAGATGCTAAAGCTCCACACTGCACATGCTCCAGGAAGACAGAAGAGATATGCTGGCATCCCTTCATTCACAGATGAATTATCATTCCCTACTGTGGATGAGTATGCAGTTAATATGCTGTTACATAAAAGAAGAAAACACTATATCCCAATTCCGCTTACATTTTCTGTTTGCTTTTTTTAATGAAAAAAAAATTGTAACAGCATGTTCTGAGTGAGATTTCTTGGCCTGTAGACAGGCCATAGATACATAAAATCTACATATTTCATTGGGTTCTAAGATCCATGTGGTGCAACAACTCTCATACTGATCCTGCAGTCCTTTAGTGTAAACTCTACTTGGAATTCTTCAATGCTCTCCAAACTGAAAAACTCTCCTGAACATAGAAATTTTATTGCAAAAAAGCCTCTGTGCCTCTTCAAGAGGCATTCTGAATAGCAAAGATTCAAGTGATTAATTGCTCATCTAGCCCATATCAGTAGTCTTCGGGGGAGGGTGGAGAGGAAGGTAAATGATTTAACCTGTGCATCAGTTACAATAATTTCCTACTGAAAATGCTCCTTCTCCTTTAAAATAGGTTTAGAACAACTCATTTGACCATTTTACAAATAGGGATGGTAAGGAAAACTGGATGAAAATTCAGTGCTGGGCGGGGGAAGAATAAAAACACCTTTTGTCAGCATTTCTGAGATCTGAAAAATATTGGTTAGCAGGGAGACAGCAGGCACTGAACTAACCCCGTTTACTGTTCTTAATGCCTAATTCCCTCTAAAAGGTTGTTAGTCATGTGGCTTCTGAAGCACTGGGGAAGTTCTATAGATGCTGTCTCCCTGGCCCCCACCTCTGAGGCTGTATCTAATTCAGGGCTGGAAGACAAGTGGGTCAGTCTTCTTTCAATTCCTGTCCTAGCTGGGAGACACTAGAGTGCTTTCCCGTTCCAGTTGGGACCTGCTAATGTTTGCTTTAAAGGTTGAATCAGATTACAAGGTAAGTGTTCCTCCCTGAAATGAAAAGAACTCCAGAAATTGCTACCAGTTGAAATTAAAAGGGGGAATGGAGGGGTTAGGATTGGGGAATGGAAGCAACATCATATCCTTTAGCCCTCGTGGAATAATGTTGCCCAGGCCAGCATGTCCTACAGTCCACTGTGTATTATGGGTCTCCTGTGAGAACATCGGATGCCTGCCATACTCAAAAACTCTCTTCCTTTCTCTCATTAAAAGACAATTAAAAGCTTAACTTCTATAAATGAAAGCACTTATCTTCCAAACATTACAATCGTTTCAGGTCTAGCAGGGTTTTAATCCCTGGTAATTTAGATAAATTACCCTGTGCTTTGGCAGGTTTGGGTTAAAACTCCAAGATTTTCAAGAGATTATTAAAAAAAAACCCCAAAAAAGCCAGTTATGAAGTCCTGAGTAATTTGCAGCTTATTTCACCCTGGCTAATTAAAACGTAATCACTATTGTTTGGCAATGTGCATTCTGTCAGCAGTTTTACGTCGGAAAAGAAATCTTGCCAAAAAACCCCCCACACACATATGCAAAAAAAAATAAAAAAGAAAGGCATTTCACAGGGAGTTGTCTTGATTTAAACCGCCTCTAGCCACTGAAACGTAAAGCAAATAAGTTACGACCGCTTGACAACGCAATTAAATAAAAAAATAAACCCCTAATCCCTCTCCCAGATAATGAATTATTTTTATGGGTACCCTCCGCCAAGAGCGTAACAGACCTCGACCCCGGCGCAGAGAAAGCCAGAAAGCCTGCGCGGGGCAGCCCACAAGTGCAGTTCGCGGCGCCGGAGGCAGGGCATCGGCAGGGCGGCCCCTTCCCCACTCGCTCCGGGGCGCATCCTTGGTCTCTTTAGTTCAAATCCAGTTACAGGTACCAAACACCTCCTTGCTGCCGTTGAAACTAACATGTTAACATTATTCATTTCCTTTTACATCGAAAACTTCTTTTTAAATTGAGTTCTCCTTCAGTACATCCCCCACATGCCCTTTTGTGCCAACACTTCAGGCTCCAAAGCTTCTTTTACCCAAAACATCTGCCAGACTAGTTCCGGTTTCTAACGGACAGGAAAGCAGAGCCGCAAGAGAGTGGCGCGCTTCCCGCTCGGCGCGCTGCAATAATATGCCATCCCGAAAGGCGGAGGTGGCTCCCGCCCCACCGGGTTGATTAGTCCATTCTGCAAGGGGCTTAGGGGTTAGCGAGAGACAGTTCGGGGGGCACTTCACTCATTCGGATGGAGTCGACACGGTTTCGTACTACATCCTGCACAATACAGAACAGGTGGGAAGGACTGGCAGATACCCGCTGCTGTTACACAATCTCCCGCACTGCTTCCAGCACAGTCCTTTTGGGGGCTCACTTCCCCTCATTTCATTTTATACCCCGCAAGTGCCCTGCCATTTCAAGCCCATTCCCAACACTACTTTTAGCCACAGATGTGCCCTTCTGTCTCAGAGTAGAGTTAGCCCTATCCTCACCTTCCAAGAGATCAGAGCCAAGTGTTACACGTTCCGGACCACGGCTCGTAAAAAATAAGCTCAAACTTTCCCACCAGGCTAGAGAAGCGAACCACCTGCGGGCGGCAGGGCGCAACGACTTGCTCGACCCGCGGGCATGCGGAGCATCGCCTCAACACCATCCGCCGCTCGGAAGCACAAGTGCACTCCTGGCGCGGGACCATGGACGCTCCGTCCGCCCCACAGCCTCAGACATCACCGGAGGCAGCAGTTGGGGCACGTCCCACCGTGCCAGTCAGCGGCAGGGCGCGCCGAGAACCTGCCAGGAGCCAGAGCGGACTCAGCCCCGCCGCGCAGCCGGCCAGCGAGCAGCTGACAAGCGTGTGGTAACGCGCGGCTTGCTGGGAGCCCCAAAGTCCGTCGCTTCCTCCCGGCGACCCGCCACGCGTGGAGCCCGGCCGGCACCCACACGCACCAGCGGGCGTAGGCTCTCCCGCGAGGCCCTGCCCACCTGTCTGCCGCCTCTAGGTGCTCGCGGCAAGACTCACCACCCCTGGTGAAACTCAACAAGTTTGCTAAGAGTTTTGGCCCCGTCCTACCTTTCCGCGCCACCCTGCGCCTGCTCCGAGGGTGCCGAGGGACGGCCACCCGCTGACCGGGCCAGGCGACGGCAGCGAGGCGCCCCTGCGCGGCGCCATGTCCCTACCTGGAAATGCTTGAAGAAGGCGGAGATGCGGGTTATCTGGAGGCTCAGGCACCTGGAGGTGCATCTGGCAGTGGAGAAAGCTTCGTCCTGCTTGCGAGCAGCAGCAGTGGCGGCGCCAACCCCCAGCCCGACGGAGCTGCCGCAGGCGGCTGTTACCCAGAGGAGCAGGGCGAGCGACGCGCCGGGCACCCTCCACACCATCGTTCTGCCGGAGGGGAAGGCAGAGGGGCAACCGGGCGCTGCAGGGGACAGCAGGCACCGGCCTAAGCTCCCGCTTGCCGGGCTAATGCCGAGCTGTGCTAGGGAAGACACCTCCGCGCCGCAGAAACTACACAAGAAAGTTCAATCATTCAACTCCCCTCACCCCACCCTCCTCCCGCCCTCCCCGGCCCACAGCCCTTCCCCGCCCTGCAGCGGGCGGGCCGAGGCTGACAGCGGCAGCGCCATTGGCTGCGCCGAGATCCAGCGGCGGGGCGGGCGGGCAGGCAGTGTAGCCGGGGAGGTTGGCGCAGCGTGGCCGCCCTTCGCCATCAGGGCCTTTGCCACAAGCCGGCAGCTGTGGGGCATTGGGGCGGGCACCGGGATGGGCACAGGCCCGCAGAGCCGCTTGGCGTGACCTCAAGCACAGGCGAGCAGATAGTGGGTCTGCTGCCGTAGAACTGGGCACCAGGGGTGCGCGGCCCACGCCCGACCCGCTTAGCCATTAGCGCGGGGCTAGTATCCAGCGGTGTCGAGCACGACCCGCTGCCCGCCCAGGCACGGCGGCCTGGCTCGGCCCAGTCACACGACGCTGCGGGCCCGTGGGTACTGACGCAGCTCTCCCGTGCTTTTGTATCAGCAGCCCTGCTGAGGGGCAAGTCTTTAAGGCCCCTGTGTTAACTTCTTTTATTTCTTCGGGTTTGTTAAAAAGACCAGGAGGCAAAAATGCAGAAAAGTCACTTTTTTAAAACTCGGTGTTTCTTACAGTGAAGCGCTGCGGTGAGCCTTTGTCCCAAGGTGAAACCCATACTGGCTCCTCTGAAGAATTATTTAAAAATTAAAATTTAAAAATTAGAAGTCATTAGTCCAAATACCTCTGTGTAATAGCTGCAAAATTAAAACAGTGCCTTGAGCGTTAAAATGGCTACCATACAGTATGTACATAAACCTTAACGTCCTTTCTGTGCCTTCAGTTCAGGGCTGCAAGCACATGCAACAATACATATGTAGCACAGAGGTTACATACCACATTCCTCTCTGTGCATGCACTGTATGAACTCCTCCCGTTGCAAGTATGTGCCACTAGAAAGGGTAAGTGGCTCTTTTCTCACTGGTGCTTGTGGATCAAGCCTTCTGAACTTGAAAATTCCAAGGTTGTGAGAGCTGAAATAAGTCGTCTTTAGGCTATTTCAGGAGTTCATACTAGATTAATTACTACAATAAGTAGTAGTTAAATATGGCTATCAAACACTATATTAAACAGACTTCAGGGATCTTCTTTATTGAAGCAAGTTTTATCTTAAGCACTCCTTAGGAAAGTCATTTAAAATCTCCCTAAAAGCAAGTTCTTCTGCCACTCCGGCTTGTACTCATTTTATATGGCTATAATTCCTCCCTTTATGGATGTTCTTATGTACACAAATGTGAAATAAAACATATCCCCCCGTGTCATTATTCTTACCTATCTGTATGCATACACATTCCCTAACACACACATATGTGTATCTATAGATATATAAAAATCAAAGTACAAAAAGATGTGTTAAATGCAAACTAATACATCAGTAGTTAAATTCTAGCTTTAGATTCCAGTAATAATTTTGCAATCTGGCTCCAAAAGGCAGAGATTAAAAAGAGATTTGTTTTCATAAGTATTAGCAATGTACAAATATAATAGGTATCAAGACAAATTTTAGTTTAAATATTACTTTGCATTATGCAGTGTCTTGTCAACTGACCTTTAATCTTCACTTGCAAGAAGCCAGTAGGCTAGGTTCATTCCTGCAAGTGTTAACAAAGTGAGATGACAGTTTGTGCTCTTAGATGTTTGAAGTAGCATAGTTGCCAGAAGATGAGATCACTTGCCTCATCCTGTCGCAGAAGTTGCCTTGCTGCACTTCATAAGCAGCAATACTCCAACAGCCATTTTGGAAGTGTCCTGGTTAGACAAGACTCTCAGCTACACCTCCAGAAGTCATTCTCATCTTGGAGCTGGAGTGACTATTTGCCTCTTGCATTGAACAGAGGCCGTAAGTGACTCAAAATGTTGTTCCTTACTCTGAATGATTTGTCACCACTACAGAACCAATTATTTCACCTAATACAGCATCTCTGTATTTAAAAACAACAGAAATAAATGCTTAGATCTAGCAATATTGTAACAAACAGTTCTGAGCCCACTCAGGCCTCAATATTAAGTTCAGGGTTTACTAGTTTCTAGCTGATTAGCTTTCAGCTAGATTTTCTTAAGCCTTGACTAAAAATTTTCCAACTCTTTGCCTTGAGTCAGGAAAAGAAAATTGCTTCACTGACTTATAGTGTTTACAGATACACCATATTTTGCCATATTTTAGCTGATAACTGCCTGAAAAAATATGTCACTAGCTGTATATCAAATGAAAATCTAGAGAGGACAGATGGTTATTTTTATATATATATCTCTTCCATGTTAGTACTAATGCACTTTATGTTGCATATTATAAACTCTAGCTTTAAGTAAAAGGGTACAAATCCTGTTTCTTTTGTTTTATAAAGCAAAGGGCATAGAGCCCTTAACAACTAAAATGTTTGTGAATGCACAGTTTACTTAGTTGCTTTTGTTTGAAAGGTCATGGTTACAGCAATCAGCATGTTAAAATTGCAGGGATTGTTTTCCTGCCTGTGCTTCAGAACAGTCTGACAATGTAAAAGCGAGCTTTTTGCGGAATGCAGGGATAATTTTTCACAGGAGACAGCGCCCCATACTGGCTTTCTGAGGCAAGAGCTACTCGGATTTCTATTTTGGTTTAACGAGTTGATTTTAATCTATTTTAAATGAAGGCATCTGCATCTTAAGTAATTACTTCCTATTCCAAAGGGAGTTACCAACCATAGGTTCCAATTTCAGGTAAAAAAAATAAAGGAGATATTGTTCATGTTTGAAATATTAACAGTTTTCATATAGCCTACTGTATTCTAGCTCACTGATAGAGTTAATTATATTCAATCATTCTAATATACCATTCTTGACTCAATTCTCCTCAAATTTAATTATGCTATGCTAAAACTATTATAACTCTGGGTACAACATAATCCCTAAACCCTCTCCAGGAACTCAGTGCTGGAGTGCCTCTCTGATGTGCTTGCAGGCTAAAGGATGTAGTATGGGAAGTAAACATGATGTTAGAGATCAGTTTGCACCTGCAGGGTGACAATCTTGCTGGGATCACAAAGATATGGTGGGATGTATCCCATGACTGGAGTGTTGTGATGGAAGATTAAGCCCTTTAGGAAGGACAGAGTGAGAAAATGAGACAGAGGGGTTGCCCTTTATGTGAGAGAGCAGCTGAACTGCATGGAGCTCTGCCTGAGGATGGATGAGGAGCCAACTGGGCGCTTAAGGGTTAGGATTCAAGAGAGGACAGTTAAAAATGACATTATAGTGGGGGTCTGCTATAGCACATTTGACCAGATGACAAGTGAATGAGGCCCTCTACAAACAGATGAGATCAGCTTCATGTTTGCAGGCCCTGGTCTGCAATCCCATCCCAATATTGCCTGAAGAGGCAGTGCAGCAGGGCATAAGCAATCCAGGAAGTTCCTGGGGTGCATTGTTGATAAATTTGTCCTCTGAGTGATAGAGGACCCAACAAGGAGAGGTGATATGCTGTATTTCATACCAACACAGAGGGACTTACTGAGGATGAGAAAGTAAAAGGCAGCATTGATAGCGAACACTGTGAGATGGTAGAGTTCAGAATCCTGAGGGAAGGGAGGAGCAACAAAAGTAAGTTCACAACCCAAGACTTCAGGAAAGCAGATCTCAGCTACTCCAAAGGTCTGCTTGGAAGAATCATGTAGAATAAGGCCTTGATGGAAAACAGGGGCCAAGAAAGCTGGTTAATATTCAGGGATCACCTCCTCTAAGCTTAAGAGCAGTCCATCCCAGTGAACAGGAAGTCAGGCAAAAATGCCAGGAGGCCTGTATGGATGAGCAAGTTGTTCAGAGTAATACTTCAACACAAGGAAGGACATGATAGGTAGAAACGAGGACCAGTAAACTGTGTTTGCTATAGAAATATGGAAGCTGAAGTGCAAATGAAGTTGGTTCTGACCAGGGATGTCAAGGATGTCTGGCACACCTCTCCTACAAGGACAGGCAGAGGCAGCTGGGGTTGTTCATCCTGGAGAAGACTACAGGGAGACCTAATAATGGCCTTCTAGTACCTGAAGGGGGCCTACAAGAAGCTTGCAGAGGGACTATTTACAAAGGCCTCCGGTGATAGGATGAGGGTTTTAAATTAAAGAAGACCATTATTTAGGTTGGAAACTGAGAGGAATTTCTTTACCATGAGGGTAGCAGAACATTGGAACAGGTTCTCCAGAGAGGTGGTTGAGGTCCCATCGCTGGAAATATTCAAGGTCAGGCTCAACAGGGTTCTGGGTGACCTGATCTAATGAATGATGTCCTTTCTCACTGCAGGGGGTTGGACTAGATGACTTCGGAGGTCCCTTCTAACCCAAACCATTCTGTGATTCTGATTTCAAAAGGGACTTGGGTAAGTACATAGGTGACAAAAAGAAGATTGGTGAAACCCACTCACTCGAAGATATGGACAACCTGGTTAAACAGTATATGGAAAAGGTTGAGGTACTGCATGTTTTCTTTGCCTCAGACTTCACTAGCAAGATAAGCCTTGAGGAGTGCCAGGTGTCCCATAGTCCAGAGGGAAAGCAGTGGAGGAAGGAAGATGTAGCTTTGTTGGAAGAGGGTCAGTTCAGTGAATACAAGAGCAAACAACATGAATAGGTCTGTGGATCCTGACAAGATGCACCCATGAATTCTGAGGGAGCTGTCAGATGTCATTGCAAGACCACTCTCAATCTTTTATGGATCATGGCCACTGGGAGAAGAGGCCGAAGACTGGAGGAAAGCAAATGTGACTTCTTTCTTCAGGAAGGGAAAGAAGGAGCACCTGGGGAACTACAGACTGGTCAGCCTCACCTCCATCACTAGGAAGGTGATGGAGCATCTAATCCAGGAAAACATTTCCAGGCATGTTAAGGACAAGAAAATCATCAGGAGTAGTCAAGATGACTACACCAAGGGAAAGTCTTCCTTGACCAATATGATAACCTTGTACAAAGAATCATAGAATCATACAATTGTTAGGGTTAGAAGGGATCTCAAGGGTCATCTAGTTCCAACCCCACTGCCATGGGTAGGGACACCTCACACTACATCAGGTTGCTCAGAGCCATATCCAGCCTTGCCTTGAAAACATCCAGGGATAGAGCTTCCACCACCTCCCTGGGCAACCTGTTCCAGCATCTCACAACCCTCATGGGGAAGAACTTCTTCATAACATCCAATCTGAATCTACCCATTTCTATTTTTGTTCCATTCCCCCATGTCCTATAATTACCTGACACCCTAAACAGTCCCTCACCAGCTTTCTTGTAGGGCCCTTTAAGACACTAGAAGGCCCCAATAACATCTCCTTGGAGCCTTCTCTTCTCCAGACTGAATAGTCACAACTCTCTCAGCCTGTCATCATAGAAGAAGTGCTCCAGTCCTCTGATCATCCTCATGCCCCTTCTTTGGACACACTCCATCATGTCCAAATCCTTGGTGTAATAGGGGCTCCAGAACTGGACACAGTACTCCAGGTGGGGTCTCACAAGAGACCTGCTGGGTATGCTTCTCTAGATGCAGCCCAGGATACAATTGCCCTTCTGGGCTGCAAGTGCATACTGGTAGCTCATGTTGAGCTTCTCATTCACCAGCTCTCACAAGTCCTTTTCTTCAGGGTTGGTCTCAAGCCAGTCGCTGACCAACCTATATCAGTGTTTGGTGTCACCTCAATCCAGATGCAGGACCTTGCACTCAGTCTTGTTGAAGTTCATGAGGTTAGCTTGGGCCCACCTCTCCAGCCTCTCATGGTCCCTCTGTATGCCATCCCTTCCCTCCAGTGTGTCTGCTGTACCACACAATTTGGTATCATCAGCAAACCTTCCAAGGGTGCATTCAATGCCACTGTCCAAGTTGCCAACAAAGATATTAAACAAGACTGGTCCTAGGACTGATCCCTGAGGGACTCCACTTGTCACTGGCCTCCACTGGGACATGGACCCATTGACAGTCACCCTTTGGGTGTGGCCATCAAGCCTGTTCTGTATCCACTGAATGGTCCATCCATCAAGCCCATACTGCACCAGCTTGGAGACCAAGATGTCATGTGGGACGATGTTGAAGGCTTTGCTAAGGTCCAGGTAAATGACGTCAGTTGCTCGGCCTTCATTTATTAATGTTGTGAACTTGTCATAGAAGGCCACCAGGTTTGTCAGGCAGGATTTGCCCTTGGTGAAGACATGCTGGTTATACCAAATCTTCATTATTCTTCTCCCTCAGCAGTGCCTCCAGGAGGATCTGCTCCATGATCTTACTAGGCACAGAGGTGAGACTGACTGGCCTATAGTGCCTGGGGTCATCATTCTTTCCCTTTTTGAAAATGGGTATTATATTTCCCCTTTTCCAGTCAGTAGGGACCTCCCCAGACTGCCATAGCTTTTGGAATATAACAGCAGTTTAGCAACCTCCTCTGCCAGTTCCCTCAGAACCCATGGGTGATGTGGTGGTGAATGGTGCCACATCCAGCTGGAGGCCAGTCACCAGTGGTGTGCCCCAGGGATCAGTGCTGGGCCCCATCCTCTTTAATATCTTCATTGATGATCTGGATGAGGGGATTGAGACAGTCAGCAAATTTGCAGATGACACCAAGTTGGGAGCAGATGTTGGTCAGTTAGAGGGCAGAAGGGCCCTGCAGAGGGACCTCGAACGACTGGACAGATGGGCGGAGTCCAACATGATGGCATTCAACAAATCCAAGTGCCGGTTGCTGCACTTTGCCCACAACAACCCCATGCAGAGCTACAACCTGGGGTCAGAGTGGCTGGAGAGCTCCCAAACAGAGAGACACCTGGGGGTGCTGGTTGACAGCTGCCTAAACATGAGCCAGCAGTGTGCCCAGGTGGCCAAGAAGGCCAACCGCATCCTGGCCTGCATTAGGAATAGTGTGGCCAGCAGGAGCAGGGAAGCCATTGTCCCCCTGTTCTCTGCATTGGTTAGGCCACACCTTGAGTTCTGTGTCCAATTCTGGGCCCCTCAGTTTAAGAAGGACATCGAGACACTTGAACGTGTCCAGAGAAGGGCAACAAGGCTGATGAGAGGCCTTGAGCACAAGCCCTATGAGGAGAGGCTGAGGGAGCTGGGATTGTTTAGCCTGGAGAAGAGGAGGCTCAGGGGAGACCTTATTGCTGTCTACAACTACCTGAAGGGTGGTTGTGGCCAGGAGTGGGTTGGTCTCTTCTCTCTAGCAACCAGCACCAGAACAAGGGGACACAGTCTCAAGCTGTGCCAGGGGAAGTGTCATGGGTTGAGGCAGACCCCTCCCCACCACGGGCAGAAATAACGACTCAGACAAACAGATTGCAAAAGTAATGGAAAGTTTAAATAGTAAAACAAAAAGGAACAACAATGAAAGTTTTACAGAGAACCACAAGCACCGTGACAAAGAGAGAGAGATCCCATCACCACCTGGGGGTACACACAACCCCCCCCCAGGGCTCTTTCTCCCCCACACCCCAACCCAGCCTTGGGCCTGGGCAGGCCCAAGGGAGGCAGCTCATGCCATTTTACCTAGGCAGCAGCAGGGGACGAAAGAGGAAGTGAAGACCCCACGTGGATGTTTTATAGGGGAGCAGGGCATTATGGGAAATGGAATACCTGGTTTCCTGTGACCACCCCCTGGGCTGGGCGCACCCCTTGGGACCTCCCAGGTTTGGTCTGTGCAGTGGCATCCGGGCCAGCACCCAGCCTAAACCACCACAGGAAGTTTAGGCTCGAGGTGAGGAGGAGGTTCTTCACGGAGAGAATCATTCGTCGTTTGAATGGGCTGCCCAGGGAGGTGGTGGAGTCACCATCCCTGGAGGTGTTCAAGAGGGGACTGAACGTGGCACTTGGTGCCATGGTCTAGTCATGAGGTTTGTGGTGACAGGTTGGACTCAATGATCTTTGAGGTCTCTTCCAACCTTGGTGATACTGTGATACTGTGATACTGTATCCCATTGGGTCCTATGGACTTGAACACTTTCAGGTTCTTCAGATGGTTATGAACCTGATCTTCACTCACGATTGGCAGTTCTTTCTTCCAGCCCCTGCCTTTGTCTCCCATTATTCTGGGAGTGCGGCTGGAGCCCTTACCAGTGAAGACTGAGGTAAAGAAGTCATTGAGAACCTCAGCCTTCTCCGTGTCACTTGTCACCAGTTCACCTGTTCCCTTTCCACACCTTCCTAGTCTTCTTCTTATCATTAGAAATTTTTACTATTCCCCTTGATCTCCCTGGCTATATTTAATTTTATCTGAGCTTTAGCTTTTCTAACCAGGCCTCTTGCTGCTCAGACATACTTCCTTATATGCCCCCCATTCCAGCCGTCCTTTCTTCCACAACTTGTAGAGTTTCTTTTTGTGTGACAGCGTGTCCAGGAGCTCCTTGCTCATCCAGGCAGGTCTCATAGCATTCTTTCCTGCTTTCCTCTTTGCGGGTATACTTTGCTCCTGGGCATGGAGAAGGTGATCCTTAAACACTGACCAGCTGTCCTGGGCCCCTCTTCCCTCTGGGGCTTTGTCCCCCAATACTTTGGCCAGCAGATCCCTGAAGCAGTCAAAGCATGCCTAAAATCCAGGGTTGTAAGCTTGGGATACGTCCTCTTAGTTGCCCTGAGGATCTTAAATTCTATTGCTTCATGGTCACTGCAGCCAACCTCACATTGCTCACCAGCCCTTCCCTGTTGGTGAGAACAAGGTCCAGCATAGCACCTTTTCTCATTGATTTCTCTACCATTTGGAGGAGGAAGTTGTCATCTATGCATTCCAGGAACATCCTGGAATGCTGGTACCTAGCTGTGGTGTCCCTCCAAGAAGTGAGTGGCCTAGTAGAGAAGGGGAGATCAGTGGATGTTGTCTATCTGAACTTTAGCAGGGTCTTTGACAGTGTCTCCTGGAGAATCCTCATAGAGAAGCTCTTGATGTACGGGTTGGGTGAGAAGGCAGTGAGGTGGGTTAAAAATTAACTCAATGGCCAGGCCCAGAAGGTGATGATCAGCAGTGCAAAGTCTTGTTGTGGTGTGCCCTAGGGGTCAATACACAGTCCAGTCCTGTTTAATATCTTCATTAATGGCCTGATTGATGGGCCAGAGTGTACACTCAGCAAATGTGATGATGACACAAAACAGGGAGTAGTGGCTCATATGCCAGGGAATGACTGCAACCCAGAGGGACATTAACAGGCTGGATAAATGGGCTGACAGGAACCTCGCAAAGGTCAAGAAGGGGAAGTGCAAAGAAATACAAGAGCATTGAGGTCTGAGGAGGAGTTTGAATCAAAATTATGGGATAGATTTAGAGAGATTCACCAGACACTCATCCCAAACATGAGAAGATACATAACAGAAAGTATGAAGGTGTTTATTTTAAAATATGAGAAATGAAAAATGAATGCTGATAGCATCAGCTGACTGTAGGAAGAATTGGATTTTTCAGTGTTCAACTAGAACTTAATGCTCTGTGTCTTAATGCAATGTGAAAAATAAGCAAATTCAGAAATACAAAGAGAGAGGACTAAGAAGTCTGGGAGAGCACCTTTTGCCCTGTTGCTGACAAAGGGAAAATTTCCATTATATAAAGAGCAGAGAAGTCAGCAGTGTTTAGGATGAAAAATATTAGGATTTTAGCTGTATGAATGGGTAGAAAGGATTGGATATTAGAGACATTATGGCAAGGAATGCAGATTTAAACAAACTTTGATTTTCAAGATAGTGGAGATCAAAGCCTTAGAATCTAAGGTGGTGCTGAAATTATATTCCTGAATGAAGTTTCACCCACAGTGCTAAAGGAGACAAAACAAGACAAATTATGAACATCTTGAACTTGAGACACCCATAAAGAAAGGTCAGAGACAAATAATTATATTAGCTGAATGAATATACTTATTTCCTCCCAGGGACTCTGATCTTTTTCAGGGTTACATAGGACCAGGCAAAGCCAAGGCCTCAATCATTCCAAGTGTGTCTTCAACTAGTTTGCTGAAATAATTTTTCCAATAAAAATTCATCTTACTGGCATGTTCCCAGCTGCCTCTTGTCATTCCAGTAATTTTGTACGATTTCTTGTTTCAAACAGACCATAATTCCTTGCCTTTAGTTTTCTATATCCCATACTGATTGAACTAGAACATGTTTTTAAACTGGTATCCACTCTTTATATCAGAAGATAAAATAACCTGCAACTCAATACAATTTTGGGCAAGTCCTTTTGTGGTTGTCTTACCTTAAAAATACATACCTCATTTCTAGCCTGATTGCAGTGTTTATTAATGTTTTTTCCACCTTTTTGAGGACTGCCTTTCATGTTGAAAGCTACCTGAAGATAGATCAAGATCAATTTGAAGATAAATCTGGGATATAAGGAGAGGTTACTTGCAGATGATTATTAACTTCTTTTATATATTAGCCACTCTGAGATGGATTTATGAAGGTTTGCTGTATTGCTTACTTTGTAAAGTTTCTGTGGTTTTTTTTCAGAAACTTTCCAGTCCTGATGTATAAGCCTTATATTGGACATAATATTCCAGTAATGGTGTCAATAATACCATACAGATGTAATATGATATCTATAGTCTATCTTTTTGTCTTCATCTTATGTAGTTAAAAGCTGTATTAGTCTTAGTCACTATATTGCAGTGAGAGCTCAGGTTTGGTTGGTTACTTACCAGACCCCAAAGGCTTTCATAGATGCAGGCTGTGCAAGAAGCAATTTTCTATCCTGTGAGTGTGACCTGATTTCTGTGTTCCTAGAGGTGCTATCTTGCATATGGCAGCATTAAAATGCATGATGTTTAAAAATGAATTCAGATTACTGAGTGATACAGAATTCTCTATATACTATTTATCACTGAAGTCAATAAAATAACTTCATAAGAAGTTATTTTATTATATGTTTCTAGGTTACCAATACACAAACTAAGTGACACTGAGTCAAGAACAGACAGCACTGAATTCATTAATTTCTTTTATTTCTCCCTCACAGATAGTTTTGGAGATGGTATAGTTCTCAAGATTTTTTTTTCAAATCTGGATAATACAAATATTTTACATTGATTATATCGAGTGTCAAATTTTAGTTAGAAAATCATGTAATAGTAAGCCGCTTGACACATATTTGACATTGCCTTTTCCAATTGTATTTGTAATCATCTCAAAAGACAATGTCAGAGTTGCTTGTATATCTGTATGAAAAGTGGGTGTATGCGTTTATATAGCTAATTTGCTGCTATGCTTGCCATTGTTGCTTTTGCAAAGAAGGCAGACCTATCAAGGTGAAGGCCATCTTGGGCTAGGGTGTACAAAATGTCAGCCAGTGTGTGCAGAGTCTAAAAGGAATATATGACAAAATGTAATAATTCTCTTTAAATAGCCTTAGTGTTAAGCAGCTATCTAGCCTGTTACACAGCACATGTCAGTTCTTCTCAACTCACATCACTGCATAATTTTAGTGTCATAGATTCTGTAAGATTTATTTGCAAAGTATTTAAGAAAATGGTAATCAAAATGACAGAACTACAACATAATAAATTGATCACCTAGCTGATAGCTATCTTAAGCTGATAGCTTAATATTTCTGTTGAATATTTACAATAACAATTTCTTAAAAAAAAAATATCTCAAGGCATCATGTATAAAAAACCTCTCTGTTCCCTTGAATTAAGCTGAAACCTTTTGATGTGCTCGAAAGGTTGTTGTTTGTTCACTGTGCCCTCCAACCTAAAATAACACCTGTCATGGGTTGAGGCAGACCCCTCCCCACCACGGGCAGAAATAACGACTCAGACAAACGGATTGCAAAAGTGATGGAAAGTTTAAATAGTCAAACAAAAAGGAACAACAATGAAAAGTTTTACAGAGAACCACAAGCACCGTGACAGAGAGATCCCATCACCACCTGGGGGTACACACAACCCCCCCCCAGGGCTCTTTCTCCCCCACCCCCCAACCCAGCCTTGGGCCTGGGCAGGCCCAAGGGAGGCAGCTCATGCCATTTTACCTAGGCAGCAGCAGGGGACGAAAGAGGAAGTGAAGACCCCACGTGGATGTTTTATAGGGGAGCAGGGCATTATGGGAAATGGAATACCTGGTTTCCTGTGACCACCCCCTGGGCTGGGCGCACCCCTTGGGACCTCCCAGGTGTGGTCTGTGCAGTGGCATCCGGGCCAGCACCCAGCCTAAACCACCACAACACCGAAAGTGATAGAATGAAAAATTGCAACAGTTAAGAAACTGAATCTGCAAATTTGTTTTTAGGGATTTTCCTGCTTTGTGTTGCGAATGCTAAGATTTAAAATAAATAAGACTTCTATTGTTCACAGTTCTTTCTTCAAGGTTAATTATTTTTTAAATTTTATAATGAAAATCCATAGCAATATATTTACCTTTGTCCCTAATCTTTTATTAATTGTACTAAAAATAGTTAAGCGTGTGCCTGTGCTTTTTCAGGAGTGGACAGACACATGTAAGCTCATGAGACTGGGGAATGACCCCAGGTAAGTTGTTTGGTTTGCCTCTTCACTTGGCAATGAATTTCAGAATGATGCTATTCCTTGTGCCACTCAGAAGATCAGAGAGGCAGTTATATCACTCCCTGCAATACCAAAGCTTAGGAGGATATGACTAACAACAAAACACAGTTTGTGGTATTAATAATAACATCCACCTTCCTTGTCTCCAAATATGATGACTTTATAAGAGAATACTTCAGTGAACTGTGCCAGACTATCAGTCCTCAGCATGTATTGGTGCCTGGGATTCATCCTTCTTCAGGTACAATTATTGTTGTATTTTATTGAGGTTCCTCCTGGCCCGTTGCTCCAACCTACCCAAGTCCCTTTGGATCACAGGCCTGCCCTCCTGCATGGAGGCATTAAAAGAAGAAAAACAACATGCTCATTTAATCTTTTATTCCTACCCAAATTTTATGGTTGTCACAGTAACTGTAAAAATAAGAATAAAAATTTTAAAATATTTTAAAAACCCAGATTATGGCAGGTTTTTTAAGACAGTGTTTCTGTCCCCACGTTGGGCGCCAATTGAAATATGTGGCAGGGTGAGAAAGTTCCCCACACACACACAAAAGATACCACAGCTAGCTCAGATGGAGAAGCAGATGAAAGCTATATTTACAAGCAGAAATGGAATGCAATGAATATGTAAAAAAATATGCAATATTTACAATATATACAGAAATATACAGCAATGTATGTAATACAGGACACCCACAGCCGGAGGAGGGTGTGCCCCCCCGGCCGCTGTCCCCCTTCTCCCTCCCTACCTCCCCTTTTTTCCCAAAAAGGGTTAGAAAGAGAGAGAAAGGAAATTAAGGAGAAAATTCTGTTAGCTCAAAGCGTATGCAAGAGTTAGTTTTCTTATCTGGTTAGCTCTGTTAATCCAAGGTTGCTCTGTTGCTTCAGTGAAAGAGAAGCCGACAGACCCACAGGAACAGAGAAGAACAGACTGACTCCAAACATACTGAACCCAAAACTTAAAGTTGCATTATACTCATCCACCAATGAAATTAGTTAAGCATATCTTTGTTTTCAATACATTCAGCCAGAGTGTTCAGAAAGTGTCCATCTCTTAAGGCACAGCCTAAACTGGTCACACATGGCCATTAGAAATGAAATAATGAGAAAATTTTTTTTTTCTGTTACTATTTAAGGTAGAATACAAAGAATGGTACTTCATTTTTACAAATTAAAAAAACATGCATTCTGTTTATTAGAAATAACATTAAGTCTTGTTTATCTGTCTTCCTAGCCTGGGGCATTCCTGAACAACAACAAAAAAACCCTTGATTTAATCTGTGCATTTTAACAGCAGTAAACCCCTTCAGGAACATTATAGTTTTTGAGAGGTCTTGTGGGAAGAAAATTAGGGAGGCAAAAGCACATTTAGAGCTTAGACTGGCCTCTGCTGTGAAGGACAACAAAAAATCCTTCTATAAATGCATTTATGGCAAGAGGAGGGGCAAGGACAACCTCCAGTCCGTGGTGGACACGGAGGGGAACGTAGTAACAAAAAATGAGGAAAAGGCAGAGGTACTTAACACCTTCTTTGCAGCAATTTTTAATAGCAGGACAGAACGTCTTCCAGACAGCTGGCCTGCAGAGCTGGCAGAAGGAGCCAGGGAGCTGTATAGTGTCTCTGTGATCCAGGAGCAGGTAATTAGAGATTTCCTCAGCCACTTGGATCCCCACAAGTCCATGGGACCAGATGGGATCCATCCTAGGGAGCTGAGAGAGCTGGCAGATGAGCTGGCCAGGCTGCTCTCCTTAATTTTTCAGCAGTCCTCGCTCACTGGAAACATCCCAGAAGACTGGAAGCTGGCCAACATAGTGCCCATCCAAAAGAAGGGCCGATTGGATGAGCCAGGGAATTATAGGCCTGTCAGGCTGACCTCAGTGCCAGGCAAGATTATGGAACAGGTCATCTGGAGTGCAATCACACAGCACTTACAGGATGGCCAAGGGATCAGGCCCAGCCAGCATGGATTTAGGAAGGGCAGGTCCTTCCTGACCAATCTGATCTCCTATGATCAGGTGACTCGCCTGGTGGATGTGGGGAGGGCTGTGGATGTAGTCTACCTGGACTTGAGCAAGGCCTTTGACACCATCCCCCATAGCAAACTCCTGGCCAAGCTGTCAGCCTGTGGCTTGGACAGGAGCACACTGCGTTGGGTTAGGAACTGTCTGGAAAGCTTAGCCCAGAGAGCGTTGGTGAATGGTGCCACATCCAGCTGGCAGCCAGTCACTAGTGGTGTGCCCCAAGGATCAGTGCTGGGCCCTAGGCTCTTCAACATCTTTATTGATGATCTGGATGAGGGCATTGAGTCCATCATCAGTATATTCGCAGATGACACCAAGCTGGGGGCAGGAGTTGATCTGCTGGAGGGAAGAGAGGCTTTGCAGAGGGACCTTGGCAGGCTGGACAGATGGGCAGAATCCAACAGCATGAGACTTAACACATCCATGTGCCGGGTTCTGCACATTGGCCACAACAACCCCATGCAGTGCTACAGGCTGGGGTCAGAGTGGCTGGAGAGCAGCCAGGCAGAGAGGGACCTGGGGGTACTGGTCGATGGTAGGCTGAACATGAGCCAGCAGTGTGCCCAGGAGGCCAAGAGGGGCAATGGCATCCTGGCCTGTATGAAGACCAGTATGTCCAGCAGGAGCAGGGAGGTCATTCTGCCCCTGTACTCTGATTTGGTTAGGCCGCTCCTTGAGTCCTGTGTCCAGTTCTGGGCCCCTCAGTTTAGGAAGGATGTTGACTTGCTGGAATGTGTCCAGAGAAGGGCAACAAAGTTGGTGAGGGGTTTGGAGCACAGGACCTATGAGGAGGGAGACCTCTGAGGGAGCTGGGGTTGCTCAGCCTGAAGAAGAGGAGGCTCAGGGAGACCTTATTGCTCTCTACAACTACCTGAAGGGAGGTTGTAGCCAGGCAGAGGTTGGTCTCTTCTCCCAGGCAGCCAGTACCAGAACAAGAGGACACCGTCTCAAGCTGCTCCAGGGGAAGTTTAGACTGGAGGTTAGGAAGAAATTTTTCACAGAGAGAGTGATTGCCCGTTGGAATGGGCTCCCTGGGGAGGTGGTGGAGTCACCTTCATTGAAGGTGTTTAGGAGGAGACTTGATAGGGTGCTTGGTTGCATGGTTTAGTTGATTAGGTGGTGTTGGATGATAGGTTGGACACAATGATCTTGAAGATCTCTTCCAACCTGGTCTATTCTATTCTATTCTATTCTATTCTATTCTATTCTATTCTATTCTATTCTATTCTATTCTATTCTCTTTAATAATAGAGTTTGCATACCTTGCTTGCCATATCATCAAAGGGTTGAGATTGTTCACCCTCCTAAAATAAAATTTCATGACTTTGAGGAAGCAAGGTAATTTTCTAGTGACAAATGTCATTGTGATAAAGTGCTGTATAATAGTTTAGACGACTTTAACCATCCTGAAAGCCCATTGATTTTTTTTTCTCAGAATTGAGCAAATTACCCCAAATAACCTAAGTAACCTACTTATCTAAAAATAAATACAGTCAATGTGAAAGTGAGGAATAGGACCAAACTGTAAAAGAGAAGTGTTACTTCTCCCATCTGAGGAAAAATTTGAATTTTGAAGTAATCGAATTGCAGCAGAATGCTTATTGCATGTGCAGCCATATGATTTTATTCTGTATTGGCTAAGCCTTCCCATCTGCAAAAAATGTCTTGGAGATGGATGGATGGAAAAGCTATCCAACTGCTAAATAATGGTACCATTTGTCACTGTTGAAGAAAGTCTTCAAGAGTCACATTCAGAGCATTTGGAACATCCTTTCATTTTGAGATGAAAGACGTTTCAGAGAGACTGTCCTAAATACATAGAAACTTGAGTTGGTTTGAATGGTACTTAATTTCTAGGAGAAACATCTATCAGTGTATTCCAGAACTATCTGTGTGGCTAAAGTTTTGAGTGAGATACTTAGATTTCTGATTTGACAGGTATCAGAATGGTGCTTTTCAGGCTACTTTGCTGCCCCAAACTGAAGATACTTAATATATTGTACTTATGTTCTTGCTAAATCCAGTTCAGTAACTGGGTTCATCAGCTAAATTCAGGTAGGTAACACTGACAGCCTTTCCTTCATCTACCAGGTCATAGAAGGAAATCATATTGGTTAAGCAAGCCTTGCCCTTCATAAACCCATGCTGACTGGGCCAAATCATCCTGTCCCATGCATGACACGTGATGTCCTAAAGGAGACATTGAAAATAAGTCAGCTGAATGATACACAGAATCCACTGACTCCAAAGCAAGTCTGAGGTGTAGATGTGCAAATGTCTAACTGCAGATATTTAATCAGGTTAGTCATGCTTCAGGAACACTGAGTTCCATTTCACAGTATCACAGTATCACAGTATTACCAAGGTTGGAAGAGACCTCGAAGATCATCGAGTCCAACCTGTAACCACAAACCTCACGACTAGACCATGGCACCAAGTGCCACATCCAGTCCCCTCTTGAACGCCTCCAGGGACAGCAACTCAACCACCTCCTCGGGCAGCCCATTCCAATGGCGAATCACTCTCTCGGTGAAGAACTTTCTCCTCACCTTGAACCTAAACTTCCCCTGTTTCAGCTTGAGACTGTGTCCCCTTGTTCTGGTGCTGGTTGCTAGGGAGAAGAGGCCAACCCCTTCCTGGCTACAACCACCTTTCAGGTAGTTGTAGAGAGCAATGAGGTCGCCCCTGAGCCTCCTCTTCTCCAGGCTAAACAACCCCAGCTCCCTCAGCCTCTCCTCATAGGGCTTGTGCTCAAGGCCTCTCACCAGCCTTGTTGCCCTTCTCTGGACACGTTCAAGTGTCTCGATGTCCTTCTTAAAGTGAGGGGCCCAGAACTGGACACAGTACTCAAGGTGCGGCCTAACCAAAGCAGAGTATAGGGGCACAATGACCTCCCTGCTCCTGCTGGCCACACCACTCCTAATGCAGGCCAGGATGCCATTGGCCCTCTTGGCCACCTGGGCACACTGCTGGCTCATGTTCAGGCAGCTGTCGATCAGCACCCCCAGGTCCCTCTCTGCCTGGCCGCTCTCCAGCCACTCCGACCCCAGCCTGTAGCTCTGCATGGGGTTGTTGTGGCCAAAGTGCAGCACCCGGCACTTGGACTTGTTGAATTCCATCCCATTGGACTCCACCCATCTGTCCAGACGATCGATTTAATAACCATACAGATGAAGTGTGGGGCAGTTAGTCAGGCAAAGATATACCATCTTCTCAGTGTCAGTTAAATGCCCAGTACTAAAGCAATTAGGTCTACAAAAATCATACAGAAGAGTATAGAAGACAGAAGTATGTAGAAGACACATATTTAAATGGATTTCAGTATCCTGCTTACTTTGTATGCTGAGGTAGGCAGTGTGGCTTTCCATGTAAACCTTCCTGAAAATTCAAATCCAGCTGTTATCTGTAGTATATTTAATATGGTTTTATTTTTTTTAATCAGAAAAAAAAAAAAAAGTAGTTGTGTATGACATTTTCAGCCAGGAGCTCTACTCCTTTTATGTATACCTACATACTTTCAAAAATATTGACATTTTTTTTGAAGAGTACTTTATGCTGTAAATAACCCTAGTCATGAGGGTACTTGTAGTCTGCCTATCAGAGATTCAGAGACAAATAGACTAAAAGAGACCCCAGGAGGTCATCTACTCTATGTTTTTACCTGCAAGGAAAATCAGCTGTACCTGTCAACTCAGATAGATGTGCAGCTAACCTGTCCTTAGAGATTTCCAATAACTTCAAACTTCAGGCAATCTATTCTAGTGTGTTATAATCCATATTATTAGAAAATTTTACTTAATATCTATCGTAAATCTGCCTGGCTGTAATTCAAGCCCATTAATCATTTTTCCATCACTCCTAGGCACAGAAAATTGATTCTTTCTTTCTTCATTCATTAAGCATTCTTAATACTTGCACATCATAACAATGCCATTCTCTTTTTTGCTGTTTTTCCCAAAGCATTCATAGTAGTACATTTTTACAGTCCCATCTTCCTGACAAGAAACTTCCTTTTTGAAAGTCCAGTTATTTTGTTTGTTCTTTTCAGTTATGTCAAATGATAATTCTACCTGTGAAAACAGGTATTTTTTAACTTTCTTAAGCTTCAGAGATAGCCTTAGCAAGACCAAATGCACCCATTTCTCTTACAAAAACCTGATTTATATAGGACATTGTCATGGACTGAATTGGATCTATTGCTGTTATTCATACCATGCTGCAGTCATGCCAGCACCAAAAATGAAAGCACTGGAATAAAGTATTATGGGGCTTGAAGTTCAGTCTGTAACATAGGAGGCTTCTTGTTCTGGTTGCTGCTTCTGGGTTCCAGGTTCTTGGGCATGGGTCTTTTCCACTGTATAGACAGTGGGATTGAGTGCACCCTCAGCAAGTTTGCAGATCACACCATATCCTGAGATGCATCAAACAAAGTGCAATCAGCAGGACAAGAGAGGTGATTCTCCACCTCTACTATGGTTTTGTGAGACCCCACCTAGAGTATTGTGTCCAGTTCTGGTGTTTGCATCATAAGAAGGACATTGAACTGCTGGAATGAGTGCCAAAGAGAACCACAGGGATGATCAGAAGGCTGGAGCATCTTGTCTGCTGGGACAGGATGTGAGAGTTGGGACTGTTCAACCTGGAGAAAAGAAGGCTCTGGGGAGACCTTATAGTGGCCTTGCAGTACCTGAAGGGGGCCTGCTAGAAAGACAGGAAAGGACTTTTTACAAGGGCTTGTTGTGATAGGATGAGAGGGAATGGATTGAAGCTTGAGGAGAGCAGATTTAGACTAGAAATTTGAAAGAAATTCTTTACAGTGAGAGTGGTAGGACACTGGAACAGGGTGTTCAGGAGGTCATGGATGACCCTTTCCTGGAGGTGTTCAAGGACAGGTTAGATGAGGCCTTGAGCAGCCTGGTCAAGTGGAAGGTGTCCCTGCCCATGGCCATGCCCATGGCAGGGAGTATGGAACTAGATGATCATTAAGGCCCCTTCCAACCCAGAACATTTTATGAATCTGTGAATCTATTTGAGGGGGAAAGTAGTTAGGCAGAATGTACTGGGGGGAAAAAAAGTTGTAATATAGACATTTATTTAGAAGCATGAGGAGGATAAAAGTTCTAAAATGTCAAGAAATGTCTCTTGTACTAGCAGTAGATAAAGGTATATCACTCTGCTTATGCTTTGACAAAGATTAGAGTCACAAGAAGTTGTAATTACTTCCAACTTTGGCAATTAGAACATTTTGATCTCTTGAGACACATTAATCATTGTTAGATATCACCAATCCTGTACAGACTTATCTTCTTGACAGCAGAATTGTGCAAAATTTCCTCTGTTTCCAAAGTTTGAGTGCATGAATTCTAAGTTTCTTAAAGCAATGGTTTAAAAATTTATCTTACTTGGGAGCTGCTTAAGCCAGCACACCACTATCTCAAATGCATCACTTAATATCTGCTATTGAATCTCTAAATTAATTAAATATTCATGTGGCCAAAGAATAAATCATTGAGGTTTAAGTGCTATAATTGACAAGGACATTTCTTTGTAATTTAGGAGAGACAGATGAATCTTTCATCATTTATACGAAATAGCACAGATCCAAGAGAAAAGAAAGAGAACATCCAGTAGATTTAGTGACTGGAGTAGTTTTTCAGGACTTAGACAATCTGGATTTGAGTCTGCCTCCAGTGTGGTAGAAAGGTACATTATAAATAGATTTTTCACCTTCAAGCACCACTGTGAGGCTGAGTTGCAACAACTGAGCTTTCAGCACCATATATGAAGCCAAGGTAGAGCTAGCTACACAATATGAGATTCAGAGATGCCAGCATACTGTAGCTAGGCACCTGAACTTGCAAGTAACCAAAACTGAATACAGAACATTTTACCCATATCAGGGATTTTGAGGACTAATATAAAAACCCACTTTCCTTCCTCCCCTCAAAAAGTTTATGATAGCTTAGGATGAGCAGGAATCACCCTCTCTCCTGTAGAAGGTTCTTCTGTACAAAAGCTGAGGCTGAAGAAGAATCAAGGCTATCAAGTCTCTGAATTGGGCATTGAAAAGAAAACAGTCTTTGATTCAGAACCACATATATATTTTATAATCAGGTTGAGGAGAACAGTGAGAATGCAAGGGTGCAGTTTTCCAGGAGAAATTTCCTAGTACTGTGCTAAGTTATTTTGTTCTAGATCTTTGTCTAGAAGAACTAATGTCTAATGTTGGGAAGTGGTGCATTTTTCATATGAGGCATGGAGAGTCCCTGTGCCTTAACCATTAAGACATGGTTATACTCTTTGTCTTCCATACCAACAGAGGTGGAAATGTGTGTTTCAAACTTCTTCATCTGAGCTGACACTTGAGAAAATTCTGTGGTCATGGGGAAAAAAAAATCACTACTTATTCGTCTGCAGAAACATAAATTCCACCTGCTTCCTAAGTAGATTAGCAAATACTTTTGTGAGACAACACTTTACCCTCAATAATCTGTCATATAGTAGGAGTCACACTGAATTATGCTAGAAATCTGGCTTTGGTACATTTTTTAAATAGATGTAAGTGCATACTTCCAATGTTTTTGTATATCTGCTGTACGTCTCAAGGTTTTGGAAAGGTCTCAAGGTAGTGCAAAAGGAGCTACAGGAGTGGCCTCTGTGAAGAAGAGACCAGGGCCTGCCCCATGCTGGACCCAGCTGTTTCCAGCTGGCCCTGCCATGGACTTATTGGAGGACACAGCTGAGTCTATTAGCCAACGTGGTGGTGCTTCTGGGAAAACATATTTAAGGAAGAACATGAGGGAGGGGGTCAAGAGATGAGGAATAAGGAAGTGGAGGCCAGAGAAAAAAGGTGGCTGGGAGGAAGGTGGTTTTATTTTTTGTTTCTCACAATCCAATTCAACTTTTAATTAGCAAAAAAATTGAATCACTTTTCCCCAAGTTGAGTCTGTTTTGCTTGTAATCTCCTTGGCCTTATCTCTGATCACAAGCTTTTTTCATCTTATTTACTCTTCTCTCATATTAAAGAATGGGAGTAAGAGAGCAGCTGGGTGGATGTCTGGCAGCTACCCGAGCTCAACCCACCACATTCTTACTACAGGATAATTGTTTATATTAAACATTTTTCCCACTTTTAAATACCTCTAACATATTTACTGTAAAGAATGAAAATAAGGAAGTCAGTTAACAAGTCCTTTCCTATCCTATCCTATCTCTAACTCCATACTCCAAACAATTACAAAGTAGTGTTCAACACCTAGACTTTCTTTCTGTGCAGAGCACAAAAATGTGAAACAAACACCTGTGGCAGTCCATCCAAACCCTGCACCCCACCTTCCCCTTATCCCCACCTTTCCCTTATCCCCACCTTTCCCTTATCCCCACTTTCCCCCTCCCTCCCCTGAAGATGGGATGTGGGATAAACAGGGAAGCTGGGATGAAAGGAACCAGGATACCTCCCCCTGCCAGACCAGTGGATCAGTGGATTCACCCTGGCCCTTCCCCCAAGACATCGTGCTGGGCCTAGTCTGGGCATGTTTTAGACAGAGACCTGATTGTTACGGGTTTCTGGCCTTTTTCAGCTTTGGATATGCTTGGTGGCAATGTGTGACACAAAAACTAGCTTGTCTGGATAGAACAGATGAGCTTCAGAGAGCACGTGCTCTTCTCTCTTGGATCTTTGCCCCACACACACATAAGCAGCAGCAGGTCAGGAGGATTTTCCAATTTAAATAAATTAAAGAGGAATTCCCATAACCAGCAAGCAGCATTCTGAGTAATTGATATATTCCTAAAGTCTCTGGAAACTTCCTACCTTTTGTTAGTGGGGTAACATTCTGCTTTGGATTTATCTTTTTCCAAATACTGTTCTCAAACTATTTGTAACAATTTCTAGTGTGACGATAATTTCTCATCCAAGTACCAAATTCTTATAATGTTTATAACGTTTGTATATAGTTATGTGGAAAGCAGCACAAATTAATAAATAATTTATATTTTTATTAAATTCTGGCCTTATTACCCTTTATTTGTAAAACCACCTGAAACTCTAAAGCTTCAGATTGTCAATGATTGCAGCTACAAGGAGCTAAACAAAAATGCCACTTATTTTTACTTGAGAAAAAACAGTCCTTACTACAAACTTAAAACTCCAGCCTACATTCCTTATGGTTCCATTTATGACAAATTGTGTTAATTCGAAAGTGTCAATTAACCAAGATGTTATTCTGTCCAAGTAAGAAATGGAAAGTGTTCAAAACAGTGGGAGTTTTATATTTTTACGTTATTGCTTTAATTATTTTAGCAAGAAATCACAAAATTATAAATCTAGAAAGAAACTTGGTTATGATGATAATGCTTTTTTTTTTTTTTTTAAAAAGGCAGTCAGCTTTCATTCACATCTTTAAATATAACTTCAGAATCTAAAATGATGCTTTAAATATTAAGTTAATTTTTACCATTTTATCTCAGAACTATATTGAGAATCCATATAACAAATATGTAACTGAGCTAAACCATTTACTGTATAATTCATGTTTCATAATTACCGTGGTTGGCTTTTAGGAATTACCATGTGCACTCATGGGTTCTTGACTCTGCTTACTTCAGTGGGATAGTATTGAGAAAGGTGACATAATTACACTGAAAAAAATTGGAACAAAGATTCTTACTTCTAAGCTATTCATGGCAAGCTGATTAACAAGTGGTACTGATTAAAGTAAAAAATATAGCAGAGGGCACTGTAGAATAACCCATTTCCTTGAGAAACAGATGATGAAAGAGATTATAGAATCATAGAATCATAGAATCAGTCAGGGTTGGAAGGGACCACAAGGATCATCTAGTTCCAACCCCCCTGCCATGGGCAGGGACACCCCACACTGGATCACGCTGGCCAGAGCCTCGTCCAGCCAGGTCTTAAACACCTCCAGGGACGGGGCCTCCACCAACTCCCTGGATAACCCATTCCATGCCTTCACCACTCTCATGGTGAAGAACTTCTTCCTCACATCTAGCCTGAATCTCCCTATTTCCAGCTTCATTCTGTTCCCCCTAGTCCTATCACTACCTGAGATCCTGAGAAGTCCCTCCCCAGCCTTCCTGTAGGCCCCCTTCAGATACTGGAAGGCCACAATGAGGTCACCTGGGAGCCTTCTCTTCTCCAGACTGAACAGCCCCAACTCCTTCAGTCTGTCCTCATAGGAGAGGTGCTCCAGCCCTCTGATCATCCTCGTGGCCCTTCTCTGGACACGCTCCAGCACGTCCACATCCCTCCTGTAATAGGGGCTCCAGAACTGGATGCAGTACTCCAGGTGGGGTCACACCAGAGCTGAGTAGAGGGGGAGAAGCACCTCCCTTGACCTGCTGGTCACACTTGTCCTGATGCAGCCCAGGATCTGATTGGCTTTTTGGGCTGCAAGTGCACATTGAGAGCTCATGTTGAGCTTCTCATCCACCAGCACCCCCAAGTCTCTCTCCTCAGTGCTGCTCTCCAGCCAGTCACTGCCCAGCCTGTATTTGTTCCTGGGATTGCCTCGACCCAGATGCAGGACCCTGCACTTGGTCTTGTTGAAGCTCATGAGGTTGGCTTGTGCCCACCTCTCCAGCCTGTCAAGGTCCCTCTGGATGGCATCCCTTCCCTCCAGCGTGTCTGCTGCACCACACAGCTTGATGTCATCAACAAACTTGCTGAGGGTGCACTCGATGCCACTGTCCATGTCACCCACAAAGATGTTGAACAAGACAGGTCCCAGGACTGATCCCTGAGGGACTCCGCTTGTCACTGGCCTCCACTGGGACATGGACCCGTTGACAGCTACTCTTTTGGTGCGGCCATCAAGCCAGTTCTTTATCCATCTAGTGGTCCATCCATCAAACCCATGTGTCACCAGCTTGGAGACCAGGATGTGGTGCAGGACAGTGTCGAAGGCTTTGCTCAAGTCCAGGTAAACGACATCAGTTGCTCGCCCCTCATCTATTAATGCTGTCACCTGATCATAGAAGGCCACCAGGTTTGTCAGGCAGGATTTGCCCTTGGCAAAGCCATGCTGACTGTTCCAAATCACCTCTTCACTATTCTTCTGAGTCATTAGTGCCTCCAGGAGGATCTGCTCCATGATCTTTCCGGGCACAGAGGTGAGACTGACTGGCCTGTAGTTCCCCGGTTCCTCCTTCTTGCCCTTTTTGAAAATGGGAATAATGTTTCCCCTTTTCCAGTCTGTGGGGACTTCCCCAGTCTGCCATGACTTTTGGAATATAATAGAGAGGGGTTTGGCAACCTCATCTGCCAGTTCTCTCAGCACCCGTGGGTGTATCCCGTCAGGTCCCATGGACTTCAACACTTTCAGGTTCTTCAGGTGATCACGAACCTGATCTTCACTTATGATGGACAGTTCTTCATCCCCGTCCCTGGCATTGTCTGCCATGACACCAGGAGTGTGGCTGGAGGCCCTTGCAGTGAAGACTGAGGTAAAGAAGTTATTGAGTACCTCAGCCTTTTCCACATCACTTGTGAATAATTCACCAGTTTCCCTTTCTGAGGGGGCCCACACCTTCCCTAGTCTTCTTGCCATTAACATACCTATAGAAATTTTTAGTGCTCCCTTTAACCTCCCTGGCTAGATTCAATTCAAACTCTGCTTTGGCTTTCCAAACCAGGCCTCTTGCTGCTTGGGCAGCTTCCTTATATACCCCCTGTTCTAGCTGTCCTTCCCTCCACTTCTTGTAGAGTTTCTTTTTAAGTAATAGTGTGTCCAGTAGCTCCTTGTTCATCCAGGCAGGCGTCCTAGCATTCCTTCCTGCTTTTCTCCTTGTAGGTATACATAGCTCCTGGACACAGAGGAGGTGGTCCTTGAATACTGACCAGCTGTCCTGGGTCCCTCTTCCCTTCAGGGCTTCATCCCACAACACTTTGGCTAGCAGATCCCTGCAGCGATCGAAGTCTGCACGCCTAAAGTCTAGGGTCCTAAGCTTAGAATATGTTCTCCTGATTGCCCTGAGGAGATTAAATTCAACTGCTAGATCTGTGACATAATTTCTGTTTAAATCCCAGCATCAATTTATTGAAATGCATTCCAAAAACTCAGACAGGCTAGGCTGCTCTCTTAGTTTTCTGCTGGTGATACAGTCACATTTCATACACCCATAGAATGGTTTGATTTAGAAAGAACCTTTAAAGATCATCTATTCCAACCCCCCCCTTTCCCAGGGGACATCTTCACAAGATCAAGTTGCTGAAAGCCCTATCCAATCTGACTCTGAACATTTCCAGTGAAAGAGTGCTGTGGTGGGGTAGGAAGGTTCCCCTCCCACACACAAAAGAATCCACAGCTAAGTCAGCCGGAGAAGCAGATGAAAGCTATATTTTACAAGCAGAAATGGGAATGCAATGAATATGTACAAAAATATACAATATTCACAATATATACAGAAATATACAGCAATGTATGTAATACAAGAGACCTTTCCCCAACCCCCTGCGGCCAAGGGGGTTCGGCCTGTTCCCCCCTTCTCCCTCCCTACCTCCCGTTTTTCCCAAAAGGGTTAGAGAGAAAGAGAAAGGAAGGAAATTAAAAGGGTAAAACTTTGTTAAGCTCAAAAAGCGAATGCAAGAGTTAGTTTTCTTATCTGGTTAGCAAAGTCATCCCTGCGTAGCAAGCTGTTGCTTCAGAGAGAGGAAACAGGCCAGCTCACAGTACAGGGAGAAGAAAAGACTGCCCAGACTGAAAGACTAAGCTAAAGTTACAGCTGGATTCTACCAATGAAATTGGGTTAGCATATCTTTGTTTTCTGTTATAATCCCAAAACATTCAGCCAGAATGTTCAGAAAGTGTCCATTTCTTAAAGGCACAGCCCAAACCGGTCACAATCCACCCCTGCTAAACAATTTCATTGGCTGTTCGTACTGTCCATCCAATCTAAAACAATATCTACCATTTGTATTTAAAGTTCATAGTCCATTCCGGCTATCCTCAGGTGTAGATGATTCAAAAGTCCAAGAGACAAGAAAAATGGAAAACAGTTTGTCTCTTCGCAGTCGAAGCGAAGAAAAGGGAAAACAGGGAAACAGGGACTCTCAGTTGACTCAGGGTTCTCAGGGTTCTCAGGGTTTGTGCACTGTAGATTCCTCAGGGATTCTTCCTTTGGGCGCGATGTAGCTGTACAACACTCTGAAATTAAACTCTTTCAGCTAAAGTTAAATTTCTTTGTGGGATACACTGAAATTCACCATTCTCTTGCATTACCCAATAAGCGTGACCCGGACCTTCAGCTGAAACCACCCCTCTGACAGGTTTAGCCTCTCCTGAGGGAGAAAATACCCAAACAGTTTTACCTAACAGATTCTTTTCTCTAACAACAGGAACTCTGTCACCTTCTACTTTCTGTAGCAGATCTGAGAGTGCAGATCCAGCTCGGTTCACTGAACCTCTACTATTTACCAGCCAGGTTGCTTGCCCTAAATGTTTTTCCCAATTTTTCAAAGATCCACCCCCATGGCTTTAAGAGTGGTCTTCAACAAACCGTTGTAGCGTTCAATCTTCCCTGCAGCTGGTGCATAGTAGGGAATGTGGAATATCCACTCGATGCCGTGCTCTTTGGCCCAGCTCTTTACAAGGTTGTTTTTGAAATGAGAGTTCTGTTGTCTGACTCAATCCTCTCTGGAGTTCCGTGTCTCCACAGGATCCGTCTCTCCAGACCGAGAATGGTGTTACGTGCAGTTGCATGTGGTACTGGATAAGTTTCCAACCATCCAGTGTTTGCCTCTACCATAGTAAGCACATACTGCTTACCAGAACGAGAACGTGGTAGAGTGATGTAGTCAACTTGCCAAGCTTCACCATACTTGTACTTGGACCATCTGTCACCATACCGTAAGGGCTTAAGTCATTTTGCCTGCTTAATAGCAGCGCAAATGTCACAGTCATGGATGACTTGCGTGATAGCATCCATGGAAATGTCTATGGATCTGTCACGTGCCCACAGGTCGGTTGCATCTCTGCCTTGATGTCCTGACGAATCGTGAGCCCACCGAGCTAAGAATATCTCACCTCGGTGTTTCCAGTCAAGATCAAGATCAGAGTCCATGTCTACTTGAGAAACTCTTGCAGCTAGATCTGCCTGATGGTTGTGTTGCTGTTCCTCAGTAGCTTTGCTCTTAGGGATGTGAGCATCAATGTGTCTCAACTTCACTGGAATTCTCTTGATTCGATCAGCAATGTTCTGCCACAGGTCAGCTGCCCAAATGGGCTTTCCTTTTCTCAGCCAACCATTCTTTTTCCAGTTCTTTAGCCAACCCCACAGAGCATTGGGTACCATCCATGAGTCGGTGTAGAGATAAAGCTTTGGCCATCTCTCATGTTCGGCTATGTCGAGAGCTAGCTGGACAGCTTTTACCTCTGCAAATTGACTGGATTCTCCTTCTCCATCCTTTGCTTCTGCAACTCGGCGTGTTGGACTCCACACTGCAGACTTCCGCCTTCGCTTGTTCCCGACAAGATGACAGGAACCGTCTGTGAACAAAGCATACTGCTTTTCATCATTAGAAAGGTCATTGTAAGGAGGAGCTTCCTCAGCACGAGTTACTCTCTCCTCTGGAGGTTTAGTACAGTTGGTACCTTCAGGCCAACTTGAGATCACCTCCACCAGACCAGGTCTTTCAAGATTTCCCATTTGAGCTCTCTGTGTTATCAGAGCCATCCACTTAGACCAGGTGGAATCTGTTGCATGATGTGGTGTAGAACCTTTGCCTTTGAACATCCAATTCAAAACTGGTAATCTGGGAGCTAAGAGAAATTGTGATTCAGTTCCAATTACTTCAGAAGATGCTTTTACTCCTTCATAGGCAGCTAGAATCTCTTTCTCTGTTGGAGTATAATTAGCCTCTGAACCTCTGTAACCTCGACTCCAGAAACCAAGAGGTCGTCCATGTGTCTCACCTGGAGCTCTTTGCCACAAGCACCAGGTTGGACCATTGTCACTAGCAGCCGTATACAAAATGTTCTTAATGTCTGGACCATCTCGGACAGGTCCCAGACCCATTGCTTGCACTACCTCTTGCTTTATCTGGTCAAAGGCTGCTTGTTGTTCAGGTCCCCAGTGGAAACTGTTTCTCTTTCGAGTCACATCATACAGAGGTTTCACAATCTGACTGTATCCAGGAATGTGCAGTCTCCAAAATCCCACTATCCCCAAGAAACACAGAGTTTCTTGCTTGTTCGTGGGATTTGCCATGGTAGAGACTCTATTTACCACATCCACTGGAATGTGTCGGCGTCCATCCTGCCACCGCACTCCCAGAAACTGGATCTCTCTGGTAGGTCCTTTCACCTTGTCTCACTTGATGGCAAAACCTGCATTCAGAAGAATGTCAATGATTTTGTTACCTTTCTCGAAGACTTCCTTAGCAGTTTTACCCCAGTCGATGATATCATCGATGAACTGGATGTGTTCTGGAGCACCACCTTCCTCCAGAGCATCATGGATCACTGCATGACAGATGCTGGAGCTATGGATCCAGCCCGTTGGCAATCTGTTGAAAGTGTACTGGATTCCTCTCCAGGTGAAAGCAAACTGAGGCCTGCATTCCTCTGCTATGGGAATAGAGAAGAAGGCATTAGCAATGTCTATGGTAGCATACCATTTGGCCTCTTTGGATTCCAGCTCATATTGGAGTTCCATCATGTCTGGTACTGCTGCACTCATAGGTGGAGTTACTTCATTCAGGGCTCGATAGTCAACCGTCAGACGCCAGTCTCCATTCTGCTTTTGCACAGGTGTCTCGATCCGGAGAGGAAAAGAGATTGAGATTTTTAATGAATATTCCCGTGTTGTGAAATTAGAGGCACAAACGAGGCCAAAATATCAACAGCTAGACTATTTATTACATAAATAAGGTGGAGGGATCAGAAGGGGAGAGAGAGAGAATAGGAAGAGAGAGAAGAAAGGGAGAAGAGGGAAAGAATTATATTACCACACCTCTCACCCCCAAGACACTTTGAGTCTGTGGAGGATAGGTGCTGCAGGAGATGTTGGGTCTGTAGAGGAAGGGTGCTGAGGCTTTGGCTGTAGAAGGGATGAGGTCCTCTGGGCAGACTCTTCAGCTCCATGAGTTGCAGCAGGCGGAACTTAGAGCACAGAGAAAGGGTTTTCAGAGTCCAAGATCCATTGTGTTGACCCCGTGATGTTTCCAGCGTGTGCTGCCGTCTGCTTTCTTCTGCATCTTGCTTCTCCAATTTTCTCCTACTAAAAGCCAGTAGTTGCTCCAGTCTTTTCTACAGTTTTTTAGCCCTTAGGCAAGTGTCCAGGTGTTGTTCCCCAGGATATCGTTCTGGGAAATCATCTTTAGGTCCATGTATCGTTCCCCAGGAAATCTTTCTGTGTACTCAGGTGAGTTTGGGCAGCCACTGGATGGAGGGGGGAAGGCCTCCGCCTCCTCCTGCTCCATCTACCTACCCACACACTCATTACACATCAGGCCATTGTCCTTTCCTGGGGTATCTGATGGCTGGAAATGATCTTGTCCTGAAGGTGTGAATGCTGGGCCCTTGGGCCATTGTTGTAGGCCAGCTGCAGTCCCGTGAGCAATGTTATCTTTGCACCTTCCAAGAGTCCTTCCAGTGGCTCTGCCCAACCCACATCAGCTATTGTCTGGACAAACAGCAAGTGATTTTATCTTTGTTGAGTCACACCAGGAGAGATAAGCTTTAGTCTCTCACAACAGGCCACACTGGACTGTTGAAAGGTGCATGAGTTTTGCTGATGACTTTCTGACTCTCCAACTGTTGAATCAGATTCTGAATGGGCAACAAAGAGTCACGGTTGGTTCTGTATTGTCTGTGATGCACAGTCTGAGAAGCAACCGGCAATTTAATGTCCTGAATCTTGTGCTGTCCCACAACTGCAGATTCATCAGAAAGCTCAGGTCTAACAGACAGCTTCAATTTTTGTCCATCAACTTCTACAGATGCTACTCCAAAAGCCCATTTGTAACCTCTAGGGTCTTTGAAACGCCCTTCTCTCAGAAAATCAATTCCCAAAATACAAGGTGCGTCAGGTCGGTCACAACTGTATGCTTCTTCCACTGTTTACCAGTTAAACTTATATCAACCTCCACCTTAGTTAACTCTTGAGATCCACCAGTGACTCCCAGAATAGTTATAGCCTCTGATCCCTGATAATTTGATGGCATTATGGTGCACTGAGCTCCTGTGTCAACCAAGGCCCTGTACTTCTGAAATTGTGAAGTGCCAGGCCACTGGATGTACACATCCCAATAGATTCTGTTATCTCTGTTACCCCTCTCCTCCCCCTGGTGGGAGGCAGGGCACCCTAGTTATGGGGAACATGCCCACATGTGCAATGAGCACAGTGTGCAGTGTTAGAACTGGAGCCACTGTTGGAGCTATTAGAGTTGTCCTGGGAAACTGTGGAAGTAACAGCTACCCTTCTGGTATTGCTACCTCGGGTTCTGCCACTTTGCAGTTCCCTCAGTCTCCTGAAAAGATTAGCAGTTGGTTGACCATCCCATCTGTTCATGTTCTCACCAAACTGATCACGCAGAGTAATCCAAATACTCGCACGTGATTGCCTTGGTGGTCTGTGTTGGTTGGATCTGTTTTGGAATGACCTGTTTTGGAATGACATCCTTGGAGGACGTCTATTCCTCACAGAGGAAACCTGTATCCATCTGGAGGAAGAATTGGAATTATTTCCTTGTGTCAATTAGGAGATGGTATTTTTAAATTCATCCTTCAGCTCTTTCATGCAATTTTCAATTTTTCCAGACAGAGTTTCAATGGCTGAAACCAAAGAAACATGTATCATGCTAACCTCCAATTGTCTCATCTGATCAGTGAATTGGCCAACCGTAGGAGAAGCTCCACCATAATTTCTTGCCACAATTCTGCTTGCCAGAATATTTGCATAATTAGGAGGAGCAAGTTTGATGAGCTTTTTAGCAAGACCAGTTCCTACAGGAATTTCATCAGGATTCAGAGTCGCATGGCCACCATAGAGTACCTCTCTAACAGCAAATTCTCTCAGACCCTTAATTCCCTCATCTATGGTAGTCCAGGGTTTAGGATTCCATGGAAGATCATCTTGGGAAGGATATCTCATGAGAGTTGCCATTAAAAGGCATATCCACAGAGTAACCTTACCGAGAGTCCTGCCTAGATGTCTATCTATTCCATTATCCTTTGGGAAAGTTCCTAGTTGAGCTGCTGACTTGTCTGCAACTACTAGAGCTGGAGCACCTGTATCATAACATCTACCAAGCCAAGCTAGGATTGGCTCCTTATCTGCTCTGATATAAATTTTACGCACATTTCTAACCTCTTCACGTGGTGAAGAACACTGCTGAATGTCATCTTCTTCCTCCTCTGCCTCCTCTTCCTCAACCTGTTCCATTAATCTGTCACTCTCCTAAGCATCTCTTTAAGGTCAGGAGTACCACCTCTAGTTGTTCTCCTATCAGCAATTTGCCCTGCATCTCCATCCAGTGATGATCTCAATAACTCAGCTATATCTTTAAGACAAACCTTTTCCTCCATCTCAGCAGGGTCTCTTTGAGCAGAAGTTCCCTCACCAGGATCATCTCCTGGATCAGCTTTGCTCTTTCCACTTTTTGTTTTTAGAACAGCTACCTGCTTAACTGGAGCTGTGTCTGGATTTACAGCTGCCTTAACAGAAGCTGACAGGTTTTGAGACAAATCAGCTGCTGTGGAGGACACTTCCGGTCCTGCCGAAGAAGAAGGAGGAAATGGCTTTGCCTCGTTAATGGCTGCCGAGGACGCGGGATCCGCCATGTTAGGAGCTGCCGCTGCCGCTGCCGCTGGCTGATTGCCAGGACCACCAACAGCACCATTCAGAGCAGCCTTTCCAATGGATGTTGTAGCTTTAACTGATACAGGTTCTGCACTCTCCTCATCACTAGACATCTCTGGGGTAGAGCTAGAGCTATGCTTTCTCCGTTTCAATCTACGCTTAATTACAAAGCAAGCTTTCGATACTTTTTTCCCCCGATACAGAGCACATAACAAGAACACATTACTTATCACCAACAGCAGGATTGCACACATCAAATAAATCACCTTTGGATCCCAGCCATCACTTAAAACAACCCTTTCGCCTGCCGGGATCTTAAACTCCTTTATCTCTATGGGCAGAGTGCTGGAGGTCACATTCCTGTATCTGTTAAGCCAAAAGAATCCCAGGCACCGGTTGTAAAGAAGCTGAATCTTATACTTAAACCATAAATACAATTTATACATCAAGTATCTGCCTAAGCAATTGAAAATCAATCCCAGAACATGCTTATAGATAAGGACCCCAAAAATTGAAAAGAACAGACGCTCTAAAAGCCAAAACACTTTCATGTTTGCAACTCTGACTCGAGCAGACAATAAATCAAGCAACCTTTTAGCCCTGCTTCTGGACAGCAATAATCCACAAGCCGCACGTTGGACCGCCAATTAAAAAATGTATGTGGTGGGGTAGGAAGGTTCCCCCACACACACAAAAGAATCCACAGCTAACTCAGCCGGAGAAGCAGATGAAAGCTATATTTACAAGCAGAAATGGGAATGCAATGAATATGTACAAAAATATACAATATTCACAATATATACAGAAATATACAGCAATGTATGTAATACAAGAGACCTTTCCCCAACCCCCCTGCGGCCAAGGGGGTTCGGCCTGTTCCCCCTTCTCCCTCCCTACCTCCCGTTTTTCCCAAAAGGGTTAGAGAGAAAGAGAAAGGAAGGAAATTAAAAGGGTAAAACTTTGTTAAGCTCAAAAAGCGAATGCAAGAGTTAGTTTTCTTATCTGGTTAGCAAAGTCATCCCTGCGTAGCAAGCTGTTGCTTCAGAGAGAGGAAACAGGCCAGCTCACAGTACAGGGAGAAGAAAAAGACTGCCCAGACTGAAAGACTAAGCTAAAGTTACAGCTGGATTCTACCAATGAAATTGGGTTAGCATATCTTTGTTTTCTGTTATAATCCCAAAACATTCAGCCAGAATGTTCAGAAAGTGTCCATTTCTTAAAGGCACAGCCTAAACCGGTCACAAGTGCCCACAAATTCTCTGGGAAACTTGTTGCTGTGTCTCACCACCGTAATTCAATTTTTTTTTTCCGTATAACTAGTCCAATATAAACTTAACCTCTTCAATTTAAAACCATTGCCCCCTACTCTGTTACTACAAGCCCTGGTAACAAGTTTCTCTCCATCTTTCTTATAAGCCACCTTTATACATTGAAAGACCACAATCAGGTCTCCTTGGAGCCTTCACTTCCCAGGCTTTACCACCCCAACCCTCTCGGCCTTTCACGAGAGGAGATCCAGCTGTCTGTTCATTTTTGTGGCCCTCCTTTGGATCCACTCTAACAGATCTTTGTCTTTCCTATGCTGGGGACTCAAGTGCTGGATGAAGTACTCCAGGTGGGGTCTCATCAGAGTGGAGTAGGGGGAGAAAATTATCTCTCTTGATCTGCTGGCCATCCTTTTTTTCTGCAGCCCAGGGTGTGGTTGGTTTTCTGAGATGCCTCACACCTCACTGTGTTGGAGAAGCTTGACTTTGGCTGGATACCAAGTGTCCATCAAGCTGTTCTATCACTCCCCTCCTCAGCTGGACAAAAGCTGACAAAATATAATTAAAGGCTCATGATGACAGGGAGATCACTCACTAATTCCTGTCACATGAAAAACAATCTCTGCTTGTGGAAATTAATTTAATGTATTGCCAATCAAAGGTCAGAGTAGGATAATGAGAAAGATAAACAAATCTTAAAACAGCTTCACCTCACCTCTTCCTTCTCCACAGGTCTAACCACTTCTGAATTCTTCCTCTCCTCCCCTCCAGTGGCACATAGGGACAGAGAATAGGGGTTGTGGTCAGTTGTCTCTGCCAGTCCTTCCTCCGCACACTCTTCCTTTACTTCATCATGAGGTCCCTCCCATGGGAGACAATCCTCCATTCACTTCTCTAATGTGAGTCCTTCCCTCTAGCTACGGTTCACAAACTGTTCTAGCATGGGCTTGCACAGGATCACGAGTCTGATTTAGTTCATATAGATTTATAGGCCAGAAATATGATAAAATATGAATATGATTTATTAAATATTAAAAATTATTTTCCAAGCGAATTTGATTTAGGTTCATTTGCCCAGTTGACGATAAGTTAGTTACACACAATAGAAAGCTAATAGACAGTACAACAGTCTAGAACAATCAGAACTTGGAATACAGAGGAACAAACTGGAAATTCCCTATATGCACAAAACCAAACAGCAATACTGCTAACCAACAGGTAACAAGCTATAAACCGCAGAAATAAACACTATGAGATTCCATATAACAAATAGGGAACTGGGCTACACCATTTACTGTATTTTGTATGGCGAGCAAACTGCACATGCCTTCTCTCATAGCCTCTGGAACGTGAGGCTCGGGGTCTAGCTTCCACCCCCCTCCAGGCAGCCTTAACGGCACCTGCTTATTTGGGCTCCTCAATCTCAGTCTGGACCCTGCAACAGAGAGGGAGGAGAGAGAGGCAGTGGCTCAAACAAATTTATCTGGCTTGTTAATGCCTCATCCAGGACAGAGTCCTGCCAGCAAACATGCTCCAGCATATGATTCTCTCTCCACTGGTCCACAGGTCCTGCCAGAAGCCTACTACAGCAACAGGATTCCCTCCAGTCATAGCCTCCTTTAGGCACATCCACCTGCTCCAGCATGGGGTCCTCCATGGGCTGCAGGTGGATATCTGCTTCATCTTGGGCTCTAGGGGGACAGCCTGCCTCACTAGGGTCTTCACCACAGGCTGCAGGGGAATCACTGCACCAGTGCTTGGAGTACCTCCTCCACTTCTTTCTTCACTGACCTTGATATATGCACAGTTGCTTCTCTCACATCTCATTCCTCTCTGCAGCTTTTCCAGCAGTGTCTTTCTTTTGGTCCGTTAGTATCCCCAAGTCCTTTTCTGCAGGGCTGCTTCTCAATCTATTAATCACTCAGCCAATACTGATGCTGGTGATTGCCCTGATCTAGGTGCAGGACCTTGAACTTGGCCCTCTTGAACTTCATGGCCTACTTCTAAAGCCTGTGAAAGTCCTTCTGCATGATATCTCTTTCCTGAAGCATTATCAACTTCACCATGCATCTTGGTGTCATCCACCACTTTATGAAAACATATTTGGTATAGCCTTGGCTGAACCTGCTATAGCTTTTTTTTCCCCATTACACTGAAGGTGCCATTTGAGACGCTCTGCCTACTGAAGTGAAAGTTGAGGCTTGAAATAAGTGCACATAAGAAGTTGGTGTTGAGTTGAAAGCCTTTTTTGTTTGTTTGCTTGCTTGTGGCAGTATTATGTAACTTTTGCCTATCATAGGAGAAGAGAACCAAAGAGCATGATATTAAAGTGTACTGAAGGTTAAATCATATAAAAAATAATAGTCACATTCTTAATGAAAGCATTATGGCAGGAATTTTAGTTTTATCACAGAAGGAAAAGCAAAGCTTTTTTGGAGTCATTCCAAGCAATCAAAATCTTCTCTTAGAGAATTCATTCTGCAACAAATTATGCCTTCATCCTACAATTCTTCAGAAAGCCATGTTTTACCTCAAGTATGCATGTCATGATTCCCTGCTGTTCTGATCTAACAGAATTTTCATAGGCTCCACTGAGACTCCACTAACTTCACTCTGTTCCAAATCCATAAAGAAGATTTAGACCAGTTCCTATAAATTCAAGTGTTGTACAAATATAATGGTTGTCTGATGGCTACTATTCTGATGCTGTCTGTAAAATGTAACTTAGTAATATGATCTTGGCCAACAGTTTATGTTTTTATGTGGTTAGACTCCCAGGCTGGGAGCTAGTAACCTCATGCTCTGTTCCCAGCTATGCTTCAGATTTACTTTGCAACCATAATTAGATCTGATGTTCCCACTGTGCATTGGAATGAAATTTGCACAAGGAAAATAATATTTCTTTACCCTGAAAAGCCCTGAAATATGTGTGAAAGCTATTAATCTGTTATTACCTGGAGTGCCAAAGACAACATTGCTAATGTGGCCATTGATTACCTAAAACTCCATGACTTTGAAAGGGGCTTCTGCAGTATTTAAGAGTGCCCATTTATTTTGGTTCCAGAAGGACTCAGTATCTTCTAAGGGCAACAGTATCATATGTTACGGCAATCACAGCCACATCTTGAGATTCAAACTAATGTAAGGCACTGGAATTAAGGTTTCACTTTTTGTACTCCAGGTTTTCCAGTCTAATTATTCATATTCTTCAGTGCTTTTGGCACATCCAGTGAAATTTCCTGTCAAATGGGAGAGAAAAGGTTTTGATCTGGCATATTTCTTTATTCCAGCTTTCTAGCTTTATATACTTCAACACAAAATAATGATGTAAGAATTGCCTAACATATTTGTGCTCTTGTTCTGTAAGTTGTCTCATGGATGCAGTGATGATTGAGCTCTTCATGTTTCCCCACCACTTACTATTTTCAACTATTTCTTGATATATTTTTTATTTCTTTCCAGCCAGGTTAATAGATCTACTCATAATAATCTTTCAAACCTATGCATAGTGCCATATTCTGAACTTTCTTCAAACATACATTGTGCAAAGAAGCTGCATATCATGGTTAAATACTCAAACACTCTTTTGATCTACCTTTTGCATGCATTTCTAATGTTTTCAGTTCTTTCCTTTACTATCCTTTCTGGCTATGTATCCATTGTATACATAATTGTCTGTTCTGTTATTGAAATACCCATTAAAATGCAACATTTGCAATGGCATTTAAGATTCTGCAAAATTCCCCTACTCTGCAAATACATAATAACAATATCACTTCTGCCCCAATGCTTTGGAGCAAAGCCAGATGTGTGAATAGTGATCACTGGCATTTTATTTTACAATTCAGACAACTGCATTTCCTACAGAAGCACACAGGACCTCAAAATTAGTTTACAAATATGTGTTGATGCTACCCAGTATGTTTCGAGTTTTTCATTACTTTTGATATTTAAGAACTGTTGTGTGCACTCAATAGTTTAATGAAATGAGGTGGTTCTCTTTGTTGGGTACCTTTTGTCTTTTACCCTAATTAGAAAATGTATCCTGATTCTCTGAGTTATTAAATAGAGTTCATCTTGCATGTAGAGAAAGGGAATACTTCTAATGCACATGGTGTGCAACAAATCCTCCCTCTGTTGCACTTAGTGAGCTTTGGGGAGATGCCAGAATGGGAGCTGAGGTGCCCAAAGGCAGACTTTGTACATATCGCTTTGTACATATCACACGTGCAACAACCATTCTCAGTCTCTGTTTTGAGGCTGTGGATGCAGCTGGCCTCATTGCCTCTGAAGCCTGTGGGAAGGTCTGGAAAGTATCTTATAACATGAATCTATCTGGACATCTGGGACTACTGTGGTTATGCATGTTCTCTGGTAAGGCAGAAAAGATTACTGAGGCACTGTTCTCTAAAAAGATTGTTTTCTCTTTGACAGTCTCATACTTAAATTATTCCAGTTACGATATTTGGTCTTCAACTCATAATTCAGTCAGAGCCAGAAGATTATGAACAACAAAAAGTGAGAGAGATATTATTAATATATTTTGTAATAGATAAGAGGTTAGGTATAGCATGATTGTCATGCCTTTCATAGAATAAATGGGGCAGATTCTACAATGTCATAGACACAATGCAGGCTATCAGAAATGAAGTGCTGATTCTACATCATTGCACACAATTTAATATATAGAGACATAGTTCAAAGCTATGTCTCTATATATTAAAAAAGAGAAGACAGCAATAATGGAGGAAAGAATAATTCATAATATGTTCTTCAATATGAAAGTCATATATTCTCCTTTGCTGTAAAATGGCTTATGGTGTTACTATATTGTCGTCTGCTTTTGATTAAGGTACTTTTACATCAGTCTCTGAAATATGCATAAGGCTGATTCTGACAGTCTTTTGATGCATACTGTTTTGTCAGTAAAGCAAGCCAATAGTCAACTTCACCCCCAGCAGACGAATGTCCATAGTGCAGTTTAGCAGCACTCAGCAAATCTGGGCCAAATCCTCAACTGCTTCAAATTATTGTAGGTTCAACAAATCACTGTGCAACAGCTGAAATCTAGCCTCAGTAAAGTCAGCAATGAAATTCATATCACTGCTATTGGAGTTTAGGATTTTAGACTTCAGATTCAGCTAATATGAAGTCATGTTTATAGTATGATTATAAAATACTTTTTTTAAATTCTCTGCCACTTAGACCACGATAAATGCTTTGATTTGGAGGTGTCTTCTAGCTCCACTGTATTATATCAGGACTTTTATACAGAGGATGTGGTATTCTCCCATGCAGCATGTACTGTATATGGCATAGGCTTAAACATAATATAAAAGGTCTTCTCATAATAGTTCAGAGTGGAGAGGGGGTAATTTACAATGCTGGGCTGCAAACACACAGAACACATCTTCTAGTGACCATGCAGCATCTCATCTCTCTGGTTCATTGGCTAGGAAGCATGGGGGTGAGAAAACAGAAATCCTGCTGCATTAGCAAAGTATTAATGTCCTGGCAAGGGAATGAGAAGTGGAACAAACCCTCTTTTCTCTCCTTTTCTACCCCTGTCACTGGCAACATCTATTCTGTGATTTAGGTCTCCTCATGCAGTGAAAGTAAATGTAGACTTATTGTCAATATTTATTTTTTAAACTACACCCTGTCTTTTTTTTCTAATGTTGAGACACTTCTCCAAACTGTTATGAATTTGTATGCAAATAACATTAAAAATATGAAAAGTGGCATCATGTTGAGGTGTTTGACATTTAGTGCTTTTTTTTATATTCCTGTTTATCTGGTTTTGTCATTCTGGCAAACATCGTGAGTCATGACCTTCATGTATTAGACAAACTCAGCAACCAGAAATGCATACCAAATTACAGTAACTTTAAGATTTATGCACTTACAAAGCATGACGCAGATGTATGTCACTTAGCATGGTGTTGTTTTATGACTTCTGTATATTAATGTAGATCATGTCAGATCATATTTGGCCAGTTTTCTCTGCTATGATATCCACTTCTTTGACAAATGATACTCCTAGAAGATGTAATTGCTAAAGACATAGTACTTTTCTGACCTTTTAAGGAGGTTTAAGGCCACAAATGCACATCATGCATGATAAAGGTTTGGCCTTACCATTATGTTACAACAAAGGTGGCGTTTCTGACCACTACAATAGCCACAAAGCCACACCAAAGTGGATATCGATAGTAAAATACATTTTATTTTAAGTACAAGTATCTTGCAAGTTTTCAAAATAGGTAAATGGGTTCTTCAATAACACAGAGCAACTCTGCAGAAAAGGACTTGTGGATATTGATGGATGAAAAGCTGGACATGAGCCAACAATGTGCACTTGCAGCCCAGAAGGCCAATCTTATCCTTGGCTGCATCAAAAAAAAAAAAAAGATCAGCAGATCAGGAGAAGTGATTCTGCCCCTCTGTCTGGTGAGACATCACATGGAGTACTGTGTCCAGCTCTTGAGCCCTCAAGACAAGGACAGAAATCCAATGGAGAGGGTCCAGAGGTGGGCTGGAGCACCTCTCCTGTGAAGAAAGGCTGGGAGGATTGGGGTTGTTTAGCCTAGAGAAGGCTCCAGAAAGACCTTGTATCAGCCTTCCATTAGCTGAAGAGGGCCTATAAGTAAGCTGGGGAGGGACTGTTTACAAAAGCATAGGGCACTAGGACAAGGGCAATGGTTTTAAACTAAAGAAATTTAGATTGGACATTAGGAAGAAGGATTTTTACTATGAGGGTGGTGGAACATCAGAACAGGTTGCTTGGGGTGGTGGGTAGAGACACCTTTTTTGGAGACCTTCAAGGCCAGTCTATCAGGGCTCTGAGCACCCTAATATAAGTCCCTACTTACTGCCAGGGGGTTGGAGTAGTGTGGAGTAGTAGCAGAGTAGTGGAGTAGTTAATCTCAAGTGCCAGGCTCCAGCACTCTCTGCAGCCAGATGCCTAGAGCTAGGTGTCTGGAGGACACACCATCTGGTGTTTTCCCTGAGGCAAAGCAGCCTAAGGTTAAACAGCCTAAGGTTAAACAGCCTAAGGTTACACACACTAAGGCAAAACAGCCTAAGGTTAAACAGCCTTCCCCTGGCATCAGGACTTGCTCCCTTAAAAAAAAGAGGAGGGTAATTGTTATTGGTGATTCCCTCCTGAGGGGAACAGAGGGTCCCATATGTCAGCCAGACCCTTCTCATAGGGAAGTTTGTTGCCTTCCGGGAGCTCAAGTTAGAGATGTTACCAGAAGGCTGCCTAGTCTGGTGCAGCCCTCTGACTACTATCCCTTAATAGTTATGCAGTTAGGGAATGATGATGTTGCAACCAGAACTCCCAGGGCTATCAAAAATTACTTCAGGGCCCTGGGAGATCTGGTTGAGGGGTCGGGTGCACAAATAATTTTTTCGTCTATACCCTTAGTTGCAGGAGGGAATACAAGAAGGAACAGATTGGCAGCTATAGTCAACAAGTGGCCTAGAGACTAGTGCAGTCAGTAGAATTTTAGGTTTTTCAATCTTGGAGAACTTTCTACTGCACCAGGTCAGCTGGCAACAGATGGAGTACATCTGTCCCAGAGGAGGGGAAAGATCAAAGTGTACAAGAATGACCTATCCCTCAAAGGGAAAAAGATTCTAGAAAGAGAATTGGTAAGTCTCATTGATAGGGCTTTAAACTAGATTTGAAGGGGAAGTGGCTGAAACCATGAGAGCTGGACCACGGAAGAACTCTTGAAGGTGCGGGAACAGGCTGTGCCAATGTGCCAGAAAATGAGCCACCGGGGCAGACGGCCAGCCTGGATGGGTAATGAACTTCTAAAAGAACTAAGGGGGAAAAAAAGAGGGTGTATCATCTTTAGAAGAAAGGTGAGGCAACCCATGGAATGTTTAAGGATGTTGCTAGGACATGTAGGAAGAAACTTAGGGAGGCAAAAGCACATTTGGAGCTCAGACTAGCCTCTGCTGTGAAGGACAACAAAAAATCCTTCTATAAATGCATTTATGGCAAGAGGAAGGGCAAGGACAACCTCCAGTCCGTTGTGGACACGGAGGGGAATGTAGTAACAAAAGATGAGGAAAAGGCAGAGGTACTTAACACCTTCTTTGCAGCAATTTTTAATAGCAGGACAGAACGTCTTCCAGACAGCTGGCCTGCAGAGCTGGCAGAAGGAGCCAGGGAGCTGTATAGTGTCTCTGTGATCCAGGAGCAGGTAATTAGAGATTTCCTCAGCCGCTTGGATCCCCACAAGTCCATGGGACCAGATGGGATCCATCCTAGGGAGCTGAGAGAGCTGGCAGATGAGCTGGCCAGGCTGCTCTCCTTAATTTTTCAGCAGTCCTTGCTCACTGGAAACATCCCAGAAGACTGGAAGCTGGCCAACATGGTGCCCATCCAAAAGAAGGGCTGATTGGATGAGCCAGGGAATTATAGGCCTGTCAGGCTGACCTCAGTGCCAGGCAAGATTATGGAACAGGTCATCTGGAGTGCAATCACACAGCACTTACAGGATGGCCAAGGGATCAGGCCCAGCCAGCATGGATTTAGGAAGGGCAGGTCCTTCCTGACCAATCTGATCTCCTTCTATGATCAGTTGACCCACCTGGTGGATGTGGGGAGGGCTGTGGATGTAGTCTACCTGGACTTGAGCAAGGCCTTTGACACCATCCCCCATAGCAAACTCCTGGCCAAGCTGTCAGCCTGTGGCTTAGACAGGATCACACTGCGTTGGGTTAGGAACTGTCTGGAAAGCTTAGCCCAGAGAGTGTTGGTGAATGGTGCCACATCCAGCTGGCAGCCAGTCACTAGTGGTGTGCCCCAAGGATCAGTGCTGGGCCCCATGCTCTTCAACATCTTTATTGATGATCTGGATGAGGGCATTGAGTCCATCATCAGTATATTCGCAGATGACACCAAGCTGGGGGCAGGAGTTGATCTGCTGGAGGGCAGAGAGGCTTTGCAGAGGGACCTCGGCAGGCTGGACAGATGGGCAGAATCCAACAGCATGAGACTTAACACATCCATGTGCCAGGTTCTGCACATTGGCCACAACAACCCCAATCAGTGCTACAGGCTGGGGTCAGAGTGGCTGGAGAGTGCAGAGAGGGACCTGGGGGTACTGGTCGATGGTAGGCTGAACATGAGCCAGCAGTGTGCCCAGGAGGCCAAGAGGGGCAATGGCATCCTGGCCTGTATGAAGACCAGTGTGTCCAGCAGGAGCAGGGAGGTCATTCTGCCCTGTACACTGCACTGGTTAGGCTACACCTTGAGTACTGTGTCCAGTTCTGGGCCCCTCAGTTTAGGAAAGATGTTGACTTGCTGGAACGTGTCCAGAGAAGGGCAACAAAGTTGGTGAGGGGTTTGGAGCACAGGACCTATGAGGAGGGAGACCTCTGAGGGAGCTGGGGTTGCTCAGCCTGAAGAAGAGGAGGCTCAGGGGAGACCTTATTGCTCTCTACAACTACCTGAAGGGAGGTTGTGGAGAGGCAGGGGCTGGTCTCTTCTCCCAGGCAGCCAGTACCAGAACAAGAGGACACTGTTTCAAGCTGCTCCAGGGGAGGTTTAGACTGGAAGTTAGGAAGAAATTCTACACAGAAACAGTGATTGCCCATTGGAATGGGCTCCCTGGGGAGGTGGTGGAGTCACCTTCATTGAAGGTGTTTAGGAGGAGACTTGATAGGGTGCTTGGTTGCATGGTTTAGTTGATTAGGTGGTGTTGGATAATAGTTTGGACATGATGATCTTGAAGATCTCTTGCAACCTGGTTTATTCTATTCTAACCCCACTGCCATGGGCAGGGACACCTACACTACCTCAGGTTGCTCAGAGCCACATCCAGCCTTGCCTTGAAAACATCCAGGGATGGAGTTTCTACCACTTCCCTGGGCAATCTGTTCCAGCGTCTCACCACCCTCATGGTGAAGAACTGCTTCATAACATCCAATCTGAATCTCCCCATTTCTATTTTTGTTCCATTCCCCCTAGTCCTATCACTACCTGACACCCTAAAAGTCTTTTACCAGCTTTCTTGTAGGTCCCCTTAAGATACTGGAAGGCTAGAATGAGGTCTCCTTGGAGCTTTCTCTTCTCCAGACTGTATAGTCCCAATTCCCAGGAGCGGTGCTCCAGCCCTCTGATCATCTCTGGACATGCTCCAGCACATCCAGATCTTTCTTGTAATAGAGGCTCCAGAACTGGATGCAGTATCCAGGTGGGGTTTCACAAGAGTGGAGTAGAGGGGGAGAATCACCTCCCTTGACCAGCCTGCTGGCCACGCTTCTCTTGATGTAGCCCAAGATACAACTGCCTTTCTGGGCTGCAAGTGCACACTGGTGGTTCATGTTGAGCTTCTCATCCACCAGCACCCCAAAGTCCTTTTCTTCCGAGTTGCTCTTAAGCTAGTGGCTGCCCAGCCTATATCAGCACTTGGGATTGCCCCAACTCAGATGCAGGACCTTGCACTCAGTCTTGTTGAACTTCATGAGGTTGGCAAATCCAGTTATTATCAGAGGATTTACATTTACAGACATATTTAGAATAATGAATGAAAACAGCTTGCTGATAAGCATGGACTTTCCAAGAGCCTTGAGATTTTAAAGTGTTGAACAAACCCTCTCATTGACATTAGTGGAAAAAATTGGGATTGTGTGTTGGTTTTCAGAAAATTTTAGTCTTTCTTAAACTTACAGAAATTAACCAGTCTTCAATGGAATTCAACAACCATGGAAACTAAAATAAGAAAATGTTCTATACTTCCTTGTATAACATCATGTAAGTGGACCCAATTATAGAAGCAGTTATTGGTAAGCATAATAGGGATATATGAAATGAATGGTGAAATCTTCATGTCTGTTAACTTCTTACATGATTTAGGATTCCACTAAGTCTGAGGAAAAATAGAATTTACTAATACATAAACTGCAATGACATTCTCTCAGATGAGAAAAAAAACAGCAAACCCTCTTGAATTAATTACCTATGCATTCCAGATCTATTTTTTAAGCTATTTTACCCTTCAATTATTTTTGCATTCCCAAAATGCCTAATGCCATTAAATCAGTTTTTCCTGAAATTACATTAATATTCTTTAGTGAAAATGAAGAAGAAGTCACATTAATGATTATCTGCATTAACACCACATAAACATCTTTGCAAAGGTAACAGGAATCAAAGCAGTGGTTGCAAGAGAAAAAGCTGCACTGGGTGAAATAATCTCTGAGAGCAAAATCTTTAATAGCAGGTGAATAATGTATGAAGGTGTTAAACCTTACTTTAGTACTCCTGATAGGAAAGGAAAAGCAAATTCTAATTTTTTTATATATTCATGTTGGCAGGAAATATATCTCAGCCTTTATGAAGAGTGTGGGATTGCAGAAAGGTCTGCATCAGAGTCTGGTATAAGCAACAGCACTTAATTTATGCAGTCTTTGAGCCACTCAAATTAGTCATGCGAGCTTACCTTTGTCATTTTTATCTGCCTACAGCTTTCAGATTTTAAACACTTGTTAGTTAAATTTCAGAAGAGTCCATATCTGACATGTCTTTGGTTTTCTGATCTGTTTCACCCCATATATAGTATGAGACATATCCAAGAATGTATTTGTTTCCCAATCTTCAGTGTAAGGGAGGAAAACAAATTAAAGAAAAGGTGTCGCAACATCTGCAGGATGTAGACATTAGAATCTAGTTAGTGCTTTCCCTGAACCATTTTACAGTAGGGCAGGCATGGTCTGAAATGCATGTATGTTGATGTGGCATATTTGAATTTAAATTGATGTGGGAAGAGGTCTGTGTTATTTAAAGCTTTTATACTACCTAAGGCATTTTTTAGCAGTTCTTATCTGTAGCTGATTGGAAAGCAGTAATGCTCCACGTATAATAGTAACTGTTATCCACTAACTACATAATCAGTATTTTTCTTGGTTTTCTGGTTTGTTATCCTACATCCCTGAAAAAGCTGCAAAATAGGAATAAGTTCATACCCTCTACTGTCAAACTCGAGTTTTTCAACTTAATGTTTTAAAGAAACTATACTTAGTCTTCACAATCTGCTCTTTTGTTTCTTGTAGGCATTGCCTACAAGAAGACAAAAGAACTTTGAAGCAATTGTGTTCCTCAGTGCTAATGTAAAACTAAGCAATTTGCAGTTTTCCGACTAATCTGAAATAACCAGGACATCAAGATTAGGGAAAGGTATCTGTTGTGTTTCTTTTCTCATATGAAATTCAAATAAGATGGGACAAGGATGGTAATAGAAGAAAATACTGAAAATGGATTGCATCACAAAGAGTTATTTTCCTTCTGGTTTGGTGTGGTTTTGGGTTTTTTACTATCAAAGGGCAGATTAAGAGAAGAGATATTCCTCAGAAGTAGCTCATTATGAATGAGTGAGGGACTGAGTAATAGTAACCTTAATGGAAGCATAATCCCAAAGGTGAAATGAAGTTTTATGTTACGAACTTTTATATTTATGAAGTTTTTTTCTGACTGAACATTTGGACTTCAAGACATCTTGTCTCTAAATCCCTCAAGTCTTAATTTACACAGATTGTGTTAGAGAGTATATAGAGAAATTTTTAAGAAAACATCTTGAAATTAGTTTTATTTCATTAGAACCAAAAGCTTTGGAGTCCTGTGGAAATACTCAGTCAGCTTCTCATATAAGCTGAAAAGTTTTGTCAAGTACAGTTTAATATTTTCTGCATTTTCAAAATATTTGTTCTAGAAGAATTCTTCTTAAGTTGATTTTTTCCTGTTTCTGTAACTTTTATTTTCAACTTCACTGCCATCCTCCTTTTTCTATTCTAAAATCAAAAGACTTACATATTTCCCAGTTGTTTGCCCAGCAAAACCATTTTTTCTTGTGTGTTGATCACCATCACTTAAGCTATTTTAATAATGAAAAGAAAATAGTATGGGTCAAAAGAATGTTAATGTCTGTATACTGCATACAAAATGTTTTAAAATATTTTATGTATTTAAAATGTAAATAACGTTTATTTTAAATTAGAAATACAACACAAATGCTACTTTCATTCTTTTCATATAGCTTATCCATCAAATATTTTTTCCAAGATGCGATTTAGAAGGATATAGATGATTTGTCATTGCAATAGATTTCCTTACACATTTCAAACAATGATCAGACTTAACAGCTCCCTAATAAAGAAAAATATCTATTTTGCTTCATAAAAAATAATTTTTTTATTGTTTCCATTTACAGCAATAGGTCAGTAACTGAATTCCTTTTTTGTCCCACAGCATTTTAGGGGCATACTGAGAAGTCTTGAGTGCATTTTAATACTTCTAACTCAAGGCTTTTCAATTATGAAAATTATTCTTGTTGTAGATGTTGAAAACAGGAACTATTTCAGTTTTGATCCCTTGAATGATGTTTTATTTTCTCTCTCTTTTTTTTTTTTTTTTTTTTTTTTTTCTTTTTTTTTTAAATTACTGAATTCCAATGGAAGATGATAGGGAGCTTTTTAGGGGTGGTCTTCCTCTCAATCATTTTATATTTCTAAAAGTAATCTGTAATTGAATCTGTAAAAGTCACTGACTATGTCACTGGAAAGCAGATAATAACAATATTGTTAATATGAAAGGATGATAAAGATACTTGGGAGTTCCACTACTGGGTTCTGCTTCTGTTATGCTAAAACCAAACATGCACGGCTCATTCAAGGTCTTTCATAAATTCAGGTATTTGTTCTAATTTTTTCTATCATCTCACTGTATGTCTATTGATATTCCAAAAAACCAAAGCTGTTAACACACAGCCAACCCAAATACTCGGTTGGCCATCGTAATATACAAATGCAAATAAGGAACAGCAGGGCTGAGTCACAAACACATGTAACAAAAAACATTTGGTAAGTTTTACCTACTCATTAATCAATACAATACAGTACAATACAATACAATACAATACACCAGGTTGAAAGAGACCTTCAAGATCATCGCATCCAACCCATCAAGCAATTCAACCCACCTAAGCAACTAAACCATGCAGCCAAGCACCCCATCAAGTCTCCTCCTGAACACCTCCAATGAAGGTGACTCCACCACCTCCACGGGCAGCCGATTCCAATGGGCAATCACTCTCTCTGTATAGAACTTCTTCCTAACATCTAGCCAAACCTCCCCTGGTGCAGCCTGAGACTGTGTCCTCTTGTTCTGGTACAGGCTGCCTGGGAGAAGAGACCAACCTCTGCCTGGCTACAACCTCCCTTCAGGTAGTTGTAGAGAGCAAGAAGGTCACCCCTGAGTCTCCTCTTCTCCAGGCTAAGCAACCCCAGCTCCCTCAGCCTTTCCTCATAGGGTTTGTGTTCCAAAGCCCTCACCAACTTTGTTGCCCTTCTCTGGACACGTTCCAGCAAGTCAACATCCTTCCTAAACTGAGGGGCCCAGAACTGAACACAGGACTCAAGGTGTAGCCTAACCAGTGCAGTGTACAGGGGCAGAATGACCTCCCTGCTCCTGCTGGACATACTGGTCTTCATACAGGCTAGGATGCCATTGCCCCTCTTGGCCTCCTGGGCACACTGCTGGCTCATGTTCAGCCTACCATTGACCAGTACCCCCAGGTCCCTCTCTGCCTGGCCGCTCTCCAGCCACTCTGACCCCAGCCTGTAGCACTGATTGGGGTTGTTGTGGCCAATGTGCAGAATCCGGCACATGGATGTGTTAAGTCTCATGCTGTTGGATTCTGCCCATCTGTCCAGCCTAATCATAGAATCACAGAATTGTCAGGGTTGCAAGGGACCCCAAGGGTCATCTAGTCCAGCCCCACCTTGCCTTGGGTGGGGACACTTCACACTAGATCAGGTTGCTCAGAGCCACATCCAGCCTGGCCTTAAAAACATCCAGGGATTGGGCTTCTACCACCTCCCTGGGCAATCTGTTTCAGTGCCTCACCACCCTTATGGTAAAGGACTTCTTCCTGATGTCTAATCTAAATCTCCCGTCCTCCAGCTTGGATCCATTCCCCTCTAGTGCTATCACTATCCAACACCCTAAAAATTCCTTCACCAACTTTCTTGTAGGCCCCCTTCAGATATGGGAAGGCCCCAATAAAGTCTCCTTGGAGCCTTCACTTCTCCAAATTGAACAATCCTAACTCTCAATCTGTCCTCCTCAGAGAGGTATTCCAGCATTATCATCATCCTCATGACTCTTCTCTGGACACACTCCAGTATATCCAGAGGCTCCAGAACTGGACACAGTACTCAAGATGGGGTCTCGCCAGAGAGGAATAGAGGGGGAGAATCACCTCCCTTGACCAGCATGCTGCCCACATTTCTCTTGATGCAACCCAGGATGTGCTAGGCTGCAATTGTACACTGGTGGCTCACGTTGAGCTTCTCATCCACCAGCACCCCCAAGTCCTTTTCTTCAGGGTTGTTCTCAAGCCAGTCATTGCCCAGCCTGCTTCAGTGCCTGGGATTTCCCCAACCCAGATACAGGACTTGGCACTTGATTTTGTACTTCATGAGGTTGGCATGGGCCCACCTCTCCAGCTGTCGAGGTCCCTCTGGATGCCCTCCCTTCTCTCCAGCATGTCTGCCACACCACAGAGCCTCTACAATTAATGTACACTGACAGAAACAGTCTGGTCATTACTTTCAGAAAGGCCAAAAAATTCTATTTTTTTTTTTTTTAATTTTCTGAATTTTTCTCCTCTAAATAAATTTATCCAAGTTGCCAACTGGGCCATAGGTTCAGCATGGTACTGGTTGCTACTCTCCTTTGGGAGTAAAAGAAAAAGTGATCATCTTTAACTTAGCTTTACGGCACAGACGTGTTGGATTATATATTAGCTAGTGAAGCTAAGTAAATATGACATTTAGTCTTAAATTGAAAGGATGAAGTTGTTGCTGATAATATGAATCCAACTGAAAGGAACAGAATTTAAATATTTTTTATATTTTTTTTATGTAAGGGTGAGTTGCATCTCTTAAAGAGTCAAAACTAACTGTAGTGGAAAATTTCAAATATTTTATACTGATTATAGGCAGGAGGGTGTGGGTTGCTGTACTGTAAAAACAAATGCAGGATAAAATTAGTCCCTGCTGTTGCCAGCAGAACAAGAATGGACTTGCATCAGAACTTCGTACAGTCACTTGTGGATAATGAATTGCAGATCTCAGAAAGGGGGAAATCGCTTTCTTTTCTAGGCACACAGCACCATTCTCTATCAACATACACTTGATTGGTGTTATTACAGCCTACTTGATGGTGGGTGACCTTGGCTCCATGAAATTCATGTATGGGATTTTTCCATTGACTTCAATATCAACACAGTCCTTTGACCACTCTATGATTATTAAAAGCACTGATATGCATCATTATTCTTAACAGAGAGCATACTTCCAGAATTTTAAATTCCCAGATAAATGTGAAGTATTATTAAATATCACATACTCTTTACTCTCTCATAGATTCTGGAAATAATTTGCAAGCAACTGGATCCTGTAGTCATTTGCCCTTTTGGGAACAAGCTTTGTTAAGCAGCAAATTGACATTGCTGCAAGTCTAAGCCTGTGGAGAAAGATGACCTTACATAAATTTATAAATGTCAAATTCTGGCAATAGAGACAAGACTGTGGGATAGTTTGAGTCAAATGTGTTTTGTTTAAATAAGTATCTTTTTTTGTTTTACAGAGAGCAGATTTTAGCCAGACTTTTTTTTTTAAATTTTTTAATTCTTTATTTTGGCATGGCCAAAACAATGTGTGATGGGTTAGGCAGCCCCCTCCAAACCCTCCCCATCATGGGCAGAATAAAACAACTCAAAACAAAACAGATTGCAAAAGTGATGGAAAGTTTAAAGGAACAGCAGTGAATCTTTACAGAAAGCCAAAAGCAGAGTGACAAAAGAAATCCCAAACAATCCCAAGATGATCCCATCCCCACCTGGGGGTACATCCAAGACCCCCAGGGCTCCTTCTTCCCCCTCCCCGCTGCTAGACTAGTCTCAGCTGGCCAGATCTGAGACTGCCCATCCCCCGTGGCCTTGGGCCTAGCCAGGCCCATGGCCGGGAGACGACAACTCCCCCATTACCGGGCGACGGCGAGGAAGAAAGAGGAGGTGCTTAGACCTCGCACTAGATCTTATACTGGTGCAGAGAATTATGGTAGAAATACCCAATTTCCTGTGTCCACCCACTGGGCTGGACCTCTGGACACAGGAAGCAGGGGGGCACCCAGCCCAAACTGCAACATGCCACCCCTTATTTCATACCATAATCTCTGCACCCCAAACATATCATCAAATTAGAACTCTTCCGATGACATGTCCGGCGAAGTCCATATCTTCATCTGGGCGTCCACCCAAACAGTCTCTCTCAGTCAGGGTCAAGTGTCAGTCCATTCCAGTTCTTCTTCTCATCTAATGGAACCACCCAGCGATGCAGAGTTCACTCTTCTGCGGTGCAAGTTCTTCATGGATCCGGTGGACATCCTGGCCACCTGGAAAAGAGCCTCACAACTTCTCAACTAACTTCTATTTCCATCTCCATTTACTCAGTGGCATATTTCCACCCCTGGGGCAAGCCAGTCAGAGCAATCAAGCTCTAACTGCTTCTCCACCCCTCCAGGAAAATAGCACACTGAGCCTTCCTCAACCCTGCACGGACCTATCCCAAGCCCAGTGCTGACCGCTTCCAGCCGCGGCCCGAGGCTATACAAACGCATGTCACAGGTACACCGCCCCCTCTGGGCGTTCGCGTATCAAGCCGTGACCAGCATTCAGCTACACAACCCCCCCCCCCCGAAAGGGGAAGGGACTGCACCAAAACCTACTGAGAAGAAGGGAGGTGGAGCCAGGTGCTCGGCGCCATTTTCAGAACTGGTCCGAAAAGTAATCAGGGAAGAGACTAGGACCAGCCCCACTACAGCCCGAGCGCACAGCTGGGGCCGGGGCCGGCGCTCCGAGGGCACGGCCAGGCCCGCCGCCACCGCAGCCCGAGTAGCCGGCCGGGGGCCGCCGTCGCCGCTCCAAGCGCACGGCCGGGCCCACCGCCACCGCAGCCCGTGTGGCCGGCCGGGCGCCGCCGTCGCTACTCCGAGCGCACGGCCGAGGCCACCGCCGCCGCAGCCCGAGCATACAGCAGAGGTCCGTCCGCCTCTATCGCCGCGGTACAGAATCAAAATCGCCTCCACCCCTCGGGCATTCAAACGGCTCCTCCAGCGAAAGCCATAAACGCGTTCCCAGAGCCCTTGAGAACGGCTTTGCAGCTGGGGTCCCCGTTCGCCCTCCTGAGTTTCGGGAGCTGAGCTCGCCCGCTCGCCACGGCTGGCTCTTTCCCGCAGTGAAAACGGGCCTGATCCTGATCTGCTCGCCGCTGCCCCTCCCCCGCTTCACCCCCGCCGCTTCTACCGCCCGCAGAGAGCAAAGGGTGGAGGAAGGGCAGGTCCCGCGTTCTTAAGCGGTACCCCAATTCCGATGGTCAGGAACCACCCCTGCATGGAAGAGCAGGAGGGGGCTCCGTGCCATCGGCCACGCACCAGGTGTCCCCCTGCAATCCACAAGAATTCACAGAATCGCCCCAACAACAAAACTTGACCCCCAACTTCCAAAACCCAAACCGACGCCCAGAACTGAATTTAAACTCTCCGTCTTTTGCAATCCGATCTGCAAAGTGGTCACAATAACAAACTCCTACTCCTGCCTGCCTCGCCAGGATGCAAAGGGGTTGAGGGCAGACCCCCCTCCCCACCACAACCATCCTCTGCTACCAATAATGTGATGGGTTAAGGCAGCCCCTCTCCAAACCCTCCCCACCACGGGCAGAATAAAACAACTCAAAACAAAACGGATTGCAAAAGTGATGGAAAGTTTAAAGGAAAAGCGGTGAATCTTTACAGAAAGCCAAAAGCAGAGTGACAACAGAAATCCCAAACAGTCCCAAGATAATCCCATCCCCACCTGGGGGTACATCCAAGACCCCCAGGGCTCCTTCTTCCCCCCCTCCCCACTGCCAGGCTAGTCTCAGCTGGCCAGATCTGAGACTGCCCATCCCCCGTGGCCTTGGGCCTAGCCAGGCCCATGGCCGGGAGACAACAACTCCCCCATTACCGGGCGATGGCGAGGAAGAAAGAGGAGGTGCTTAGACCTCGCACTAGATCTTATACTGGTGCAGAGAATTATGGTAGAAATACCCAATTTCCTGTGTCCACCCACTGGGCTGGACCTCTGGACACAGGAAGCAGGGGGGGCACCCAGCCCAAACTGCAACACAATGAAAACCATGTATGCTTATAAGCATACTTTAAATCATCTGATCTCACATTTGAACATGTATCAGCTCAAGACAAGAGCCTATTACTATTGATTGTCTTTTCTGTTTAATGAATCTCTTAAAAAAGACTAAGTTTGAAGATGCCAATAGCACCAAAACCCCCATACCAAACCCACCATAATTCTACCTTTTGAAAAATGTCATTAAATATTCTACTAGGTTATTCAGAGCTTAATACTCAGTTTCATTTTCTAGTTCAGCCTATACTTGCTTGTAATAAGTTGTCTGGGTTTTCACAGCTGTTCTGTATTTATAGTCTAATGGGAAATTTCATTCATCAAGGATGCTATGACAGACAAACATCCCATATGTTCATTTTATTCTCAGGTATATCTTTTTATCAACAAACAAAATGTCAAGAAATAGGGTCTGAATCCCTTTAAGTGCACACACAGAGAGACTGTATTTTTTTCTGTGGCACGTCACAACTGATGGAAATGATCTACAGTTCTATTAAAGAAGTGTAAAATTTTTCTGACCTTTCAGACCTTTTGAGAGTCTCTTTCCCTCTCTGGACTGAGACAGATGGCCTTGGTGAATTCTTAATGCCGTGTGGAAACATAAATGTTAAAAAAAGGGGAAAAAATTAAATTATCAAATCACCTGTACAGGTATTCTACAAAGAAAGATTAATCTATGCCTTTCAAGGAAGAGTGAACTGTTGTACATCTCTCCCAAACTGCCAAATGTAGCCTACACAGCATTTTCCACAAGGATTTCTCTTTCATAAGGAAAACGTGAATTTTATTTTCCTTTCCCACTTAATAGAAAATGTTCAGCATTACAAATGTGCATATGCAATTCACTTTAAGAATGAATGAAAATGTTCATTTTCCAAAGAAAGAGATAATGCACATTTTTAAGCAGTATGTTATGACTTTGAACAACATGAATCTTGGCGGCAATAACTGCGCACCTGCAGGACGGCCAAGGGCTCAGGTCCAGCCAACATGGATTTAGGAAGGGCAGGTCCTGCCTCTCCAACCTGATCTCCTTCTATGATCAGGTGACTGCCTGGTGGATGTGGGGAGGCCTGTGGATGTGGTCTACCTGGACTTCAGCAAGGCCTTTGACACCGTCCCCCACAGCAAACTGCTGGCCAAGCTGTCAGCTTGTGGCTTGGACCACAACACTCTGTGCTGGGTTAGGAACTGACTGGAGGGCTGATCCCAGAGAGTGGTGGTGAATGGTGCCACATCCAGCTGGAGGCCAGTCAGCAATCCCCCAGGGATCAGTGCTGGGGCCCATCCTCTTTAATATCTTCATTGATGATCTGGATGAGGGGATTGAGACAGTCATCAGCAAATTTGCAGATGACACCAAGTTGGGAGCGGATGTTGATCAGTTAGAGGGTAGAAAGGCTCTGCAGAGGGACCTCGACCGGCTGGACAGATGGGCAGAGACCAAAATGATGGCATTCAACAAGTCCAAATGCTGGATGCTGCACTTTGGCCACAGCAACCCCATGCAGAGTTACAGGCTGGGGTCAGAGTGGCTGGAGAACTGCCAAACAGAGAGGGACCTGGGGGTGCTGATTGACAGCCGCCTGAACATGATCCAGCAGTGTGCCCAGGTGGCCAAGAGGGCAAATGGCATCCTGGCCTGCATCTGAAATAGTGTGGCCAGCAGGAGCAGGGAAGACATTGTGCCCCTGTACTCTGCACTGGTTAGGCCACACCATGAGTCCTGTGTCCAATTCTGGGCCCCTCAGTTTAGGAAGGACATTGAGACACTTGACCGTGTCCAGAGAAGGGCAACAAGGCTGGTGAGAGGCCTTGAGCACAAGCCCTATGAGGAGAGGCTGAGGGAGCTGGGGTTGTTTAGCCTGGAGAAGAGGAGGCTCAGGGGAGATCTCATTGCTCTCTACAGCTACCTGAAAGGTGGTTGTAGCCAGGAAGAGGTTGGTCTCTTCTCTCTAGCAACCAGTACCAGAACAAGAGGACACAGTCTCAAGCTGCACCAGGGGAGGTTTAGGCTCAAGGTGAGGAGAAAGTTCTTCACTGAGAGAGTCATTTGTCATTGGAATGTGTTGCCCAGGGAGGTGGTGGAGTCACCATCCCCGGAGGTGCTCAAGAGGGGATTGGACGTGGCACTTGGTGCCATGGTCGAGTCAGGAGGTCTGTGGTGACAAGGTTGGACTCGATGATCTTTGAGGTCTCTTCCAACCTTCGTGATACTGTGATACTGTGAATGTATTTCAAGTAAAAACCTATGAAAATTAATTTCTCCTTGAACTGAATAGAAAGTGTGGGGTTTTTTGTTTTTCTTAATAAAAGCAGAACTGTTGAAGATCACAAATTCTTATCTATCTTTATATATATGTGATTGTACAAGGTTATAAAAGAAATGGTTTGAATGCTTCTTATCTGAAAGAGCTTTTCTTTGGTTTCCCTAGAACTCTTTATTTTCAAGGACAGCTATTGTTGTTGTAGATTAAGGAAGTGATGAATGGAATGATAATTCATGTCAATTAGATGATTTTGATTAAAGTAAAACCTAAAGCAGAAGCATGGATGGTGAGACAGGGGATCAGACACTGAAAATTGTGCCTTATGCAACTAGAGTAAGATTTCTTTTTTAGGTTTTATTATAACCAGTTGTTTACCTATGATTAATTTTGTTTGCTTTAATATATGAGTATAAAGGCTTTAGTGAAATGTTAGCATAGCATGAATAAGGAACTAACAGCTAATAGCTGGAATAAAATAGACTATGAAATAGTAAGTTGTTGAAGGATGAGAAAGGAGGGGAGTTTGCTACAAAAGATGTGAAAGTGATAACACAAGAAACAGTTGAAAGAACTGGTAAGCAACCACAAGGACTCTGCATGCCTCCCACCAGCAGGTGCTGACCAGAAGATTACACCACTGAAAGACCACCAGAACTAATTTAAATCAACCTACCTTTTATATGCATATGCATTAGGAATAAGGTATATACATGAGAATTAGATTAAGTTTAGGGTGTGTGTTGGTGGAGCACAGATGCCCCACGCACCCAGTGCTCTTTGCTTGCCTTTTATTGCCCTAAATTGCTCTTTTCAAAATAAAATTGTTATTAATCAAATTTTAATTGGCTTTGTCATTAATAACAAAGGAAAACAAAACAAACATAAAGTATCCACAGCGGGCAGAGAGAACAGCACATGCCCATCTTTTTGGTTCTGGCTCATGGCATCACAGGAAGGGAGACTGTCCAAAGATTTTATAATGAAGGGAGTGTATATCTGTGCCAGGTTGCACCCATCCTTGGTGGTGGCTGAAAAGGACCAAGTTTCCAGGTGGACAAACGAAACCTAATCCACGTGGTCAGAGAGAGAGACCTGGTTTTCCCTTTCCCAGGACGAGGGGTCCCCCTGAGTCAAAGGTGGTCTATTCCACTCCCCCTTCCTGTCCAGCAAGCCTATTTAAGGAGAGACACCCCCTGAGCTCTCTTTTCCCCTGCATGTGCCTGCTTGACAGACCTATCTGCTGCTGCTGCTTCCTGTACCCACCACGTGGTCCTCCATGCTGCATCCACACTTTCTGAAGAACTGAATCCATTTGCATCAAGGGAATTCAATCCCAGCTGGAGCTGGTTTTGTATATTTTTCTATTTACCCTTTACCTTATACTTTTTGCAACCTTCCCTGTTACAGATTGATCTATATCTATATCTATATCTGTATCATCTATATCTATATCTATATCTATATCTATATCTATATCTATATCTCTCACAGAATCACAGAATCACAGAATCACCAACTCCACCACCTCCCTGGGTAGCCCATTCCAATAGCTAACAGCTCTCTCTCTGAAGAACTTTCTCCTCTCCTTGAGCCTAAACTTCCCCTGGTGCAGCTTGAGACTGTGTCCTCTTGTTCTGGTGCTGGGTGCCTGGGAGACAAGACCAACCCCTTCCTGGCTACAACCAGCCTTCAAGTAGTTGTAGACAGCAATGAGGTCTCCCCTGAGCCTCCTCTTCTCCAGGCTAAACAACCCCAGCTCCCTCAGCCTCTCCTCACAGGGCTTGTGCTTGAGTCCTCTCACCAGCCTCGTAGCCCTTCTCTGGACATGGTCAAGTATCTCAATGTCCTTCCTAAACTGAGGGGCCCAGAACTGGACAGAGGACTCAAGGTGTGGCCTAACCAGTGCAGAGTACAGGGGCACAATGTCTTCCCTGCTCCTGCTGGCCACACTATTCTTGATGCATGCCATGATGCCATTGGCCCTCTTGGCCACCTGGGCACACATAGCTGGCTCATGTTCAGCCATCTGTCAGTCAGCATCCCCAGGTCCCTTTCTGTTTGGCAGCTTTCCAGCCACACCAACCCCAGCCTTAATTTTTCTTGTGAACAGAGGCTTCACTTCTTGCAAACTATATCATGTACACAGTCATTATCAGAACAATCCAACAGAGTGTGCTCATGTACTGTGAGAGCTGGAGTTGTGTTATAGTCAAAAGACTGTATTTGCTGTTGTTTTTATTCTTTAAAAGTAATTATCTGTTGTTTTTATTCTTTAAATATAATTATCTGTAAAAGCTCTATTCCCTGTCAGGTATTACATACATGTGTAAGAATGCATATGTAGTTTTATGTGTATAAACATATCTATATATATATATAAAGTTTGATATAGCATGTCTCCAGGAGAAACAATCATCACGTTATATAATTAAACAGAGGAAGAGGGAATTCTAAATGCAAACAGTGGGTGTAAAATGTCCATGAAAATGTCAGGATCTAACAATGATAGCACAAGGATCCACTAAGCATTTTCTGTGAAATTATTGAACCCTAGGGCCATCTTGTGCATGTACTTTTAGGGAAGTGAGCTGATAAAAGGCTGAAGGAATTATAGGAATCTAAGGGAATGACAGAGCTGAAATGGGTTCTCCTGCTGGTGGATGCTTGCCAAAAGTTCTGATGGATAAACATTGTGATGTCCAGATATGTGAAAGTTGTTTTTCTCTTTCTGTAAAAGTGGGGTGGATCTCCAAAGACCAGAGCCCAATATTCAGCAATGGAGACAGCACAAGAATTGGGTGCAGATGCACAGCCTTCCTTGTAATGAATTTTCTCTTGGCAAAGTTGGAGCAGAAAATCCCATTCTGCTTAAAGAAACCACTTCAAAACTCTGGAATTGAAACCTGCTCTCTAAATAAAGTAAAGATACAGCCTCAATATAGGCAAAAATATGGCAAGTTTTGGTGTGATGCATGACACATCTGGATCCTGAATATTTTATACAGGAAAAAAGCAGACAAAGGTATTTCAAAGCCAATACTGCACAGCAGGAAAGAAACACACTGTAAAGCTAAGGTCACAGAATCTGGGCCTTCTTTGCTATCTCCTTTGTCTGGTGTGAAATTTTAACTCATCCACAAAAAGGATACCACTGGACAGCAAGTTAATTCACATTTTGCAAAGTTTGTTTCCTCAGCCCATAGCAAATGTAAGGGGTTTAGATGAATTTGAAGTGCATGAACGAGCTCAGAGAGGTGATTCTGGGAAGAGATGTTGTACAGTTACTCCCTCAGGGAAGTATTTTTCACTCTGCCTCAAAACCCAGACTCTAAAATATTACTGTTGCTGCAAAGGTTGTCAAAGGATAAAATTCATTACTGATTAAAATTAGCAGTCATGTCACTACTACTGTTGTTAACATTGCAATGATTTTTTGTACCAAACTCCTGCCAATACTCTCTTGTAATATAATTAGGCTGCACCACCTCCCTACAGGTGAAGCTTTTCTCTATGGCAAAATGCTTGCAGCACCTGAGACCTCTCTCTTGCACATAATGTGTAAGGCTCAACCCTGAGGATTAGCCTGCTTTGCTTTTCTCTTCTTCTACACAGTCACAATCTCTCTGTTCTGCTCTAAGCTTTAGGCCCCTTTGCTGCATTTATTTTGGTAAAACTGAGCAATTTATAACAACTGAAAATGATACTCAAGAGTTTAAAATGTTTTCTGGTGCAAGAACTAGAAACCTTGCAAAATCCTGCTTCCCGATGTGGTTAATTTTGGAATCCACCAGCCTTAAAACCAAATCCCTACTATAAATATTGCCATTTTGAATCCGCTACAAGCAATTATCTTTAGGTATTGCATGCTGCAAATACAATACAATACAATACACCAGGTTGGAAGAGACCTTCAAGATCATCACGTCCAACCCATCAACCAATCTAACCCACCTAAACAACTAAACCATGCAGCCAAGCACCCCATCAAGTCTCCTCCTGAACACCTCCAATGAAGGTGACTCCACCACCTCCCCAGGGAGTCCATTCCAAAGGGCAATCACTCTCTCTGTATAGAACTTCTTCCTAACATCCAGCCTAAACCTGCCCTGGCGCAGCCTGAGACTGTGTCCTCTTGTTCTGGTACTGGTTGCCTGGGAGAAGAGACCAACCTCTGCCTGGCTACAACCTCCCTTCAGGCCGTTGTAGAGAGCAATAAGGTCACCCCTGAGTCTCCTCTTCTCCAGGCTAAGCAACCCCAACTCCCTCAGCCTTTCCTCATAGGGCTTGTGTTCCAAACCCCTCACCAACTTTGTTGCCCTTCTCTGGACACGTTCCAGCAAGACAACATCCTTCCTAAACTGAGGGGCCCAGAACTGGACACAGGACTCAAGGTGTGGCCTAACCAGTGCAGTGTACAGGGGCACAATGACCTCCGTGCTCCTGCTGGCCACACTGTTCCTGATGCAGGCCAGGATGCCATTGGCCTTCTTGGCAAATCAGAGAAAAATGTCTGGTGCACTACTGGCCTATTTGCAAACAAAAATTTAAGGGCTGTGAACATTGAAAGGTTTAATCAAACTTTGAGAGTTGTTCCTCATTCTTGTTTTACCGTGATTCGAAGAACGCAGTGGGTGCGTTACATTATTCAGTTTGTGAACCTTCAGTTCTTTATCAGCACAGCTGACGTATGGATGGTAATTTGATAAATCCTCGTGTTTGCCTAGTTTTAGATTTATTTAAAAAAAAAAAAAAACAGACCACTTTGAAACTTTCTGTTGCCTCCCCTAGGGAGAAAAAAACACCGTTCAAAAACTGAAAAGACATTGTGAGGATGTAGGTTTTCCACTGTTAGATTTTATTCGAGTCTCATTCTCCATGACATGGACATTTTTTCATATTTTTAAGTAAAGTCTGAAAATATGGGATCTGTGGTGCTAAAATAATTAGTGGTGTCCTGCACACACTTAGGGCTGAAATAAAAATAAGCAGACCCCATGAAGCACAAATTCCTGGGATTTGCATATTTATGTTGCAATGAAGCTGGTGACAAGCCTCGAGCACAAGCCCTATGAGGAGAGGCTGAGGGAGCTGGGATTGTTTAGCCTGGAGAAGAGGAGGCTCAGGGGAGACCTCATTGCTGTCTACAACTACCTGAAGGGAGGTTGTAGCCAGGTGGGGGTTGGTCTCTTCTCCCAGGCAAGCAGCACCAGAACAAGAGGACACAGTCTCAAGCTGCACCAGGGGAAGTTTAGGCTCGAGGTGAGGAGAAAGTTCTTCATTGAGAGAGTTGTTAGCCATTGGAATGGGCTACCCAGGGAGATGGTGGAGTCACTGTCCCTGGAGGTGTTCCAGAGGGGATTGGATGTGGCACTTGGTGCCATGGTTTAGTTATGAGGTCTGTGGTGACAGGTTGGACTTGATGATCTTTGAGGTCTCTTCCAACCTTGGTGATTCTGTGATTATTGTGTGGTTTCCATAACAACAGGAGCTCAGCAAATGCCACATTTATGCAGACTGATGTTTAATTTCCCCTGTTATTTTATTCTTTAGGACTTCTATATTTAACTTGTATAGACTGAATTAATAGGAAAAAAATATAACAGTAATAATCATAGAATCATAGAATCAATAAGGTTGGAAAAGACCTCAGAGATCATCAAGTCCAACCTGTCAACCAACACCTCATGACTATTAAGCCATGGCTTCAATTGCCACATCCAATCCCCTCTTGAACACCTCCAGGGATGATGACTCCACCACCTCCCTGGGCAGGACATTCCAATGGGCAGCAACTCTTTCTGTGAAGAACTTTCTCTTCAACTCAAGCCTAAACTTATTAGTCATAAGCTTTTGGTACATGGAAGCATCTTTAGCTCTATAACCAGACAGGAGCAAGTTGGCATGTTTAGCATTGTTGTCACTGCTACCAAATAATAGCTGAAACATTTGGCAGTGCAACAGGTTATGTCTCAAGGATCAATTTGTAATGTGGGATGCAAACCTGTCTGACTTATGAGGCAGCTACTCTCTCCAGAAGCGGTTCTTGTCAGACACATTCATCTAGCCATACTGTGAAGGAGGGAAAAAAAAACCCACCAGAAAATTAGACAAGCAGATGATGACCTTTAGAGAAACAATCAAGTATTAAACTCTCCAGTTTCTCCCCAGAAATGACAATGATGTGAGGGAAGGCAAAGCCTTTTACTTTCATTGATCTCATAAATGACAGCTCATATTTAGACATCTGGGACAATTGTTTCCGAAATTAAGACACTCAAAATAGCAGTTCTTTGTCTAAAATCAGTTCTTTATTCAATATTTCATTCAATACTGGCAGTATTTCTGATATTCTTAGTTTAAATGGTGTGCAGATTTGATTCTCACTAAAATGTTCTGAAGTTACTACTGGCAGAAAAAGTTTAGAATCAATTTTCAGGCAAATTTGAAGGCAAACACAGCATGAAGCTATACTCAAAGGCATGAGATACACAAAAATGCGAGAGTGACTTATTTTCCCATTGAAGATCAACTGAAATTGAACGCAATGAAGAGAAATGAGGTCTGCTGAGAGCTTGGCAAACATATAGGAAGTGTCTTTGTTCCTGGAAGATCATGCAAAATACATCAAAGGGCAACAATTACTCCCTTAGAGAGATGGACAGTCTGCAATGGTAGCAATTATCAATTAGGAAACTCAATCTTACTAACCAGTAATTGGTAAAACTTTGGAAATCATGAAATGTGTAGTACAATTAAAGATGCTAAAATTTATTAGATCCAACGCTCTAACTACTACAGAAGTTCTCATCTGCTGGAGTTTTACACATAAGTACTACTTAGAAAGAAGAAACTCTTAAATTTAGTTTTCCTTTATCAAGGGCTTGTTACCATAAATCTCTGCTCACTATTGCTCAGTCATTTGTAGGAAATTTGTTCCAGGCTCTTCCATCTTCTCTGGAAGGAATCTTCCTGCCAGCTGTTTGCCCATACAGTTTTAAATCTTCCCTGTTTCTGTGGGGGTAATAAAAAGAAATGCTTCCTGCCAGTCCAAAGGCCCACTCTCTGAGGCACAGAAGACCATACATGCTGAGGATAGGCAAATACATTAGGAAAGGCAAATGCATGGCAGTCTCTCCCAATGTAGCTTCTCATGTCATCCCCGTGACTGAACTGGGCATACGGGGGCCTAGCCAGCATGGATTTAGGAGGGGCAGGTCCTGCCTGACCAACCTGATCTCCTTCTATGATCAGGTGACCCGCCTGGTGGATGTGGGGAGGCCTGTGGATGTGGTCTAGCTGGACCTCAGCAAGGCCTTTGACACCGTCCCCACAGCAAACTCCTGGCCAAGCTGGCAGCCCATGGCTTGGACAGGATCACACTGTGTTGGGTTAGGAACTGGCTGGAGGGCCGAGCCCAAAGAGTGATGGTGAATGGCACCACATCCAGCTGGCGGCCTGTCACTAGTGGTGTGCCCCAGGGATCAGTACTGGGCCCCATGCTCTTCAACATCTTTATTGATGATCTGGATGAGGGCATTGAGTCCATCATCAGTAAATTTGCAGATGACACCAAGCTGGGGGCAGCAGTTGATTTGCTGGAGGGCAGAGAGGCTTTGCAGAGGGACCTCGACAGGCTGGACAGATGGGCAGAGTCCAAGGGCATGAGATTTAACACATCCAAGTGCCGGATTCTGCACATTGGCCACAACAACCCCAGGCAGTGCTACAGGCTAGGGTCAGAGTGGCTGGAGAGTGGCCAGGCAGAGAGGGACCTGGGGGTACTGGTTGATTGTAGGCTGAACATGAGCCTGCAGTGTGCCCAGGCAGCCAAGAAGGCCAATGGCATCCTGGCCTGCATCAGGAACAGTGTGGCCAGCAGGAGCAAGGAGGTCATTGTGCCCCTGTACACTGCACTGGTTAGGCCACACCTTGAGTACTGTGTCCAGTTCTGGGCCCCTCAGTTTAGGAAGGATGTTGACTTGCTGGAACGTGTCCAGAGAAGGGCAACAAAGCTGGTGAGGGGTTTGGAACACAAGCCCTGTGAGGAAAGGCTGAGGGAGCTGGGGTTGCTTAGCCTGGAGAAGAGGAGACTCAGGGGTGACCTTATTGCTCTCTACAACGACCTGAAGGGAGGTTGTAGCCAGGCAGAGGTTGGTCTCTTCTCCCAGGCAGCCACCACCAGAACAAGAGGACACAGTCTCAGGCTGTGCCAGGGCAGGTTTAGGCTGGATGTTAGGAAGAAGTTCTACACAGAGAGAGTGATTGCCCATTGGAATTGGCTACCCGTGGAGGTGGTGGAGTCACCATCATTGGAGGTGTTCAGGAGAAGACTTGATGGGGTGCTTGGCTGTATGGTCTAGTTGTTGGGTGGGTTGGACTGTTTGATGGGTTGGACGCGATGATCTTGAAGGTCTCTTCCAACCTGGTGTATTGTATTGTATTGTATTGTATTGTATTGTAACATAAATAAAAGAGAGACAGAGTGGTAAAATGACTTCTTATTTCACACATTTTCAATGTCTAGGACTCAGAATGCATAAATACCATGAACTACTGCTGGTCTTATCATTAGTATCTCTGCTTGCAAAACTGAATATTCAAGGTGGTAGCTAGTAACCGGTTTTGCCAGGACTCCGGACAAAACTTACAGTCCATGTTGGAGATCTATCAGGGTCACTGAGATATACCTTATTTATGGTGATGAATACAGAAAGGTACCTTATTGTTTTCACAGGATACTGAAAAATAGTCCAAATCAGATATGGACAGCAATGTGTCCATGTGGTATGCTGGGGTGCGTTAGTAAAAGCATGTCCAGCAGGTCTGGTCTAGGCAGGTTCTCCTCCCCCTCTACTCTGCCCTGGTTGAGACCACACCTAGAATACTGTATCCAGTTTTGACTCCCCAGTTCAAGAAAGACAGGGATCTACTGGAGAGAGTCCAATGAATTACTACAAGGATGATTAAGGGACATGAACATTTCTCCTATGAAGAAAGGCTGAGAGAACTGGGACTCCTTAACCTGGAGAAGAGAGGGCTGAGAGGCGATCTTATTAATGCCTATAAATCTCTGAGGGGTGGGTGTCAAGAGGAAGGAGACAGGCTCTTTTCGGTGGCACCCGGTAATAGGAGAAGGAATAATGGATATAAGCTAGAATGCAGGATGTTCCACCTCAACATGAGGAGCAAGTTCTTTAGTGTGAGGGTGATGGAGCACTGTGACAGGCTGCCCAGAGAGATTGTGGAGTCTGCTTCCCTGGAGACTTTCAAAGCCAACCTGGACATATTCTGGTGTGGCCTGTCCTAGGCGATCCTGCTTTGGAAGCGGGAGTTGGACCCGATGATCTCTGGAGGTCCCTTTCAACCCCTAATGGTCTGTGATTCTATGATTTTGGGATTCTGTGATGGATCACTTCTTCAACATCAGACCTTGAAAAAAAAAATATATCAGTGCCAGGCTCTTTACTAAACCCCACCCTGTCCTCCCAGTCTCAGTTATATGGCACTGCTGTACCAGCCATTGGAGTAAATGTTGTTTCCCACACTTAACTGATAACTATCTTTGAATGCTCACGAAAAGTACAAAACCACACCGAGACCTATGAGCCCAGCTCTGTGTCAGGACAGCCAGCAGGCCTTTCTGATGACAGTGAGCAAAAATGCTCTGGCCAACAGCACATTTTAACTGCATAAAAATTCATGAAAGTTCATAAAAATTTATAGGATGCTTCCCAGCCACACTCAGAAAATTGAACTAAAGCAGCAGAAAAATAAATAACCCCTTCCTGTGAGATAGCACAGCTTGCCACTCTCCTGGATTCTGGTACTCCTGCCCCTGTTTGCTTCATTCTGTGGCTCTTCTGACCATGATAGCTGGTTTGGTCCAGAGTAAGGACCCACCAAGGCTCCCAGCATGGTTTAAATCACCTTCCCCCACACACTGTGGGTAAGCCTGCGTCAGGGTCCTGAGAACACTGCCAACCCTGCCTGCCTGTGCCTCATCACCCAAAGATGCTCCCTACCCTGCTCATGGCTGAGGCTCATGTCAGTCCCCTGGGGACCATTGTCCCCTGCCACAGAAACACCACACCAGGGCCAGCTTTCAGCTGCACACCTCCCTTCCCTGACCAATCATAGATCCTAGTGGGCTAAGCCCACCCACAGACCCATGTCCCATCCTGGTCTCATCCCCAGGGAGATACTTGATGCCTGGGTTTGGTTCTTCACCCACCCAGCCTGCCATGCTCCTGCATGGTCAGTGGGACAAGCCAGGCCATGCTCTGCCTTACTCATGAGGGATCATCTCTGCTTTGTAACCAGCCTTGGCCTTTCTTGCCTGGCAGAATCTGCTGAGACCAACCTATGAGTCCTGGCATCCCAAAACACCTGCATGCAGTGGGATGGCACACACCAGGGCAGGCGTCACAAACCCTACACTTCAGCTGTAAAAGTACCACTTTAGTGAGCCTCAGCACACCTCTTGGATTGTGTGAGATATTCTAAACAAAATCATATACAAATGCAGTCATAGTTTTGGGACACAGGAACACCAGCTAAGACCCAAAGCCAAGCCTTTGTAGAGTGGTCATGGCCAGACTACTCCATAATGGACAGAGCCATTCCCAGCCCTTATGCCCTGCAATCATTTATTAAAGCAGATTTAGAATCAGAGACACAGCCATAAAGCCTGGAATCTTACTGCTTTTGTTGGCTGTTGGAGGCGTTCAGCAGGTGGACAGACCATGATACTGATCTCCTTACACTTGTGTGAGCAGTCAGCTAGGACATACTGAGATCCTTGCCTTTGTCCACCCTTTAAGTGTTTGGCAGGAGGAGGTAAGATGCCAGCTGCTCCTCTTTGAGGCCTGCAGAAACCTTCCTCCCTGCAGCAAAAGAGGCAGAGCGAGAGGAGATACATGGTCCAAACTCCACCTGACAAGGACAAAAACCACAGTTCAGATTTAAATACTTGTCAGCATTGGTCTGCAGTTAGTAGACAGGCATTATTCTTCAGCTGGTCAGTAACAAGCTATGCCTGAGAAATGCATAAGCAGTCATCCAAAATAGCTGTGTCACTTTGCTCCGCTATCATCCAATTATGCAGCCTAGGTCTGCTATCTATTTTCTACCCTCATAGGTGCTGATATTTTCTAAACTCTGAACTGGTATTTGCTGTGGCAGAGTGAGTGCCTTTGATTTCGTGTTCAGGTTCAATGTCAGGGAAACATCTCTAATTAAATTAAACACTGCTACTCTCTGCAGAGAAACTAAGACACCAGGAACATGTTCATAGGCCCTCATTTTATTTAGCAGCATTGCTCTGCCCCTACTCTCATCAACAGCAACCTTAAAGTCCATTTATATGCACAGCTGGGCACTCTGAAAGAGAAAGATTTTGTCTAATACTTAATGGGTGTGTGCTCCAATGATTTGGTACTATTAGATATTAGAGCCATAAAACAGCTTTCCCTGTGCTGAAAATTTATTTGGACTAGGTGACCTTTGGAGGTCCTTTCCAACCCAGACCATGCTATGATTCTACAATCTCTTTTGAAAATACACATTTTCCACTAATACTGTTCCTTGAATTGAAGGGGAAGTAGAGAAGGCTTTTGGTTTTTGTTCCTTATGTAGGCAGAGTTCCATTTTTTGACATTTACACAGGGAACAAGTGAAGTACAAATGGTCAAGGCAATTGTTTGTTCACGTTGTAAAGGGGTTAGAAGAGCATGATACAAGACCAGAGAAACCAATTAACTCATGGGAAGAACATGTTTCTAGGTGCACAGTTTGGTGCTGAAGGAAAAAAAAATAACAATTTTGGTCTAATTTAAATGTAGCCATTTCAGAGAAATGGGAAAAAACTATTCTATGAAAAATCCAATAAGGAATAAATTAACTAATAAACCAATCAACCAGTGATGTTTAAAAACAAGTACACTTGTACTTTATCTGGCACTGTCTTTGTGTTGCTGTGAGACCTAGTTCCCAGTCAGAACCAGACTCTTTGCCATTCTACAGAAGGATACTTATCTGGGGAGTCTTAAATTCAATGTGTTTTGAGAAAATAGAATATTATGGTCTCTCAGCTTGCTATACTGGGACCAGTACTATTTAATATCTTGATCAGTGATGTAGACAGTGGGATTGACTGCACCCTCAACAAGTGTGCAGATGACTCCAAGCTGAGTGGTTGTGAGAGACTAAAGCTTATCTCTCCTGGTGACTCAACAAAGATAAAATCACTTGCTGTTTGTCCAGACAATAGCTGATGTGCATTGGGCAGAGCCACTGGAAGGACTCTTGGAAGGTGCAAAGATAACATTGCTCACGGGACTGCAGCTGGCCTACAACAATGGCCCAAGGGCCCAGCATTCACACCTTCAGGACAAGATCATTTCCAGCCATCAGATACCCCAGGAAAGGACAATGGTTCCTGATGTGAAAAGAGTGTGTGGGTAGCTAGATGGAGCAGGAGGAGGCGGAGGCCTTCCCCCCACTCCATCCAGTGGCTGCCCAAACTCACCTGAGTACACAGAAAGATTTCCTGGGGAACGATACCTGGACCTAGAGATGATTTCCCAGAACGATATCCTGGGGAACAACACCTGGACACTTGCCTAAGGGCTGAAAAACTGTATGAAAGACTGGAGCAGCTACTGGCTTTTTGGGGGAGGAGAAAATTGGAGAAGCAAGATGCAGAACAAAGCTGACGGCAGTACACGCTGGAAACATCCCGGGGCCAACACAATGGATCTTGGACTCTCCGTGCCCTAAGTTCCACCTGCTGCAACTCATGGAGCTGAAGAAGCTGCCCAGAGGACCTCATCCCTTCTACAGCCAAAGCCTCAGCACCCTTCCTCTACAGACCCAACATCTCCTGCAGCACCTTTCCTCCACAGACTCAAACTGTCTTGGGGGGTGAGGGGTGTGGTAATATAATTCTTTCCCTCTTCTCCCTTTCTTCTATTCTCTCTCTCTCTCCCTCTGATCCCTCCACTTTATTTATGTCCATCCAGTGTAGTTATGTAATAAATAGTCTAGCTGTTGATATTTTGGCCTCGTTTGTGCCTCTAATTTCACAACACAGGAATATTCATTAAAAACCTCAATCTCTTTCCCTCTCCGGATCGAGACAGTGGTGCAGTTGACACACCTGAAGGATGGGATGCCATTCAGCAGTATTTGGACAAGTTCAAGAAATGGGCCCACATGAAACTCATGAAGACCAAATGCAAGCTCCTGCACCCGGGCTGGGGCAGCCTCTGCTATCAATATAGTCAGGGGGCTGATGTAATTGAGAGCAGCCCTGCTGAAAAGAATTTGGTGGTACTGGTGGATGGGAAGCTGGATGTAAACACCTGCAGCCCAGAAAGCAAACCATGTCCTGGGCTTCATCAAAAGAAGCATTTCCAGCAGGTTGAAGGAGACGATATTGCCCATCTACTCTGCTCTGTTAAGACCCCATCTGGAATACTGCGTCCAGCTCTGGAGTCCAGTCATGGACCTGTTGGAATGGATTCAGAGAAGAGCCAAAATAATGATCAAAGGGATGGAACACCTCTGCTATGAGGAAAAGCTAGCATGGATTTAGGAGGGGCAGGTCCTGCCTGACCAACCTGATCTCCTTCTATGATCAGGTGTCACCTGGTGAATGTGGGGAGGCCTGTGGATGTGGTCTAGCTGGACCTCAGCAAGGCCTTTGACACAGTCCCCCACTCAAACTCCTGGCCAAGCTGGCAGCCCATGGCTTGGACAGGAGCACACTGCATTGGGTTAGGAACTGGCTGGAGGCCCGAGCCCAGAGAGTGGTGGTGAATGGTGCCACATCCAGATGGCGGCCAGTCACTAGTGGTGTGCCCCAAGGATCAGTGCTGGGCCCCATGCTCTTCAACATCTTTATTGATGATCTGGATGAGGGCATTGAGTCCATCATCAGTAAATTTGTGGACGACACCAAGCTGGGGGCAGGAGTCGATCTGCTGGAGGGCAGAGAGGCTTTGCAGAGGGACCTCGACAGGCTGGACAGATGGGCAGAGTCCAATGGCATGAGATTTAACACATCCAAGTGCCGGGTTCTGCACACTGGCCACAACAACCCCAGGCAGTGCTACAGGCTGGGGTCAGAGTGGCTGGAGAGCGGCCAGGCAGAGAGGGACCTGGGGGTGCTGGTTGATGGGAGGCTGAACAGGACCCTGCAGTGTGCCCAGACAGCCAAGAGGGCCAACCGCATCCTGGCCTGCATTAGGAATAGTATGGCCAGCAGGAGCAGGGAGGTCATTGTGCCCTGTGCTCTGCTTTGGTTAGGCCGCACCTTGAGTACTGTGTCCAGTTCAGGGCCCCTCAGTTTAAGAAGGACATCGAGACACTTTACCGTGTCCAGAGAAGGGCAACAAGGCTGGTGAGAGGCCTTGAGCACAAGCCCTATGAGGAGAGGCTGAGGGAGCTGGGATTGTTTAGCCTGGAGAACAGGAGGCTTAGGGAGACCTCATTGCTCTCTACAACTACCTGAAAGGTGGTCGTAGCCAGGAAGGGGTTGGCCTCTTCTCCCTGGCAGCCAGCACCAGAACAAGGTGCAGTCTCAAGCTGCGCCAGGGGAAGTTTAGGCTCGAGGTGAGGAGAAAGTTCTTCACCGAGAGAGTGGTTCGTCATTGGAACGGGCTGCCCGGGGAGGTGGTTGAGTTGCCGTCCCTGGAGGTGTTCAAGAGCGGACTGGATGTGGCACTTGGTGTCATGGTCTAGTTGTGAGGTTTGTGGTTACAGGTTGGACTTGATGATCTTTGAGGTCTCTTCCAACCTTGGTAATACTGTAATACTGTAAAAGCTGAGAGAGGTGGGGTTGTTCAGGTTGGAGAAGACAATGCTCCAGGAAGTGTTACTGTGGCCTTTCAACACCTAAATGGGGCTTATAAGAAAGATGGGAACAAACTTTTTAGAAGAGCCCTTTACAACAGGGTAAAGGTTTTATACTAATAGAAGGGAGATTCAAATTAGATGTAAGGAAGACTTGTTTTATGGTGAGGGTGATGAAACACCACAACAGGATGCCCAGAGAGGTGTTAAGATCCTTGTCCCTGGAAACATTCAATGTCTGCGCAACCTGATCTAGTTGAAGATGTCCTTGCTTATTGAATTGCACCAGATGGTCCCTTCTAACCCAAACTCTTCTAAGATTCTATGCTTATATGGCAGTCTGCTTATACTGTGTTCACCGGAGATCAAGATCTCTGAAAACGTTTATATGTAAGTAATGGTAATTGTAACAAAGAACCAGAAGAGGTTGCACTTGGATGTTATCAGACAGGCAAATGACTCAGAAAGAAATTTCTGACATATTTTGGAAATTTCTGAGCTTTCACTATGTTTGTGTTCACTAGCAAGTATATAGAAATATTTTATACAATGAACTGACAATTACATTTCTTTGGCCATAAACAAAGTCTTCATAGGTAGACAGCCAGATACACAGGTGGATAATGTTGAGTGATGCAAGTGTGAAACGTAGCCAACGATTGGTTTTCAGATCTAATTTGTCAGCATCCAGAACATAAATACTGTAAAGACATTTCTTTGAACAATTTCTAAATGCTTCCAAATGTAAGTGGAGTCATCATCCCTGGAGGTGTTCAAGAGGGGATTGGACATGGCATTTGGTGCCATGATCTAGTAGTCATGAGATCTTGGGTAACAGGTTGCACTTGATGATCTTTGAGGTCTTTTCCAACCTTATTGATTCTATGATTCTAATTACATAAAATATACAGTAAAGAAAAAGTATGCTGAGAGATCTAGCAAATGTAATGTTGTACCAGTCTGTTTAAAGACTCCTCATGGCTTTAGGATATAATAATACCTGTTAGGAGGAAGCTGTTCAAAGGGTACGCCAGCTTCATCGCTGTCTAGTACCACAGGCTGTCACTTAATCTGCATGTAAACTACAGCCCCAATGTATGGAGCTGCAAATAAAGATCTCAGTTTGCTAGAATTTTATATCCACTTCAAACACATATAAATGAATATTCAACCTGCAAAACAGAAGAGAAACAGGCACAGATTCCGTTTGATAAATAACATATCTAATGCATCAGCTTGGCTTTTATATTCCTGTAGCTTCATTATAGCTGTGGAGGACTTTTGTTACCTGTTAGAATAGAAATTGTCTCCATATGTATGATAGAAGGTACATCTATCAGAAGGAATTTGGCAGAAGAACACGGAGAGAGTGATTGCCCATTGGAATCGGCTACCTGTGGAGGTGGTGGAGTCACCTTCATTGGAGGTGTTCAGGAGAAGACTTGATGGGGTGCTTGGCTGCATGGTTTAGTTGTTGGGTGGGTTGGACTGTTTGATGGGTTGGACGCGATGATCTTGAAGGTCTCTTCCAACCTGGTGTATTTTATTGTACTGTTATGTTATCATGACACTTTTAGCATCATCATAACAGCTTGGAACATTATCAGTTGTTGCATACATTACTTTAGCTGAATATACTGAATGTATAAATACTGGATTGCATTTTGTAGCTTCAGGTGTTACAGATCTTCAGCCTCTTGTCAGAAAAGGAGCCCATCAAGTTAAACAACATAATGAAAAATCAATCCACATGTGAAACTCCTATAAAATATGTTACAACAGTTTTTATACATTAGAAGTACTTTGCTTCAGTTAATTTTCTTTCTCCTGTATTCCAATTGTATTTTTATATACAGTTACATAGTTATAATAAAGATTAAATCTGTCATTTATTTTAAAGTCAGATTTGACCTTTATATTCTAACATAACAGCAGAGAATTTTGCAGTGCTGAAGATTTAATAATACTTTGATGGTTAAGCCCCTACCCCCAGCTTGTCACAGATATAAATAATGAAATGTTTCCAGGGTGGTATTTACTCAAATCATATGGAATGTCTAATGTCAAACAGCAGACATTAAATATTTGCCTAGAGAGACCGGGAAACTGATATTCTACAGGTGTTTGTAAAGGGTGTTTCCCCAGGGCTTTGAGGAGCTCCCTGATATGCCTTGGGGAGCTCCCCAGGACTTTGAGGCCCTCTCTACTTTTTTTTTTTCTAACCCCATGCAGCGCTACAGGCTGGGGTCGGAGTGGCTGGAGAGCTCCCAAACAGAGAGGGACCTGGGGGTGCTGATTGACAGCCGGCTGAACATGAGCCAGCAGTGTGCTCAGGTGGCCAAGAAGGCCAATGGGATCCTGGCATGCATCGAGAATAGTGTGGCCAGCAGGAGCAGGGAAGTCATTGTGCCCCTGTACTCAGCACTGGTTAGGCCACACCTTGAGTATTGTGTCCAGTTCTGGACCCCTCAGTTTAGGAAGGACATTGAGACACTTGACCGTGTCCAGAGAAGGGCAACGAGGCTGGTGAGAGGCCTTGAGCACAAGCCCTATGAGGAGAGGCTGAGGGAGCTGGGGTTGTTTAGCCTGGAGAAGAGGAGGCTCAGGAGAGATCTTATTGCTGTCTACAACTACCTGAAGGGTGGTTGTAGCCAGGAGGGGGTTGGTCTCTTCTCCCAGACAACCAGCACCAGAACAAGAGGACACAGTCTCAAGCTGTGCCAGGCGAAGTTTAGGATCAAGGTGAGGAGAAAGTTCTTCACTGAGAGAGTTATTAGCCATTGGAATGGGCTGCCCAGGGAGGTGGTGGAGTCACCGTCCCTGGAGGTGTTCAAGAGGGGATTGGACATGGCACTTGGTGTCATGGTTTAGTCAGGAGGTCTGTGGTGACAGGATGGACTCGATGATCTTTGAGGTCTCTTCCAACCTTGGTGATACTGTGATTCTGTGAAAAGAATATAATTCTATCATTGTATTCAGGAGTATGACCTTACTGTTTTAAACAAGACACAACTTTAATTAAAAAGCCCAAAATGTAAATATCTCTAATAAGGAAAAGGATCTGGTGGTCCAGCAGATTAGGCATGACTTTACAGGTGATGTAATCACAAGTGATACACATCTCCAGATGTTTTTTACCTTCTGTATAAGGCTTCAGTGTGAATAATTCAGCATACCCTAAAGTAATTTTAAGTGAAATTTGCAGGAGTTTTGCCCCTAATTTATACTGGGATGTGATTTTGATCATTGGTGAAAACTGAGGCCTATGCTCCACCAGCTTAAAGAAGAATAGTTGTCCTGAAATTATGGTTAATAAATATCAGCTGATGTTCTGAGCAGTTGTTTGCATTCTTAACAATGACAGGTACTGGGATTTCAGGGAAAATAACATGCCAAGTACAAGTAACAAGGATAAACAGTAACTACAGGATAAATATTTGAAGTGCAGCCATGAAAAGGATAGGAAGTGCCTTCCTTGCACAGTGTTGCAACCAGGAGCAAAAAGAAAAACTCAGAAAATACATTTTAAAAGCACATACAGGAAAAATAACCAGTCAGGTCTTGGAGGATATGATAGACAGTCAACAGATATCTTTTCACCTCTAAGTTTTAAAAACATTTTGATAAATAGTATTGAAAGGATATTCTTAAGAAAATAGGAAGGCTGTAAGGCACAGTTTTTGACTTAAGAGATTCTTTGTTCTTCCAGTGTCTATGAATGATACCCTATCTCCTTTGAAGTCAAGAGCAAACCACCTACTGAGGTCAAGAATTCACCCCAGACTCCTAGGATTTAAAACACTAATCTGCAGAGCTGCTAGAAAGAAATCCTTTTACCTTGATACACAGGAATATCTATGATAACTAAAAACCTTTGTGATTATCAAAACTGATTCTCCTGATTGAAATCCCACTGTTTTATTTCAATGCCCTTCCACACATATACATGCCACTAAACCATCTTTTCTTTCAAAAGTTTCATGCTTCCAGACTAGCAGCATGTATTCCTAGGTGGTTGGTTCAGCCTACATGTCAGACTTATCTTAAAATAGGCTTCAGCAAAAATTATTAAATGCTTTATTTAATGCGCGTAGATCCGTATTCCATATAGGTTGTCATGGGTGGGTCTCTTCTCCCAGGCAGCCAGTACCAGAACAAGAGGACACAGTCTCAGGCTGCACCAGGGGAGGTTTAGGCTGGATGTTAAGAAGAAGTTCTATACAGAGAGAGTGATTGCCCATTGGAATGGACTCCCTGTGGAGGTGGTGGAGTCACCATCATTGGAGGTGTTCAGGAGGAGACTTGATGGGGTGCTTGGTGCCATGCTTTAGTTGTTTAGGTGGGTTGGATTGGTTGATGGGTTGGACGCGGTGATCTTGAAGGTCTCTTCCAACCTGGTTTGGTTTGTTCTATTGTATTGGTTTATTCTATTGTATTGGTTTATTTAGGGGGAAAATTGCAACAGAAGCAGTAGGTTTATGAGTATTATTGGAGTAACACTGTGTGTGGCAAGGCCCAGATTGTCTCTTACAGAATTCCAGAATATTTTGCTTTTGTGTCAGCCACCTCGATGTCAGGCAGCCACGTTGTGAAGGGACAGCATTTGTGTTGGGATATTACAGCCTCAGCACTGCCTAACAGTGAAACGCAAATGGGAGACTCTCAAGGCATGAATGGCGGATGACAAAGAACCACTCATCTCATTCTTTTTGGCATGCTAGAGAAGTTTTATGGGCAGGTTTTCCCAGCATTATCTCAGAGGTTATGGGTTCTCACCTTCTTATTATAAGGATGAAGTCTCAGTTTTGGCTTCCTTTTCCCCTACAGGACAGTAGATTTTATTGGTTTTGGTCAGATCACAAAACAGGTTAGGGTACTTTTATCTGCTGTGATCCTTCCACCTAAACAAAACAGGACATGTACGAGAATAAAGCAAGAGGGAACACACTGAATATTTATGTTGCTTGTGGAAACCAGGGGTCTGTGAAGGACATCTGTATGTATTGCTTTGTTTGATTTGTTGTGATGATGAGAGTCTGTTGGAAGGAAAGGCCAAGATACAGACAATTTTGCCTGTAGAGGACTGAAAGACGGTGTCATACTTTGCTTCCAAGATGAAAAAGCATGCATCAGACCTGACAGTTACTGCAAAACATGAAACAGTGGCAGGTAAGGCCTTGCCTTTCTCTAATTTATCTGGCTGTGGTCCTTTAGCTAACAAAGAACTTTTCAGATTACTACCCAGCCAGCCTCCAATCTGGCACTCGAGGAAAGCAGCTGCAAAATCTGGGAAGAGCTCATTTGCAGCAAATACCACCCAGATAGGCCAAACCCAATTACGGTTAACTAAAATGGATGCACTTGAGCACAAAAGAAACTTTACTGGCATAAGGTTGTGTAATGTATAATGTATGCCCAAACATACGTCTACGGACCAGTCATGATGTATTTCAGTTTGGACAAAAGCCTATAGTTGTTTGAATTAAGGAGTAAAAGAGGTTTCAAACCTTTATGGCGACCAGAGAGAATGCCAAACAGATGGGACAGAAAGTCCTATTTTGGTCACAGCACATTCAGGATAAATTCTATCAGTTTTGCAGAATTCATGCAGTCCTTTGTTGCTATCTGAGATGATACAGCTAATCCAAGTGTCTAATGCATTTTCTGCACTGTGGCATAAGTAATGTGCATGACATGCTTTCCAGCAACGCTGACTTAAGGAAGCGAATTGCTTGACTGACTAGGTATCAACCTAGTACTCAAAAGAGCACTATTATTAATTTAAAAAAAAAAAAAAAAAAAAGAAAAGAAGAGGATATTAAGATGCAAATAATTTCAATCTAATATTAGGAAACCTTTCCCAATAGATTCCCCTGAATTTAGTGAGAACAACTGAAACCATCTGATTGCTAGCAGTTCACCCAGCTTGTGAGGGAAACAAAATGTACAACTAGAGTCTTAGATGCCACAATGTAAAAATGGATATTCTACAGCAATGTTATCCTTATTAAGAAAAGTAAGAAAAAAAGCAAAAAAAACCACCCTCAAAACCAACCAACAAAAAAACCCAAACAAAACAAAACCTCCAAAAGTCTATGCATATGATTCTGTGATGGAAAGATCTAGGTACTGATTAGCGTTCCTTGTCAAGTGCCATATTCAATGATTTTTCTCCTGTGCTGTACTGCAGAATGCTAATGGAAATTTTGGTCATTGTCCAGTGCTAAAGATGTCCAGGAGATTAAAAGATTTATTCATGACAGACAACTGAAGTGTCACAGGCTGTCCTGCACTTTCAGCTAAGTGGAATAAAGCGTCTGTCGATCTTTTTTGCATTTATCCCTCAGCCTGCATAAAATACTAAATGGAGGAATTGCTGAGCAAGAAATCATGTCTTGGTGATGTGACCACGAAAAAAATTCTTAAAGAAGTATTTTAATGATGATTTTGATGGTTGCAGTCCAAAATTAGATGGGACCACTTCTGTATGCTCTTACTATTGCCAAACTGTCACGTGTCCCAGCGCTGAATTACAGGCACGGACGGTGCTCTGAATTTCCCTGGCACATACAGGCTGAGGGGCAGGCACAGGCAACTCCTCTTCTCCCGTGACAGTGGGGTTGGGCAGGATGTGGCTGATCACACTTCCTGCTTTGCAAGCTGGTACACAAACGATTGTGGCTCTCCAGTCTGCTGTTCATAGCTGTAGCAGATGTTTGGGTTTGCTGAGATTCAAGCAAGTTCTCCACTCGCCTGGGCAGTCTCACCCTCAGAGGTGCCATCCCCTTTAAGATGTGGTGGCTCTTTTCCAACTCGTGGGACTGGCAGATATCACAGTATCACAGCATCATCACCAAGGTTGGAAGAGACCTCAAAGATCATCGAGTCCAGCCTACCATCACAGACCTCCTGACTAGACCAGGGCACCAAGTGCCATGTCCAATCCCCTCTTGAACACCTTCAGGGACAGTAACTCCTCCTGGCTGTGGCTGCGGTTGTAGGGTAGCTTGCGAAGGACTCTTTGGAGGCTCCTGGGTAAACTGAGACATGATGGCTTTTCCCAGGCTGCTGTTTTCTCTCTGGACTGCAGAGGCTGGTAGTGTGCGTGTAAGTGAGCAGACCTTAGTAGAAGCAATATCAAGAAGCTCAACAGTGAGAGCTTAAGAACAAATCATGGTAGCAAAGAGCAAAGAGCTCAGGCAAAGAGGCAAAAAGTGACTTGTTTACAGCTTGGGGCATACATATACATTACTTGGACCTTGAATTTGGACCAATGTTCACCTTGATTAGACCTTTTTAGCCTATGACCAAGCATGTGGCTAGAATGATGCCCAAACTTGGAAGGAGCACAGGCATGGCATGAGCATCCCATGCAATGGTCTCAATGGTGTTGTTTACCCTAAAGAAGGCAGGTTGGGTTGTTTACTGAGACTGATTGGTGCCCTGGTCTTTTTTTCCCCAACTCTAGGCTGAGCACCCACTCCAGAAAGGAAGGGGCAGGGAGGGATGTAAGCCAAACATGTTGGGACAAGTTTTGGCAATATCTGGAGCATAATTCTGGGCATAGGTTGCCTTCACAACATGCCCCTACAAGTGCTTATGTCCCCTGCATGACATCAAATGAGAACGTAGCCCTGTAATGTCATGATACAAAACTACAAAGATCTAGTTGTGCTTTGGAGAGGGTTATTATGTGCACTAGAGAGGATGTTTTGTTTGAGATGGCAGTGAATGAACTTTGAAAAATGGTTTACCACTCCAAGGATGAATGAGGAAGTGCTAGTGCAGTTATTGAAACCCTGGTCTGTATTAAAGAAATACTCTCAAATGTCACCATTTCCACAAGGTTTGAAAGTACTTTTCAGCTTGTAAAGGGCCTCTGCTGCTTGTTCTAGTCTGTGTTTTATATTTCTGCAGAAATTTTAGCAATGCAAAGGTAGAGAGAAGCAGAAACCTGTCTGTCTCCTGAACTATGCTCCTGTGATCTGACAGATATTTTAATCTATTGATTTCACAAGCCACAAGGATCATTTCAGTTAGAGTTTACAGTTAAGAGTTCATGCAGCCTGGGCAGCCTAATCTAGCTGAGGGTGCCCCTGCTTACTGCAGAGGGGGGACTAGATGACCTGCAGAAGTCCCTTCCAACCCAGACCATTCTATAATTGTATGATTCCATTTTACCTCCTATGAAAAGTCTTAACAGATCTTCCCAAACACAAATGTGAAAACTCAAGTGAGTGGAACAAACAGGGTTTTCTAAAATCTATTTTTCATTTTTAAAGTATATGTAGCTTATTAAAAGATGCTATATTAGTGCAGGGGTGCAATGGGCTTTCTTTAAAGACAGTTTTTCAACTGGAGAGAGAAAGTTGCTCTTGAGGTATAACAGAAGAAACAACTTGAGATTTTAAGTGAGGTCTTCTGCTAACATAAAAGAGAGTGATTCCAGTGAAGACAGTGGAGTTCTGCAGATTTGTGTCTCCTAAGAATGTGTTTGACAGTGGCAAGTGGACTGAAAAGGCAGTCATTTCTCAGCAAAATGAAAATGAAAATGAGAGGACCAAAAGTCACCTAATATGTATTCAAGAGGGATTTCTTGAAAATAAAAGGACAATAATAAATGCCTTGTACTAGAAATGGAACAATGATGCAAGCAAGAGAAAGGAAGAAGAAAAAAAATTTACAGTTAGAAGCTGCTGAGAAAAGATCATAAGGGAAACTAAATGTCAAGCTGGGCTGAAGCCAGCTGAATATTGCAACAAGAATAACAATGCAACCAAATAATAATACAGGGGGAAAAAATCAGTAGTGAGAATAAACACATTAATTGAAGGCTGTGGCACGAGGCTCCAAATACTTCATGTGCAATTTTGAGACCAACTTTTTCCCGTCAGGAGTAATTTTTGACTGCAGTTGATGGCCACAGCAACCCCATGCAGAGTTACAGGCTGGGGTCGGAGTGACTGGAGAGCTCCCAAACAGAGAGGGACCTGGGGGTGCTGATCGACAGCTGCCTGAACATGAGCCAGCAGTGTGCCCAGGTGGCCAAGAGGGCCAATGGCATCCTGGCCTGCATCTGAAATAGTGTGGCCAGCAGGAGCAGGGAAGTCATTGTGTCCCTGTACTCTGCATTGGTTAGGCCACACCTTGAGTACTGTGTCCAGTTCTGGGCCCCTCGGTTTAGGAAGGACATCGAGACACTTGAGCGTGTCCAAAGAAGGGCAACAAGGCTGGTGAGAGGCCTTGAGCACAAGCCCTATGAGGAGAGGCTGAGGGAGCTGGGGTTGTTTAGCCTGGAGAACAGGAGGCTCAGGGGTGGCCTCATTGCTCTCTACAACTACCTGAAAGGTCGTTGTAGCCAGGAAGGGGTTGGCCTCTTCTCCCTAGCAACCAGGACCAGAACAAGGGGACACAGTCTCAAGCTGCACCAGGGGAAGTTTAGGCTCGAAGTGAGGAGAAAGTTCTTCACCGAGAGAATCATTCGCCATTGGAATGGGCTGCCCGGGGAGGTGGTGGAGTCACCGTCCCTGGAGTTGTTCAAGAGGGGATTGGATGTGCCATGGTCTGGCCTCTGCTGTGAAGGACAACAAAAAGTCCTTCTATAAATACATCAATAGCAAGAAGAAGGGCAAGGACAACCTCCACTCCTTGGTTGACACGGAGGGGAACGTTGTAACAAAGAATGAGGAAAAGGCAGAGGTACTTAACACCTTCTTTGCCTCAGTCTTCACTAGCAGGGCAGAACGTCTTCCAGACAGCTGGCCTGCAGAGCTGGCAGAAGGAGCCAGAGAGCTGCATAGTTTCCCACTGCTCCAAGAGGAAGTTAGAGATCTACTGAGCCGCTTGGACCCCCACAAGGCCATGGGACCGGATGGGATCCATCCTAGGGTGCTGAGATTGCTGACAGATGAGCTGTCCAAGCCACTTTCCATCATTTTTCAGCAGTCCTGGCTCACTGGAGAGGTCCCAGAAGACTGGAAGCTGGCTAACGTGGTGCCCATCCACAAGAAGGGCCAGTTGGATGAGCCAGGGAATTATAGGCCTGTCAGCCTGACCTCAGTGCCAGGCAAGATTATGGAACGGGTCATCTCGAGTGCGATCACACAGCACTTACAGGATGACCAGGGGCTCAGGCCTAGCCAGCATGGATTTAGGAGGGGCAGGTCCTGCCTGACCAACCTGATCTCCTTCTATGATCAGGTGACCCGCCTGGTGGATGTGGGGAGGCCTGTGGATGTGGTCTAGCTGGACCTCAGCAAGGCCTTTGACACCGTCCCCCACAGCAAACTCCTGGCCAAGCTGGCAGCCCATGGCTTGGACAGGAGCACACTGCATTGGGTTAGGAACTGGCTGGAGGCCCGAGCCCAGAGAGTGGTGGTGAATGGCACCACATCCAGCTGGCGGCCTGTCACTAGTGGTGTGCCCCAGGGATCAGTACTGGGCCCCATGCTCTTCAACATCTTTATTGATGATCTGGATGAGGGCATTGAATCCATCATCAGTAAATTTGCAGATGACACCAAGCTGGGGGCAGCAGTTGTTTTGCTGGAGGGCAGAGAGGCTTTGCAGAGGGACCTCGACAGGCTGGACAGATGGGCAGAGTCCAAGGGCATGAGATTTAACACATCCAAGTGCCGGATTCTGCACATTGGCCACAACAACCCCAGGCAGTGCTACAGGCTAGGGTCAGAGTGGCTGGAGAGTGGCCAGGCAGAGAGGGACCTGGGGGTACTGGTTGATTGTAGGCTGAACATGAGCCTGCAGTGTGCCCAGGCAGCCAAGAAGGCCAATGGCATCCTGGCCTGCATCAGGAACAGTGTGGCCAGCAGGAGCAGGGAGGTCATTGTGTCCCTGTACACTGCACTGGTTAGGCCACACCTTGAGTACTGTGTCCAGTTCTGGGCCCCTCAGTTTAGGAAGGATGTTGACTTGCTGGAACGTGTCCAGAGAAGGGCAACAAAGCTGGTGAGGGGTTTGGAACACAAGCCCTGTGAGGAAAGGCTGAGGGAGCTGGGGTTGCTTAGCCTGGAGAAGAGGAGACTGAGGGGTGACCTTATTGCTCTCTACAACTACCTGAAGGGAGGTTGTAGCCAGGCAGAGGTTGGCCTCTTCTCCCAGGCATCCAGCACCAGAACAAGAGGACACAGTCTCAGGCTGCGCCAGGGCAGGTTTAGGCTGGATGTTAGGAAGAAGTTCTACACAGAGAGAGTGATTGGCCATTGGAATCGGCTGCCCATGGAGGTGGTGGAGTCACCTTCACTGGAGGTGTTCAGGAGAAGACTTGATGGGGTGCTTGGCTGTATGGTCTAGTTGTTGGGTGGGTTGGATTGTTTGATGGGTTGGACGCGATGATCTTGAAGGTCTCTTCCAACCTGGTGTATTGTATTGTATTGTATTGTATTGTATGGTCTAGTCATGAGGTCTGTGGTGACAGGTTGGACTCGATGATCTTCGAGGTCTCTTCCAACCTTAGTGATACTGTGATACTTTGATGCTGTGACATCCGTAGTTAGTAAGAAATACTACATTTGACAAAAACGGTTTTCCACAGGAACAGTTTTTCTTCTTTTTGTAATTTTGTACTTCTGTTGAGTTTTTCAGTTTAAAAACATTGCAAAATTACTCCATGGCAGTTAAGAGTGAGAACTCTGAAGATTTTTATGTTTCCTTTTCCACTTAACCTAATAGGCACCTGTACCCATAAAACCCAGAGGAGGGCAGCAAGAAGAGGACCAAAAAAAAAGTTTCAAGTGAACCAGAGACTGGCAAAAGAAATATTTTATTTTTATTTTTCAGAATCAAGCTTAACATAGAGTATAAAGGTCAAGCATAAGACAAAAGGTGGTATCAGTACCATTATATGTATTGTAGAGCTCATTCTCATTGTAGAATAGAATAGAATAGAATAGAATAGAATAGAATAGAATAGAATAGAATAGAATAGAATAGAATAGACCAGGTTGGAAGAGACCTTCAAGATCATCATGTCCAACCCATCATCCAACACCATTTAATCAACTAAACCATGACACCAAGCATCCCATCAAGTCTCCTCCTAAACACCCCCAATGGTGGCGACTCCACCACCTCCCCGGGCAATCCAGTCCAATGGGCAATCACTCTCTCTATGAAGAATTTCTTTCTAATATCCAGTCTAAACCTCTCCTGGTGCAGCTTGAGACTATGTCCTCTTGTTTTGGTGCTGGTTGCCTGGAAGAAGAGACCAGCCCCTGCCTGTCTACAACTTCCCTTCAGGTAGTTGTAGAGAGCAATAAGGCCTCCCTTGAGCCTCCTCTTCTCCAGGATAAGCAACCCCAGCTCCCTCAGTCTCTCCTCACAGGGCTTGTGCTCCAAACCCCTCACCAACTTTGTTGCCCTTCTCTGGACACATTCCAGCAAGTTAACATTATGTAGTAGTTTTGCTCAAATCACTAACAATAATCACATTGGCAGAAAAAGCAAGTTTCTCAGATGAGCTCACAAAGTGACCTATAGGTAAATACCAGATATAGGACTAATGGATATGGATCTAAAATGCCTCAGTATAAATAGAATATATCAATATAGAAGCCTTGAGCCAAACTGACATAATTTACTCTCGCCCTTGAAGAATGAACCTACTAAATGTCCTAATGTCAGACCTTTGCTGACATCACAGAAAATGCAAGACACTTCAAAATTAATAACAATAATTCATAATTTATCTTTTACCCAACAGTGAGAAGGTTTACAGTGCAGCCTGTGTATTATAGACCAGGCGTGGTTCAGGGGTGCTTAGGTGCATTGACCTCTGTTGTGGTCCACATCTTTCTCTCTGGTTTATCAAGGGATTAATTTTCTTACTCAAGCTCAGTCTTTCGCCTTATCACACTTCATATTTAAGAAACTAAAGTGAAAATCCCCACTCATTGCTGCTTTTCCTTCTTCAAAGCACTGACTGCAAACAGACCCTTCCAAGGTTTCTCCTTGTCATTAATCTTACAGTTTCTGTCTTGCCTCTCCGCTCTGATTCTTTGACATACTCTAAAGTCAACCTGTTATTTTTACACACACACACATATATATATATATATAAAATCTCTGTGTCATGATCTTTATGAATTCATTTCACTGATTTTGCTGGCTTTATCTACTAAAATAGCTGTTCCTCCTTTGGGTTTTGTTTATTATTGTGAATGCTACAGGAACATGTATAAAGGGCATGGGTACACAAGAAACTGTAGCCTACTTAACACATTGCAGTTCTGACCTCGGCTCTCAGCCTCACAGGTTTTTATATATATATAGGTTTTTATATATATATATATATATATATATATATATGCTTTTAATTAGTCCCAGAAATGGAGAAAACTGACTGAGGAGGAATTATTCATGTTCTGGTAATCAAAGAACGCAGACAGAACATCTGATTCTACAGAAATGGCCTGAATGAAGGAGCATTTTATTGGATCTTTTGTTTTCTAAACCAGTGCCAGGACCTGCATTTTAACTTTAAATTGTGAATTACAATGACTAATGAATTTTATTTTTGCAAGTTTTGAGTGAAATCAGAATAGAATAGAATAGAATAGAATAGAATAGAATAGAATAGAATAGAATAGAATAGAATAGAATAGAATAGAATAGAATAGAATAGACCGGGTTGGAAGAGACCTTCAAGATCATTGTGTCCAACCTATCATCCAACACCACCTAATCAACTAAACCATGCAACTAAGCATCCTATCAAGTCTCCTCCTAAACACCTCCAGAGAAGGTGACTCCACCACCTCCTCAGGCAGCCCATTCCAATGGCCAATCACTCTCTCTGTATAGAACTTCCTCCTAACCTCCAGCCTAAACCTCCCCTGGCACAGCTTGAGACCATGTCCTCTTGTTCTGGTGCTGCTTGCCTGGGAGAAGAGACCAACCTCTGCCTGTCTACAACCTCCCTTCAGGTAGTTGTAGAGAGCAATAAGGTCACCCCTGAGTCTCCTCTTCTCCAGGCTAAGCAACCCCAGATCCCTCAGTCTCTCCTCATAGGGCTTGTATTCCAAGCCCCTCACCAACTTTGTTGCCCTTCTCTGGACATGTTCCAGCAAGACAACGTCCTTCCTAAACTGAGGGGCCCAGAACTGGACACAGTACTCAAGGTGTGGCCTAACCAGTGCAGTGTACAGGGGCAGAATGACCTCCCTGCTCCTGCTGGCCACACTGTTCCTGATGCAGGCCAGGATGCCATTGGCCTTCTTGGCTGCCTGGGCACACTGCAGGCTTATGTTCAGCCTACAATCAACCAGTACCCCCAGGTCCCTCTCTGCCTGGCCACTCTCCAGCCACTCTGACCCTAGCCTGTAGCACTGCCTGGGGTTGTTGTGGCCAATGTGCAGAACCCGGCACTTGGATGTGTTAAATCTCATGCCATTGGATTCTGCCCGTCTGTCCAGCCTGTCGAGGTCCCTCTGCAAAGCCTCTCTGCCCTCCAGCAGATCAACTCCTACCCCCAGCTTGGTGTCATCTGCAAATTTACTGATGTTGGACTCAATGCCCTCATCCAGATCATCAATAAAGATGTTGAAGAGCATGGGGCCCAGCACTGATCCTTGGGGCACACCACTAGTGACTGGCTGCCAGCTGGATGTGGCACCATTCACCACCACTCTCTGGGCTCGGGCCTCCATCCAGTTCCTAACCCAACGCAGTGTGCTCCTGTCCAAGCCGTGGGCTGATAGCTTGGCCAGGAGTTTGCTGTGGGGGACAGTGTCAAAGGCCTTGCTGAAGTCCAGGTAGACTACATCCACAGGCCTCCCCACATCCACCAGGCGGGTCACCTGATCATAGAATGAGATCAGGTTGGTGAGGCAGGATATTCCAAGTTTTATTGTGTTTTGTTGTTGGCTTCTTTTAACACAACGAAAGAGACTTTTTTGTTAAGAGTTTTCTAAATAGAATTTCTGAAAGATCTATCCTGAGCTGCTTCATGCAGCTGGTGTAAGGAAAAACAGCTATGTATAGGTAATTGATCTGGTGCATAGCATCTACATGGAATATGCTGGATAACTTCAGTGCACTTTGTTTTGGAAGTCTGATAAAATATAGTTAGGTGGAAGGTTTCTCGGTAATACTGTGTCTATTATCTGTTCTGACACATCACATGTAGTTCAGTTTGCTAAATCAACCTACTTGCTGCGTCTGGATTTTTTTTTCCACTGCACGTGCTCTCTGCTGTGGGACCTGGGAAATCCTGTACCCTCCAGCAAGCAATATTTTTTGGGGAAGTCAACCTTGCAATCCTTTTTAGAGAAGTCATAACCTGCAGATTTTCATATTGTTGTTTTAAACCTATAGAATATTGTTTGAAACAATCTATAGAATATTCTTTTGTGGCTGTGGTCATTGTTTATGCCTTCTTTGTATTTTATATAACTCTACTGAACTAGTACAGGAACATGACTACCAGACTTGATCCAAACAGTACAGAATAAAACTTGCAAAGCCTGTATGTGGACCAGGCTACTTAATGATTTTAAAATTTCATGCAAAGCTGGAACCATCACTAGGAAAACCTGGAATTTATTTACTGGAACCAGCTCTGCAGCTGGCTGAAAAGCTTCAAATGCAAACCCACTGAAAATAAAATTATTCACAGGGATACACTCATCACAGTGAAAGACAACTATTTTGCACTAGATTGGTAAAGTGGGACATTCTGATGGGAAGTCGGAGACCCAAAGTAAAATCCCCCTGCCTGAATTTGTAGGAAGGTTAAACCTTTTCACTTCCATATGAATAACTGACATCAGTGGTTGCCAATCACAGTTAGGGAGGTCTCAGTGCTTGTGCTGCTTTCCTCTAGCCCCTTACAGACTCTCCTTCCTTGTCCTGTGATGAGCTCCCTGCACTTCCCAAAAAGCCTGCTGCCCTATCCTGCTCAAGAAATGGTACTGCCTTCTTGGGCTGATGTCCCTGCATCCCAAACTCTGCTTCCTCTCAGTTCTGCCTCCTCACCTTGCTTTGACCCTCTGCCACATTTTTGATCTCCCAGGGCTACCAGTGCTGCCTTCTCACAAGAATCCATGCTTTCACTGGGGGTAGAACTAAGGAGCCTGGCAAAACTGGGTAAGCTGAGCTTTGCTCTTTATCACCCCTTCATCACTGGTGTGACTGCCTAGCAGAATGTGACCTGCAGGCCAGAAAACCACCCTCTAACGAATAGCACATCAAAAGTATCTTTCTCTCAGTCTCTGAAGTGAAAACAAATGCCAAAGCTGTTTGAGATGATTTCAGGAAAAATATGAAAGGAATGAACTCCACTTAAGTTTTGTGTCCTTCTCAACCGACAGTGGAACGCAGAACTGACTCATCTAACTCCAGGCCATCAATATCAATTTCTGCAGAACCAAAACATCTGCATTTTCAGCAGGCTTTCCCACAAGCTTTCTGCTGTGTAATATTTAAAAGGGTGTCTGGGCAGGTATTTGCTGTTGCAAAACAGTGCTGCCATTAATCACACACGCACAGAAATACACCAAAGCCGAAAGAAAGAGTTTATTCCGAGTCTTGAACTCAAACAATGTTAGGATTTCTTTTCTGCTTCCAACTTGAGACCTGGATAGATCCTGGTCCTAATTAATCTTTTTCTGACAAGGATTGGCAAAATCAAGGAACAGAAGAGTTTAAATATGGAAAAAATTTCTCACATGATGTGGATGGACATTCTCTGAGGATATGCAGGGAGGGGTTGGTCTCTTCTCCCAGGCAACCAGCACCAGAACAAGAGGACACAGTCTCAAGCTGCACCAGGGGAAGTTTAGGCTCGAGGTGAGGAGAAAGTTCTTCACTGAGAGAGTCATTAGCCACTGGAATGTGCTGCCTCGGGAGGTGGTGGAGTCACCGTCCCTGGAGGTGTTCCAGAGGGGATTGGATGTGGCACTTGGTGCCATGGTTTAGTCATGAGGTCTGCGGTGACAGGTTGGACTCGATGATCTTTGAGGTCTCTTCCAGCCTTGGCGATTCTGTGATTACAACAGTTCACATTTAACCTAAGTAGATCTTTCCTCTGAATAACAGCAATTATATGCATCAATAGCAGCACTTAAAAGGCTCAAAGTGAGAAGGTGAAACAACGTAAGAATCATTTGTTTGCTTCCTCTGACATTAGTTCTCTGAACTAAAAGTTTTTACATGCACTTATTAAAGTGAGAGTTACAAAAAGATAACAAAGCAATTGGAAATCATTGCAAAGTGTAAACACCTTTTGCCCTGGTGGTTTGAAAGATTTTGATTGTGTAAGTCAGAGCTATTGCATCCATATAAAAAGTATACATAATATTTACAGATATAGGGCACAAATGGATAACTCTATACAACCTTATCAAGTTTGCTTTTGCTCACTTCTCAGCAGTATCTCAATCATCAGAAGTTTCTCCTGATGATCCATGGGTCACACAGGCCAAACCTGCATTAAAAAAAAAAAATTCCCTATTTTTTGTTTTAATACAGGAAGCAATTGCACTGCATTTGGGAATAGGAAGTACTCATACAGCAAGATGATCAACCACCTATACTCAGCACTGGTGGGGCCACATCTCAAGTATTGTGTTCAGTTCTGGGCCCCTCACTATAGGAATGACATTGAGGTACTGGAGTATGTCCAGAGAACAGCAACAAGGTTTGTGAAGGGCCTGGAGCACATGACCTATGAGGAGCACCTGAGGGAGCTAGGGTTGTTCAGTCAAAAGAAGAGGAGGCTAAGGGGAAACCTTATCACTCTCTACAGCTTCCTGAAGGGAGACTGGAGCAAGGAAGGGACCAGCCTCCTCTCCTTGATGACAAGTGACAGGACTAGAAGAAATGGTAACAAGTTGCGCCAGTGGAGGTTTAGACTGGATATTAGGAAATATTTCTACTCTGAAAGGGTTATCAAACATTGGAATGGTCTGCCCAGAGCAATGCTAGACTCAACAGCTCCTAAGGATGTTTAAGTTGCACGTGGACCTGATGCTTAGGAACATGGTTTAGTGTTGACCCTTCAGTACTGAGTCAAAGGTTGGACTAGATGATCTTCAAGGTCTCTTCCAACCAGGTATATTCTGTGACTCTGTGATTTTTTTTTTTCTTTCTAGTCAAAAACTTGTATTTAGCAGGAAAGAAAAAGCAGTACCTAAAAGAATCTATCAATGAAAAGAAGCACACTTTTTAAAATGGATCTGATATTTTGGGAAAGACATGATTTTTCAGAGTCTCTCAGAATTCCTTCTTGTTTTTCCTTAAAGGCTGCACTGGAGGCAAATCCCTGCACTTCTTAATTATATGGACACTGCAGTTCCTGCAGGGTAAGTGTCTAAAAGTGGTGCAGAACCTCACCTCCCACCTCTAGCTAAAGAGTTGGATGATTTTTCTTCTATGAAGTGCTCTCCCGGTCTTAGGAAGAAATGAAATGCTGCCGGCATTGTTAAGATTTATAAGAAAACTCAGGAGTCACTGGGGATAATCATGCTGTTCATGCAGCCTTGAGCTTTTGAAGTCCCTTGCTCACTCATAATTTATTTTCTCATTCAGTATTATCATTATTTTCTGCCCTTCAGACTTACATTTTTTGTGGACTCCTTAGCACAGCACATTCTTTTCTGTGGATTTAAAGTTCTTCTCCTGCTGTCACCACACCGTTCTGTTTTGCTTATTAAATGTAGCTATTTCATTATTGCAAATGTAAGTAATCTTGGGCAACTATGGCTGGGTTTTTGTGTTTGCTATTTTCCATCTAATGCATGCTTAATTACCATGACAGCAAGGGTATCCTTTGAATAGTTTTAGCTGACACGCAGGACACTTGGCTTAAGTTGGGCAGTTGTTTATGAGTATATACTTTAAAAATATTTAAATGATCCTCGAAATGGCTGTCATGCATTTTCAAATTCAGCAGCTTAGCATGCAACAAGCACTGCTCCCGGTAGGCTCTCTTCATGTTCACACTGTTCTGGAGATAAAAATATTTCATCAGGTGTATATGAATTGCTTTGTTCAACTGTGGTCCCGAGCACATTTGATATAACAGTATAGATGTAACACATCCATTTTGTTCTGAAGAGCAGCAGTGGCTAAAGGTCATTGTATTTCTACTAAAGCACTGAAACATTTTTATCAGCCACAGGAAGACGCATGAGAAATGGTGCAGCAGAGAAGTTCCCTGAGAAGCAACGAAATAGTCACTGCATACACACAGCAATCTGCTTTGCCAAACAGCGTATAAAAGAGTTGCAGCTTCCCACAAGTCAGAGGGAGATGCAACTGCTCCAGTGTAAAGGCTATCAGGCAGTCAGACTAGATAATCACTTCTACGTGATCTATTCTATTGTGTTCTACTCTATTAAACACCGAAGTGTCTAGAGTCATGCACAAATCTTTGTTCACCTTAAGCAAAAAAATGAAGTTATCCTACATCCTTATAATTCCAGAACTTAATTTCTTTATAACCCCTGAATTTTATCGCTGTAGGTAATAATCTCCCATGCTGTGTGTACACTTGCAAGAGCCCCAGGAGTAGGGGAATGTGCAGGAGACCTGTTTTTGATTTATTCTTTCCTACTAAACTTCACCTGCAGTTTTCACCAGCTTTTCCATGTAGTCATAAAGGGAAGCTGAGTCAAAGAATTAAATGCATTTGATTCTTCACAGCATGTAAAGCATGAGATTAAGGAGCAAAAAGAGCCTATTTGAGGTCACAGAATGCAGAGGAAAATAGCATTTACTCCCAGCCCACAAAAGGTCTTGATTTTCACTGACTTAATTTGAACCCCCAAGGTTCTGGGGGAGAAAGAGATGTTGGTTTCCTTTGTTTTGTTTTGGGGTTTTTTAAAGAGCTAGTTCCCACAGAGTAATTTTGAAAATTACAAAGAGAAAGTTAAAAAGCTGTTTTCAAAGGCTCTGTTTGTTCCATAATGAGAACATTTTAGCATTCAAAGTTCAATCAGCTCTACACTTTAAAAGTATTTTCTAAAGGGAATATTTACAAGAACTAAAGCTTCTCTTTCTATTTACACCAGGATTATCCTATTCACTTCAGGGAATCTACTCCCTAGGCAGGTAGAAAGAAATGAGAGGAGAATTTGAATTTAACCACTTCTTCCTGATTATAAAATCCTGTGTCACAGAGACTCCTAGATCTCCCCACTTCTATAAGGCAGGATAAGTTGACACACACCTAAAATGTTCTGTAATACTCTAAAGACAGTCAAGGAGCCCCATATACTTTTTACCTTGTATGTGCAGAATTAAAGAGGTCAACTTGGAACAGTTACTGCTGTGTTAGACAAGGCTGGTGGGGAGCAAAATGAAGAAATCGCTTTACTCCCAGACCTCAAGACTTTATATTATCTTCTCCCTAAGGGTCATATTTTCCATCATTCAGAAACAGGAGACCTTAGAACAACAATTTATCAGTTAATTACCTTACTTAGGCAATACAGTGACCTCTAAATGATGTAACATTCGGTAACATTACAGATGAAAATACACACTGGAGCATGGCCTGCCATTGGCATCTCACACTCTTTTAATACACAATCACCCTGCACAAAGAGCATCACACAGCTGCCTTCCACAGCTGTCCTTAATACAATTTGGCATATCCAGCTATTATAAACTACAAGTATTCAGGTTTTGTTAATATATTCCTCTGCTCACCCAAGCCTCTTCACAAGCTCAATGGTTAGTTTACAAATTGGCATTAGACAGTCAGGTTGTGCAACTTCCTTCCCTTGTCAAGATCTGCCTGACTGACTTTGCATCTTTAGTCAGCTGTGTTCAGGAATATGCCATGTGTGGTGAGACACACCTCATGACATGCTTTTTCTATTCAGTTTACCCCTTAGAACGCAGGTTGGGTTGTTTACTCGAGGCTGCCTGGTGCCTGGGTCTTGGATAGATGCACACATTTCCTTATATTCTGGTTTTATGGGAGGCAGTACTGAGAAGGTGACAAGGTGTGAGTTTTCTAAGCTGGAATCACAGTCCATGAGCAGTGCAGTCCAAGTTCAGCCTTTTCTTCTCTCTGGTGTCTGCTGCATGCATAAATGTTGGCCATTACTACTGAGCTTCTGAAACTCACTCAAATACCACATTCACCCATTGAGACACTCTGTGTAAGCATATTCATATCCTATTATCATCAGCAGAACTGAAACATGCACATAAATAATATCTTAGTATGAGTACACTCCAGAGTTCCTCCACGTCTCTGAAAATAAAATGTTTATAGCAAAATTGTAAGGCACAGTGCTTTTAGATGTTGAGCTAAATGTCTTTTCATTTGTTCCTTCATGTGTTAAAGTAACAATTCATTTAGACAAAAATGATGATTTTGTGAACTTAAACTGTTCAAAATTCCAGGACTTGCATAATCACAGACCTAAACAAACAGTTCAACTATCATTTATGTTAATTGCCTATACCTCTCGGAAGGTGAGTGAGCAACTCCTTCACTAAACAATTTGTGCTAGGCATTGGGCTATTCGGGGTCCACGAGGATGATCAGAGGGCTGGAGCACCTCTCCTATGAGGACGGACTGAAAGAGTTGGGGCTGTTCAGTCTGGAGAAGAGAAGGCTCCGAGGTGACCTCATTGTGGCCTTCCAGTATCTGAAGGGGGCCTACAGGAAGGCTGGGGAGGGACTTCTCAGGCTATCAGGTAGTGATAGGACTAGGGGGAATGGAATGAAGCTGGAGGTGGGAAGATTCAGACTGGACGTGAGGAGGAAGTTTTTCACCATGAGAGTGGTGAAGGCCTGGAATGGGTTGTCCAGGGAGGTGGTTTGGGCCCCATCCCTGGAGGTGTTTAAGCCCAGGCTGGATGAGGCTCTGGCCAGCCTGATGTAGTGTGGGGTGTCCCTGCCCATGGCAGGGGGTTGGCACTAGATGATCCTTGTGGTCCCTTCCAACCCTGACTGATACTATGATACTATGAAGACTTCCATTAATGTTAGTGCTCCAAAAAGAGAAGAAAAAGACACTTAAATCCTTGTTTCCCAATCTATCCTAATGGGGAAGCCAAAGTAGAAAATGAATGATGAACCACTTTTGATGTACTTGGGATAGAGCCCCCTAGTTTTGTTCCCATATGTGTAATGAAATATTTACTGAAATTTATGTGTCTGCTAATGCTTTGAAAGACAATTCGGCATACAGGCTAGGCACCATTGTTAGCAACAAGGTTCATCAGACAATCTGTATGGAAACACAACATAAAATCCAGACAATCCTAAATTGTTCTCATACAAACTTTTCTGACAGTGCTTAATTTCTAAATTGTTCAAAGTGTGCTAATTCAGCTTTTCTAATAGCAAATCATTCAAAAGAATACTTCCAGGAAAAGTGGCCTAGTTTTCACCAACTTTTGCACTATTATATGGCTTCCAGGAGTAAAATAGCAGCATTAGTAAGAGATGCCCCTTAGCGAACACTTCCAAAACTGAGTGTGTACAATTACGGATTTCTTTCAATATTTCACTGCCTCAGTAGAGAGGTCTTACTTTTAGAAGTGTTGAGTGATCTGTTACACCTAATAATGTAAAAATCCAAATCACTTATTTGGTTGATTATGAATCAGTACTGAAATGTGTGTTGCCCAAGCTCCAGCGCAGGATGTGTTGACTTTAAGACGTGCTCTGCATCTGATGTTCTTTAGTGCCTACAAGAAGACCTGCATTTATGATAGATGCCTACAAACCTGGAGTAAGGTGAACCATTAGTTTTACTTAGATTTTAACTCTCAGCAGAAAAATGTGGGTGATACAAAGGAGCAGGTGATCTAAAGATAGCACAGTATATGAGTATAAATGCCTGGTGACGTTAGGGAATCTGCCACTGGATGTTAGGCAGATTTCTATCAGAATATGCTTAAGTGTATACTGATGGGCTGGGCAGGATTAACTGGAGGACCTGTATTCCCCACACCCTTATAATTGTACAAATAGGAAAATAAATATTTGAATTTGCGATAAAAGTTAAATCTTCTATCTTCCTCAACAAGATCAGGTAACATACCACAGATAGAATAATTTTTTGCCACTTAATGTTTTATGTTAGAAATAATGGCACACACAAAAAAAGATTTCATGCACCTCATGCACCTATTTTTGTGGGTTTAGACAAGAATAATTCTTGGTGAAGGTGAAGTTCTGCCCAGGAAGGGAAATAAAAGAAACTACTAGCAAATCAGTATATTATTATTATTATTGTTGTTGTTATTATTATTATTACTATTATAGAAACAATTTGTGGGAGAATATTCTATGAATCAGTTTTTGGTATGCATAATAAGAAGTGATTCTTGCTTGAGCTTTTATCTTCATCTCCATCAACCCAATTTGAAAATTAATTTGTAAATTACATGGACCGTCCCTGTCACACTTGTTTGTGGCCCTCAGCAAGCTGCTGCTCCGGGTATGTATTTTCTCTAAATAGTCTCCAGCATCTGCTGTTGGAAGAGACTGAGAACTTCCCAGCAGAAGAGCTTTTACTCTGTGGGGAGGGGGGACAAAGAGGAGAAGAGCAACAAATCCTGGGTGTTTGCTTTTTTTATCAGAACAATTATAAACTGTGTAATCATTCTTTCTTTGCATCCTGAAGGTCTCTTCTCTTGCTTCTACATGTTCCTTTCCCAAGGGAGGAGCATGAGGCAACATCTACATGAGATGGAGGTTGTATCTCTGTGAGCTTGAGAAATGCCCTATGCTCTGCATGAGTCATGACCTGCAGATAGTCAAGGACGCACCAGATATTTTATCTTGTTGTTTAGGTGTGGATGATTAGTGAGAACTGATAACTCATCCAAGGTGATATACAGGAATCTGTCTGTGAGACCGCTGTACTGTCAAATCACTTCTATTAGTTTCACAGAAACAAGAACCAAGATTTCAGCCAGAAGGAACGTGACTTGGAACATTTTAAAGGGTAGAAGGGCTCTGCAGAGAGACCTTGACAGGCTGGATAGATGTGCAGAATCCAACAGCATGAGATTTAACACATCTGAGTGCTGGTTTCTACACATTGGCCACAACAAGCCCAAGCAGTGCTACAGGCTGGGGTCAGAGTGGCTGGAGAGCGGCCAGGCAGAGAAGGACCTTGGGGTACTGGTTGATAGTCAACTGAACATGAGCCTGCAGTATGCCCAGGTGGCCAAGAAGGCCAATGGCATCCTGGCCTGTATCAGGAACAGTGTGGCCACCAGGAGCAGGGAGGTCATTCTGCCCCTGTACACTGCACTGGTTAAGCCACACTTTGAGTACTGTGTCCAGTTCTGGGCCCCTCAGTTTAGGAAGGATGTTGACTTGCTGGAACGTGCCCAGAGAAGGGTAACAAAGCTGGTGAGGGGTCTGGAGCACAAGCCCCATGAGGAGAGGCTGAGGGAGCTGGGATTGTTTAGCCTGTAGAAGAGGAGACTGAGGGGAGATCTTATTGCTCTCTACAACTACCTGAAGGGAGGTTGTAGCCAGGTGGGGGTTGGTCTCTTCTCCCAGGCATCCAGCACCAGAACAAGAGGACACAGTCTCAAGCTGTGCAGGGGGACATTTAGACTTGATCTTAGAAAGAAGTTCTTCACAGAATGAATAATTGCCCATTGGAATGGGCTTCCCAGGGGAGGTGGTGTGGTCAGCATCCCCAGAGATGTTTAAGAAGAGGCTGGATGAAGCACTTAGTGCCATGGTGTAGTTGATTAGTTAGGGCTAGGTGATCAGTTGGACTTGATGATCTTGGAGTTCTCTTCCAACACGGCTGATCCTGTGATTTGCCTATGTGAGCTTTGCTTCCTTCAGATATCTTGCAATTGCATAGCTGTATGGAAATTTTAATTTGTTTTCATTACATATAAGCCTTTATGTTGAATTATTTTTTTTCTTTTTTTGCCTGACATCCTAATAGACTTCAAGCTCCCCGACACCAGTGTGCTCTGGAAGTCTCATCACTGATGATTAGCAATTAGGAGAAGGCTCATTTAAGAAAAAAATGGGTTGATTTTACATTGTCAAATACAGTTGTATTGTGAAGAACCACCTCTGTCATGCCTCCAGTTTCTCCTCTATCTCCTAAACATTGTGAAATTCAGGGAATAAGCAAAAGGCGAACAAGGTAATAGGAATAATTTAAAGTGACATAAAGAAATAGCCTTTAAAAACATGACTCTGTCTCAAATTATAATTTCATGTGCTCAAGACATACACAATTGAGTGCAGTTCTCACAGGGCTGTACTGGCAGCACATATTGGAAATCATGATCATTGTCCTGAAGGTTTTATCAAGTAAGAGGAAAAGGAGAGTTAGGGGAAACTGATCCATACCAGAAACATGGCTTACACCAGTTATGGCTTGTGGTGGTAGCAGAGCTCATTTCTGTCAGGTTTTAAGACCCTAAAAAGATTAAGTCAATTGCAACTGATATTGCCAGCTTTTTACTTACATGTTTTCTCCACTTTTTTGTCAGTATAAAAAGGAATTTGTTGATGAATCTAAATGCACATAAATCTATAGCATTCACCTGAGGGTCCTGAAAGAGTCGGCTGATATTATTGCAAGACCAGTCCCAGTTATTTATTAATGGTCCTGGGAATCTGGAGAGTTCCCAGTTGTCTGCAAGCTAGGAAATATTATTCCAATATTCAAGAAGGCAAGAAAGAAGACACTGGTAATTATAAGACTGTCAGTCTCACTTCAGTGCCTGGCAATATTATGGAGAAGATTATTCCAAGAGTTATTGAAAAACACTTGAAAAACAATGCAATCATCACTCAAAGCCAACATGGGTTCATGAAAGGAAAGACATGTTTTACTAGCTTTATTTCCTGTTATGACAGGGTTACCTGCCTAATGGATGGAGGGAAGGCAGTGAACGTGGGTGTTTATTAACTTAATTTATGAAAGCTTTTGATAGTGTCTTTTGCATTATAGCTCTGGGTAAAATGTCTTGCATACATCTAGGCAATATGATGTGTGAACAATTGGCTGAAGGGCTGGTCTCAAAGAGTTGCAGTAAACAGGATAACTTTCGGTTTGTGGCCACCCACTGGTGGTGTTCTTCAGGGATCAAATTTATGTGCATTCCTTTTCAATGTTTTTTATCAATGACCTGGACCCAGGAGTGGAATGTACAAGTAGCAAGTTTGAAAGACTTTTTAGCTCCTTCATGGTTAGAGGGGCCCTACAGAGAAACCTCAACAGATTAGAAACACTGAGACAGGCTGGACTTGATGACCTCTGAGGTCTTTTCCAACCTTATTGATTCTATGATTCTGTGATCATCAAGTGGAATTTAACAAGGACAAATACCAGATTCTACACCTGGGATGGTCTAATGCTGTATGTATATTGCATTGTGGGTCAAAAGGTTGGAGTGCAACTCTGCAAAAAGAGAAGTTTTGGTTGATAGCAGGATCATTGCCAAGCAACAATGCTCCCAGCTGGTCAAAAGAGTCAACCATTTTCTGGGATGCATTAGGCACAGTACAGGCACAGTACAGCTAACTAGCCTGCCTCAGATATGGCATGCATTTTGGATTTTATTATACAAGAAGGATAAAACAACATTAGAGTGTGTCCAAAGGGGGCAACAAAGATGGTGAGAGTGCTACAGGCCAAGAGGTATGAAGAGCAGATGAGGATACTTGGTTTGGTCAACTTAGAGGAGACTGAGGGGAGACCTCCTTGCTGTCTACAGCTTCTTCATGAGAGGAAGCAGAGAGGAAGGTGTTACACAGTATCACAGTATCGCCAAGGTTGGAAGAGACCTCAAAGATCATCGAGTCCAACCTGTCACCACAGACCTCATGACTAGACCATGGCACCAAGTGCCACATCCAATCCCCTCTTGAACACCTCCAGGGATGGTGACTCCACCACCTCCCTGGGCAGCCCATTCCAATGGCAAATCACTCTCTCGGTGAAGAACTTTCTCCTCACCTCGAGCCTAAACTTCCCCTGGTGCAGCTTGAGACTGTGTCCTCTTGTCCTGGTGCTGGTTGCCTGGGAGAAGAGACCAGCCCCCTCCTGGCTACAACTTCCCTTCAGGTAGTTGTAGATAGCAATAAGGTCTCCCCTGAGCCTCCTCTTCTCCAGGCTAAACAACCCCAGCTCCCTCAGTCTCTCCTCATAGGGCTTGTGTTGATCCCTCCTCTCTGATGTCCAACGATAGGGTGAGTGGAATAGAGTAGAGTAGAGTAGAGTAGAGTAGAGTAGAGTAGAGTAGAATAGAATAGAATAGAATAGAATAGAATAGAATAGAATAGAATAGAATAGAATAGAATAGAATAGAATAGAATAGGCAAGGTTGGAAGAGACCTTCAAGATCATCGCATCCAGCCTATCAACCAATCCAACCCACCTAAATCAACTAAACCATGGCACCAAGCACCCCATCAAGTCTCCTCCCGAACACCTCCAATGATGGTGACTCCACCACCTCCACGGGCAGCCCATTCCAATGGGCAATCACTCTCTCTGTATAGAACTTCTTCCTAACATCCAGCCTAAACCTCCCTGGCGCAGCCTGAGACTGTGTCCTCTTGTTCTGGTGCTAGTTGCCTGGGAGAAGAAAAGCTATTACAGGGATAGTTCAGGTTGGATATCAGCAAAAAGCACTCCACTGAGGTAGTGGTTAAACACCAGAACAAGCTTCCCAGTGAAGTGGTCATGGCCCCTGTTCGCCAAGACTGTTGATAGTGAAGAAGAATCTGGATAATTCTCCGAGGTATGTAGTTTGACATTTATTTTGCCCTTACTGTCCCTTCCAACTCAAGATGTTCTACAATTCTATGAATCCTGGAAACTGGTGTAGGAGGGGAGGCATTTGTCAAGGAGGCATAACAAAGTATTACTTTAAATTACAAGAAATAATTGCATTTTCCAAAATTTTCACTTAATATTTTTAAGATTTTCAAGCATACATATGTTCAGAAAAATGTGTTTATCAAATGCTTAAATGTCCTAATTAAGCACCTCTTCCATCCTGATGTTGTCAGATCAATATGAATACTAAACCAGATCTTTTTCATTTTTGTATTTGACAGAACTTCCTCTCAGAATTCTTTTTATTATTTGTATTCTTTTCCTCCACATGGAATTTAGGGTTGTGATTTACTGTAAAAGTCATTATTCAGTATTTTTCTCGTTGTAATGCAATGATGTAGAATTTTCGTCAGAACATTTATTACATCGATGACAGTATTTCCCTCAGTATTATGTGTTTCAAGCTATTTTTAAGTATATACTAATGTTCTGTGAAACCCCGTTGTGGTGGTTTTAGGCTATGCCTTTAAAATTTAGTTCCAGATTCTGAGCAGAAAAGCAGAAAAAGATAAATAAATCACTACTGGGTGTAAAAAGGAAAATAAAAGATTATTCTAAACAAATTCATTGGGTAAATGTCTAGAATAAGAGGAGCCGTACCATAACAATTCTGCCCTTTTTTCTTATCTTCTGATCTCTGGCTGTTTTGCTTCCCTCAAGAGAGATAATATGCTTTGGCTGGCCTTGGCTAAGTCTAACTTCTCTGTTCCTTTCCCTTGTCCCTTTTGTACAGGGGAGAAAGGGGGAGGCAGGGAGAGAGAAGCTAGTAGCTTCCCCTGGTCATTGGCCAGGGGGATCCTTGTGCTGTTTATTAATTGTAAATATCTGTAAATATTGTAAATCCTGTATGTTTTGTACATATTCATTGCATTCCATTGTAGAGTATAGATTTTGCTTGTAAATACAGCTTCATTTGCTTCTGGCAGAGTTAATGTTGAGGGGGAAACTTCAACCCACCACAACCTTAAAATTATTCTTTTGTGCTTTTTTATTTGACAAGAGTTTCTTACTAAATCTATTTGGGTAATTAAAAGTGATAGAGTAGAGTAGAGTAGAGTAGAGTAGAGTAGAGTAGAGTAGAGTAGAGTAGAGTAGAGTAGAGTAGAATAGAATAGAATAGAATAGAATAGAATAGAATAGAATAGAATAGAATAGAATAGAATAGACCAGGCTGGAAGAGACCTTCAAGATCATCGCGTCCAACCTATCAGCCAATCCAACACACCTAATCAACTAAACCATGGCACCAAGCACCCCATCAAGTCTCCTCCTGAACACCCCCAATGATGTTAACTCCACTACCTCCCTGGGCAGCCCATTCCAATGGGCAATCACTCTCTCTATGAAGAATATACTTCTTTTTTATTCCTTAGCTTTACTTTCAGATTAGCCTACTGAGTTCTGCTTATAGTGTAACATGTATTTTGTAAACCATGAATTATACTTCAAACTAAAATATCATATTTTATTTTAGAAAGAACCTATTCAGACCTTAAGATTTGTACCCTGTAGCATGCAGGTAGAAGGTACAACTACCATTGTGTTCGCTTTTAACTAAAGACACAGAATACAGTCTTTAATTAAACTTTGTTAGAATAGGTTTAGCAGTAATAATATAGAGACAGTTAGCTGATGATATTTCACAGAAGTGAACAAAAATGCACCTTTATATGAAAAGGAGCCTCTAGAGAACATTGCAGTGGAAAAGCTGGATGATTAATGGCGGCCATTAAGATATACCCATGATCTGTATATTGCCCATCTTTATAGGATTCTTCTATTTAACCTCAAAGGCCTATTCAACCCACCTGAACATATTCTGAGACAAATTTATTTGTGGCATAAAGATAATACATTTCCAGACAATGGCAACAGAACACATTGCCTAGCAGAGAAGAAGCAATGAGCTTGGGAGATAATTCAGCGGCGTCTGTGCATCACCATGCATTTATCACATCCTAGTGATCCCTTTTCTTTATACAAATGAACCAACCTGTCATCTTAGAAATGTTTTACTGTGTTATCTCATTCTTAGAGTTTTCTATTAACGGCACAGAATTTATTTGCCAACATACACCTCAGATCTGACTAGGTTAAGGAATATCCCAAAATCTCTTATTATGTATAAAGCCCTTATATCATGTCCAAAATGACTTTACAGAAGGAACTTGAATATACAGTAGTCCTGCTTTTGAATATCCCAGTTCTGTCTCCACTTTATCATAAGTAATCTTATACTTCTATCATTATGACTCTCAGAAAAAGTGGTATGGAAAGAAATGAATGCTTTCCCCCACAGAAAAGTCACTGTATTATTGCAGAGTATTAAAAATAAAACACCAAATAAAGACTACGTGGTACACACTCCAGAGGAGCAATAGCCTCCGTATTGATAACCATTCTAGCCATTTTACTCTTCCCCTGAGATATAGTCTGGCTGGTAAAAAGTGCATGAAAATGAGCACAGCAAAGCACAAAACTCAGTAAGAATAAGGAATTTCCCATTACAATAATTGTGCAGCTACAAGTGAGACCTGTTGTACCCATAAATGTACAACACTGTACAGGCTTTAATATTAGCTTGTTTTGAAGCCAGAGACAAGCATGCTAATATAGCATAATCATACAAGCTATTAAGCTCAGTATTTTCATGTTAGTAACAGACCTTATGTTAACTGTGTTTTATGCCAATTTTGCAAACCCCAGTTCTGGACTGGAAGGGAGACAATACCAGATTTTTCAGATAAGATGTGCAGCTCAAGCCTGGGCTAACAGCAAAGGTTTTGAAAATATGAGCACAGATTGCAAGGAGACACCTGAGAATTACAACTCAATAATCAGCTTTTAGACATTGAAGAAGCCTATCCATAACACCCACATCAGAATGAGGCCTGTTGTGACCTGGGAAAATTATTTCCTCTGCCCTTACTGCAAATATTGTGCAGTGTATAGTCCAGGGGAGAAAAAAGGTTGGTCACTCTCCAGAAACTCAAATATTTTACACACAAACAAGATCCCAAACTTTGAGATCATGAGTGGAGCTGAGCACCCACCTATACACTTACTGAATTCAGTCCTGGCATCACTTGTTGATGAGCTTGTGAGCCTGATCATCTTGACATCAGCAGCTAAGATCTTCAAGGGCTTTAGCTATCGGTACTACCAATCACCTTGACTTCAGAAACTAAGACTGTCAAAGTCTTTTGCCATCAGGGTGTTAGACCCAAGGTATTGTATGATTTAATTGGTAAGGGCTGTCTGCTTTGACTGCACAGCAATGAATATGAATGAAAATGAATAAAAACTATTAGCATAGAGTATATTATTAAGAAATTTCAATCTTTCAAAGGTTTATTTTGGAGTTCAAACTGACTTTGATCTATCCATCTCCTAATCTTTCCCATCACAGAGAACTTTCTCTCTATATATACATACATACATAGCCAGCTGCAGCAGTTTAATCTCATTGAACTAAAGTCAAAATGAAATTTTCAATGTTCTGCCTCAATGAACTGTAGAGAGCTGGGCATATTTTATCCCAGAACTGTAAGCCTATCTTTGAAAATTTGAGCCCAGCAACCCTATTTAAATAGAATTCCTGGGTCAGCTACTTACAAGCGTGGAAAACGGACCTGAAGGGAAACTGCCCAATAAAATCTCTCTCTCTTTTTTTGCCCTGTTATTTGGGTGCATTTTCATTTTACTTGTCAAGCAAACATCACTCTGCATGTATGAAATCAGTTCATCACTTTCTGTTGAATGTACAAGTAATGACTGCTTTGGAGAGAATGTATTCTAATTTTGTCTTTTTTTGCATACATATGCATGTCACATCCATATATATATATATATATATATATATGCACCTGTGTTATGTATTGTGAAACATCCTGTAAAGACTTCATTTAATATTGCTTAGATTTGCAGTAATGCTTTAACAGCAGTTAGAAATTCTTTTGTCTCCTTGATTTGACAGTCCAGCGTCAGGAAAAGGCACCTACGCTTTAGAGGTAATGCAAATATTAGAATTACCTTCTTCATGCTTCTCTGTCATCATCTATTATCACCTCTGTGCTTTGCAAAATGCCCCTTGTCATCCAGGTGTTTGCTAGACTGAACGCTTGAGAAATAATGAACTGCTTTAAAAATACTTTTGGGATTGATTTAGTGTAATATTCACATAAAGTGGCAATGGAGAAGAGGAAGAAAGGAAATGAAGTGATTGTGTGCACTTCAGAGGCAAAAGCTCTTATTTTCATCACCTAATTGTTGCTTCCCCACAGTTTGAAAAAGGCTTTTACACTGGATTCACACAAAGATACGTTTCTGACTGGATTAGGTTTCGTTATTTCATGTACTTTGTGTTTTTCTATGCTGTTAAGTAATCCAGAGTTCATGGACGTGGTATGCCTAGGCTGGGACAGAGCAACTGATATCTTAGGTAGCCTTCCTATATTTCCTGAATGATCTGTATGGCCAAAAGAGAGAGTAACTTAATTGTAAATTAAAAGCCTAAAGCAAGTCAGATGACCAGCACTGTTCAAGGGCCTACTTCTTTTTATTGGAAGCATTACATATGTATATTTTGTTGTGACAAGAGACCATTTTGAAGTCATCTGCCAGGCAGTTCTTATTGCCAAGAACTTTAGATAGACAAGCTGCAAAAAAAAATTCAATAGACTACTTTTTGCTTATAGTATATGTGTTTATTTCCTTAGGAAACAGTACAACCATCTTGTACACATTCATCATTACCTGTGAAGATTTTAAGGCACTGGAAAAATTGGGAGCTTTAATGGAAGTCCTTGAAGAATAGTCTAGCAAATTTCTTACACGTGTATTATGACTAAAACCTAACAGAAGCAGAATGTTCTTTGAGGTGTCAGCATAACTAAGGAATAAAGAATGCCATTGAGAGGAAGAGTTAACATGAAACACCACACTGATTTTACAGGTTCTGCTAGAGAACAGATCCTAGGTGAGCCAAGTCAAAGCTCCAAAGCCATGCCTGTCATTAGAGCCTAGAAGAAAGGGCAGTAGAAAATAAAAATGCTGATCTTTCCAATGCCCCCAAAAAAGTGGTGTTACAAATCAATAATGTAGGATCTTGTACCCACATGGGTATTTGGTTGCTCTCTACAATTAACTGGATCTGAGTGACCTAGAACTGGCAAGCAGGCCACCAATTTTTCTACTGAATATGTAGTAGTCAGGACTGTGAGGAGATACTTTATTTGCCATGGTATTCAGCCTTGGTCCTCATGGAGCTTAAAGTGTAGTCTCTTCCTTTTCAAATGAATCAAAGGTCACTCTTTTAAAATCTGATATGAAATATCACAGCTGTCTTTTCCACAGTAGCTCAAGTGTTATAGCACTCAGATAAGATTGGCAGAACAGCATTGATTCACTCTGCTCTTTCTGAGGTATTCTTAGTTCACTTTTATTCTCTGCTCACTGATCGATCTCCTTACCAGACTACCTGACCCAGGGGCATTTTCGTCACTTTCCTCTGAAACTGAGATACTACTTTAAAATATGAAGTGGAACATTAAGGAGGAACAGAAGGACATCGAGACACTTGAACATGTCCAGAGAAGGGCAACGAGGCTGGTGAGAGGCCTTGAGCACAAGCCCTGTGAGGAGAGGCTGAGGGAGCTGGGGTTGTTTAGCCTGGAGAAGAGGAGGCTCAGGGGCAACGTCATTGCTCTCTACAACTACCTGAAAGGTGGTTGTAGCCAGGAAGGGGTTGGCCTCTTCTCTCTAACAACCAGCACCTGAACAAGGGGACACAGTCTCAAGCTGCGCCAGGGGAAGTTTAGGCTCGAGGTGAGGAGAAAGTTCTTCACCGAGAGAGTCGTTCGCCATTGGAATGGACTGCCTGGGGAGGTGGTGGAGTCACCATCCCTGGAGGTGTTCAAGAGGGAATTGGACGTGGCACTTGGTGGGGTCTGTGGTGACAGGTTGGACTCGATGATCTTCAAGGTCTCTTCCAACCTTAGTGATACTGTGATCCTGTGGAACAGAAAAAGGACATTATTGTCTGAGTCAAATTTTTCCCCTGAAAGAGAAGTGTGGATTAATTTCCCAGCTTGAAAGGTTAAAGGACATTTTATGATGTAGACAATATGTGCTAAGCATGACTTAAGTGCTTAATGGTACAGCCATTAAGTCAAAAAAGGGCAATGTTGACCAGGTATATGGTAATGGTACAGCAGACTCCAGTGTCTGGTGAAAATTTAACATTCAGAAATATACAACAATATAGTTTTTAAGCATCTCTAGGGTTAAGTTGTTATTATGTAGCAATTCTCAGGATCACTAAGAGCCTACATTCTGCCAAGTCTTTTTAAGGCACAAAAAATCCTTTTTGGATCTGGCCCTTCACTTCATCCAGATTATTGTTTCACAACCAATTTATTTATAGCTGCTCGTTATGACTTATGACATACTGAATAAACATCCAGTCAGTCAGATGGGTTATATACCACATATTTTCCTACTTTGACTTGGGAAGGAGGGAGTACCACAAAGTTTACTACAAATTCATAAATTTGCAGACAAAGTAGAAGTTCTTTGATGTGGGGGCAAAACTCCTGATGGGTTTTTCCTCACATAGGCTTCAAAGGTCTAATTTGAGAGGCAATTCTTCCTAGGAATTGATTCATAAATGGCAAAGAAATTAATTTTATATAAATTAGAAGTATACTGAACTTAAAAATAGTCACACACACATATATATATATATATATATATTCAGGTCTGTAATGTGGAAGAATAGGCTACTGTTGCTTTGTTACCTTCTATTATAATAAAGGGCTTTATTTTACCAGTTCAAATATCCCTTGCAGTACTTCTATCCAGAAAAGCACAATATAATAACAGTTTATGCCAGAGAAAATGTTCAGAACTCCAAGGAAGTAGTTTATTTTCAGTGTCTGTGATTAATAAACTATAAGTATATAAATATTGTAAATAGTTAACATTATAGGGGTTTCAGATTTTCATCTTTAGATACACTGTTCTTCATTCTATAAAATCCAGATAAATATTATGCCTAGTAGATTTTTATGAGACAAGAGGAATCTCATCCGTAATATAAAACTCTTCCCCACCTCAAATCCTAGTGGAGGCACCCTTCAAGTCAACTAATTATTTTTACTTTGGCTTTAACAATATAGATTGCAAATAAAGATCAAAAATTACAACTTCATCTTTTTGCAAATGAGATGCTTTCATTAAGATAATTGCCAGACCATTTATAAGGCTGCCTCTACATATGCAACATGCTCTTGTGCATAGGATGGTCAGACAACCTCTCATTTTCCAGAGCTCTCAAACAAAGCACAGCTGTTCCTCTTTCTGAAGTGATCACAGACTGAGAGGTGATCAGGATAATGGTACTTCAAAGTTGGGATGACATTAAGCTATACAAAGGAGCTAATACCACTTTGAAACAAATGTGCAGATTAAATAATGGAATGCATGTAAGGTGCGGAGAAATTATTTGTGTAGCAAGAAGCTACTGAAAATATCTCTATGCACTTGAATAAACATCAGATATTTGCCATCTAATTTCTGCCTTATGCATTGTTTATTTGAGTCACCAAAGTACACAGCGATCTCTTCCAGCTGCATTACAATCCATTGTCATTTCTTCCAGCAATCATTCTTATGGCACCACAAGATTTTTTTTTCAATGTGATAGAAATTCTGTTTTGTGCTTTTTTGCTGCCTACCCTTCCCTGGCAACTAACTGCACAGCAGCCCACTCTCAGCAGCTCTTTTCATAGATGAAATATAGGCCTTGTAATTGCACAGCAGCTTCACCTTCCTTGTATTTCTATATGCATCTGAAAACTTTGTTAAAGTATTTATCAGCATCTTCAGTTTTACATTGAATAAAGAAAATATTCCTATGCAGGTGGTCGATTTCTCTTGATTTTACTGACCTAAGCTTTTTCTAGATGGACCACACTACTTTAAAGTAGTTCTCTATCCTCTAAGTTATTTCTACTGTATATATCGACAGGCTGGACAGATGGGCAGAGTCCAATGGCATGAGATTTAACACATCCAAGTGCCGGGTTCTGCACATTGGCCACAACAACCCCAGGCAGTGCTACAGGCTGGGGTCAGAGTGGCTGGAGAGTGGCCAGGTAGAGAGGGACCTGGGGGTACCGGTTGATGGTAGGCTGAACATGAGCCTGCAGAATGCCCAGGCAGCCAAGAGGGCCAATGGCATCCTGGCCTGCATCAGGAACAGTGTGGCCAGCAGGAGCAGGGAGGTCATTCTCCCCCTGTACACTGCACTAGTTAGGCCGCACCTTGAGTCCTGTGTCCAGTTCTGGGCCCCTCAGTTTAGGAAGGATGTTGACTTGCTGGAACGTGTCCAGAGAAGGGCAACGAAGTTGGTGAGGGGTTTGGAACACAAGCCCTATGAGGAAAGGCTGAGAGAGCTGGGGTTGCTTAGCCTGGAGAAGAGGAGACTGAGGGGTGACCTTCCTGCTCTCTACAACTACCTGAAGGGAGGTTGTAGCCAGGCAGAGGTTGGCCTCTTCTCCCAGGCAACCAGCACCAGAACAAGAGGACACAGTCTCAAGCTGCGGCAGGGGAGGTTTAGACTGGATGTTAGGAAGAAGTTCTATACAGAGAGAGTGATTGTCCATTGGAATGGACTGCCTGGGGAGGTGGTCACCATCATTGGAGATGTTCAGGAGGAGACTTGATGGGGTGCTTGGTTGCATGGTCTAGTTGTTTAGGTGGGTTGGATTGGTTGATGGGTTGGACGTGATGATCTTGAAGATCTCTTCCAACCTGGTTTATTGTATTGTATTGTATTGTATTGTATTGTATTGTATAAACGGAGTACTGAACTTTCTTAGAGTACCTAAGAATCAGTGTTCAAAAGCACACATATGTCATCTGATTAAGCACTTCTTGAGATTAGTGCTAAAATGCTTGCTTTAGAATACAGAGGGAACAAAATTAGACTAAAAAAAAAAAAAAAAACCCACACCCATAAAAACAACAGTGGAAGTTTTTCCCCAGTGTGCTATCTTGAAAATGAAGGTTATTTCTAAAAGTAGGTAAAGGAGAAAAATTCTTTCCTACCCTCTCTTCCAAACCCACTCCCCACCTAATCCCCCAAAATTCTCAAGATAATTGCTTCCAAGAAACTTCTGAAGCTTCATAGAATCTTCCATGAGACACACAAAGAATACTTCCTGTAATCCCAATGCATCCCCATGCACTGTTTCACATAAATTTGGTTCACAACACATAGCAGCAGAATGACCTACCACAAGCTAAAGCAATTATCTTTCATGGGATGTTTAGACTATATGTCAAAAATATTTAATCATATTCTGTATCCAGAATAAACACTAGACCTTACCTTCAACATACAAAATAAAGGAGATGAAAGGTCTGCTGCAGCCAAATGTGCAGAGTTTAACAACAACCAATCAGTAAATCATGAAATACAAATGTCCATGAACTGTCCAGTACAATTATTTCTCAAAGAAAGATTTATGTAAAGTATTGCATAGGACTTCTATTTTTATATATATATATACACACACTAATTTTATTTTTACAGGCTATTTACAGACTCTTTTATGCTGTGGTGTATTTTTTGAAGTACCCATTTCTCACCAAGACGTTTTAAGCCAAAGTTTGTGTCAAAGCAAGAATCAGATCCCACTACATAGCATGTTTTAATACATATTGGAGTCACTTCCATTTCAGACAGATTAACGAAGACCAAGCACACTGCTATTTATAGGGGGCATAAATTCAAGAATCTAAAGGCCATACTGAGCTGACTCATGACTGCACCTAAAACGGATTTCTGTGTTTCCTGTGGTGTCTAAATTAAGAATAGTGATCCAAAACAGATACTGCCAAAGGGTGCAGTTTTAAGATCTAGATAAATTCAATGCATATTTAATAATCAGATTTTGGTCACAAAATCTACTGATTTATTAATAATTCAATTAAAAAATAATAATCCATTCTTCTCACAGTGAGTCAAAACACGGGGGAGGGGAAGTGTTCCAATTTGTCTTGTTCTGTGAAATTGTATGGGTCAGATCACCAACTGATAAAAAAGGAACTCCAGGATACATTCCACCTAATTAAAGAAAAAAACCCTTTTCATTCTGTTTCCTGTTTGCACATCCATGCAAAACCCTTGCTCCCTTGATCTGTGTAAACATAACAAAAAAACACAGGGGAAAAAAAAAAGAAAAAGCAAAGAAAAGGAGATATTTGTGTTCACACAATCACAGAATTAACCAGGTTGGAAAAGACCTTTGAGATCATCAAGTCCAACCTATGACCCAACACCATCTAATCAACTAAACCATGGCACTAAGTGCTTCAGCCAGTCTAATTTTAAACACTTCCAGTGATGGCAACTCCACCACCTCCTTGGGCAGCCCATTCCAATGGCCAATCACTCTTTCTGTGAAGAATTTCTTCCTAACACCCAGCTTAAACTGCAAAATATTTTTAGAATCACAGAATCATAGAATTGTTGGGGTTGGAAGGGACTTCAAGGATCATCCAGTTCCAGCCTCCCTGCCATGTCCCTGCCAAGGGCAAGGACACCTCACACTAGATCAGGCTGCCCAGAGCCACATCCAGCCTGGCCTTAAACTCTCCCAGGGATGGGGCTTCCACCACCTCCCTGGGCAACCTATTCCAGTGTCTCACCACCCTCATGGTGAAGAACTTCTTCCTAACATCCAATGTGAATCTACCCATTTCTATGTTTTTCCCATTCCCCCCAGTCCTATAATTACCTAACACCCTAAAAGTCCCTCACCTGTCCCATTTTCCCCCTTTTTCCCCTCAAATCCCAGAGCACCTGGGCTCTGTTGGAGTCTCCTCCCACCCCAGGTGTGGCCACTTGGCCCACCCCACCCACTCCCCTTTTAATTCCTCCCAGGAAAGGGAGAAGCCCCAAGCTGAGCCCATCTGGGCTGGAGGATCCTCCTCTCATCTCTGGTGAGTGCCCATGGTGCACGCTGGGTGATGGTGGTGGTGACAACAAAGGCCGGGGGCCTGGTGGCCCCCGGTTAGGTAGGAAGAATGTTGATGATTTCTCTAATATCATCCACGGGTGCTGGCTGAGCTCTTCTGTGTGGAATCTTGGCTGGTGAGGGTCTTGCTCCCAGGCTCTGGGCTGGGTGCAGGAATGGTGGTGGTGGAGCAGGAGCTGTTTAGTCAGATGATGTTATGGTAATTACAGTCTTTTTACCTAGCAGACCCTTGAGTCTGCTCTCATCATTCAATAGATCTCTGCTTTTGTGCCTCATTAACAGATAATTTCTTTCCCTTCACTGTTGTTTGTCAGAAATAAGGAAGGAAAGGAGGAAAAAGGCAATACAGCCTATCTGGAAAATGCATTCACTTCTCAATCAGCTCTGAACAGGAAGCCTTCAGGAAGTGGGGAAGGTTGGAAAGGGAGAATCACTTCTTATGAATCACAAGACAAATTTCATAAAGAACAGACAGGGAAAGGCTGTACCTTCTCTATTGTGGTTATGTTTCATGGTGGTAAACACAGAGGGGGGAAAAAGAAGTTCAAGCTGGCTTGGAAGTCTCTGTCACACTTCTCTACAGAAAGAATCCCTGAGAAAGGGACACTGGGACAAGTGAATACAGAATTAAGCAGGTTGGAAAAGACCTTTGAGACCATCAAGTCCAACCTATCACCCAACACCATCTAACCAACTAAACCGTGGCATTAAGTGCCTCATCCAGGCTCTTTTTAAGCACTTCCAGGGATGGTAACTCCCCCACCTCCTTGGGCAGCCCATTCAAATGGCAAATCACTCTTTCTGTGAAGAATTCCTTCCAAACATCCAGCCTAAACCTCCCCTGGTGCAGCTTGAAACTGTGTCCTCTTGTTCTGGTGCTGGTTGCATGGGAGAAGAGACCAACCCCTGCCTGGCTACAACCACCCTTCCAGTAGTTGTAGATAGTAATAAGGTCTCTCCTGAGTCTCCTCTTCTCCAGGCTAAACAACCCCAGCTCCCTCAGTTGCTCCTCATAGGGCTTGTGCTCCAAACCCCCTCACCAGCTTTGTTGCCCTTCTCTGGGTACATTTGAGCATCCCCTCTTAAATTGAGGGGCCCAGAACTGGACACAGTAGTCAAGATGTGGCCTAACCAGTGCTGAGTACAGGGGCACAATGACTTCCCTGCTCCTGCTGGTCACACTGTTCCTGATACTGGCTGGGATCTCATTGGCCTTCTTGGCTGCCTGGGCACACTGCTGGCTCATGTTCAGCCTACTGTCAACCATTAGATGTTTTCTGTGATGTATATTTCCATGCACTGTTAAATATTTAAGTCTCCTGCCCTTTAAAAATATTAAAATGCAATAAAAAAATTGGGCAAACATCAAATGAAAATGGTATTCCCAAAAGCAAAAGAGAGAAAAGTTAAAACATGAATTGCAGAAGATTTGAATAACATATTCTCATATTATTTATTTTGTTTTCAGCTTTTTAGATTATTTTATGAATATTCATGCTTCCAAATATTACAAAGAGGGGGGGAAAAATTGCTTAGGTCTGATTCCAAAAAATGTAATGTTTCTTGCTGAAATGGAAGTGCCTGAGTACATAATTAGATTTTATATCCCTAGGCCATCATCATGTAGAGATATGGTTGCAACCAGGGTTACACGAAATGTCATTTGACTCCAAAGCATCACGCTGGAAATCATAAATAAAACACAACAGTATTCATTAACTGACTGCACTGTGCCTGCTCAGATATGCACTAAAAGACCAGACTGCTGGATTAGACACAAGCATATAATAAAGATGATTCCTAGAAGATTTTGTTCTGGTTTTAATTTTTATTTCCTCTTTTGTTATTTTTTTTTCTTGATGTTCCGGATTTTTTTCCTGAATCTGTCATCCTTACATGCCAGAATTTCCTGTTTGTAATTTTCATTATCAATCTTTGACCAAGCATCTTGCAGTCTGTCAGACAAAACCAAGACCAATAAGGTGGAAAAAAAAACAGGCAGATAGAAAGGACCAAGTCAAGAGCTTGAGGATGAAAATCTTGGATATAATGCAAAAAGTAGATGATTCATGAAAGCTTTGGAGCTTGTTATTCTGGTAGCAGATGCTTGACTAGACAGGAAGGAACAGAAACACAGAGATGCCAAGGACAAGTAATGAAAGACTTAGAAAACCTACCCTCATTCACCTCTTACTTTGGTGTGTATTAGAAACATTTCTCTGTAAACAATGGTGGAGTCTCACTGAAACCTGTGTGAGACCAAGGTGATCTCTTCTATATTACCTTAGAATCGTAGAATCAACAAGCTTGGAAAAGACCTCAAAGGTCATCAAGTCCAACCTGTCACCCCCAACACCTCATGACTACTAGAACATGGCACCAAGTGCCACATCCAATCCCTTTTTGAACAGCTCAAGGGACGGTGAGTCCACCACCTCCCTGAGCAGCCCATTCCAATGGCTAACAGCTCTCTCTGTGAAGAACTTTCTCCTCACCTTGAGCCTAAACTTCCCCTGGTACAGCTTGAGACTGTGTCTTCTTGTTCTGGTGCTGGTTGCCTGGGAGAAGAGACCAAGACCCTCCTGACTACAACCACCTTTCAGGTAGTTGTAGAGGGCGATAAGGTTGCCCCTGAGCCGCCTCTTCTTCAGGCTAAATAATCCCAGCCTTATAATAACCAACTGCTCCATAAATTCTATTGGAAAAAAAAAATTAAAAAAATATTATTTTTAAAAATGAAATTTCTCAGCTATTGAGAATCTACAAATTTGATGCCAGTTGTGAAAGTTCAGTTCCTGTCAAGAGTGTTGTATTCTGCTGGGAAGTTTAATACTGATTGAAGAATGTAAAGATCAAAAATCCTTGTCTAGAAGGATGATTGATCTAAACACTGGATTTTGAATGGAGATTTTAAATGGACTGGAAAAGCAAGTTTTACAGATTTTTTTTTCCCCATTTTTGGAACTAAATGGCTTCAGTAATTAAAAAATGATTCTGTAGTTTCATTTTCCTCAAATAATTATGTCTTTGAAATACACAGTTCATAATTTTTAAGCAAATGGGAGTGTGATTCTTAAGCATATGAGACCTATTTCAATTGGGCTCATAGCTGTAGAAATTTCTCTACTCTTCTTAAAATGGACAAATGAATGGAAGAAAATTAAGCATATATGGCCACAGAAGTCTCAAACATAAATGTTCACCAAAACTGTGTGACTTTTTGTTCCTTCAGACTTCAACCTGACTGTATTCCAGCAGACTAGTTGCCAATGGGCTCACTTCCTAGTGTCAGGATAGAGCAATGTAATTGACCTGTTTTAAAACGTGAAACCATTTCCTTGTTAGACCTAGAGATTTTCACTTGGAAAAAAGGGACATTTGCCTTTGACTTCATCATAAGCTTTCTAGCTCTGACAATGTTCTTGTGCATACACACCCAGCAGTCTAATAAACCACACAAATGCATTAGTAGTCTCCAAATATTTGAAGTTTTCCTGCTTCAGACCAGGTCTGTAATTTATAAAGGAATTCAGTTAATTGCAAACAGTAGGCTCACTTTTCACCTGTCAAATACCTCATCATTTAATTTAGAAGAATACAGAAGTGTTGATGACTGAGTAGACAAGAAAAAGGAACTGGGGTGCATAGCATGGCAAGAACTGGCATGAGTCTTCTGTTTTTTTCATTTATGTGTGAAGGTTTTCTGCCAATTTTGCATGTCAGATCAGTAATTATGTGGCTTGGACAGCCGCACTCTGAGCTGGATTAGGAACTGCCTGGAGGGCCAAGACCAGAGAGTGGTGATGAATGGTGCCACAACCAGCTGACAGCCAATCACTAATGGTGTCCCTCAGTGATTAGTACTGGGCTCCATCTGGAGATGATCTGATCTGGACAAGGGGATTGAGTCCATCATCAGTAAATTTGCAGATGACAGCAAGTTGGGAGCAGGTGTTGATCTGTTAGAGGGTAGGAGGGCTCTGCAGAGGGACCTTGACAGGCTGGACAAATGGGCAGAGTACAACATGATGGCATTTAACAAGTCCAAGTGGCGGGTGCTGCACTTTGGTCACAACAACCCCATGCAGTGCTACAGGTTGGGGTCAGAGTGGCTGGAGAGCAGCCAGGCAGAAATGGACATAGGGGTCCTGATTGACAGCTGGCTGAACATGAGCCAGCAGTGTGCCCAGATGGCAAAGAAGGCCAGTGACATCCTGGCCTGCATCAGAAATAGTGTGATGATCAGGGAAATCATTCTGCCCCTGTCTGTACTCAGCCCTGGTTAGGCCACACCTTGAGTATTGTGTCCAGTTCTGGGCCCCTCAATTTAAGAAGGACATTGACACTCTTGAACGTGACCAGAGAAGAGCAACGAGGCTGGTGAGAGGCCTTGAGCACAAGCCCTATGAAGAAAGGCTGAGTGAGCTGCGATTGTTTAGCCTGGAGAAGAGGCTCAGGGGCAACCTTATTGCTGTCTACAACTACCTGAAGGGAGGTTGTAGCCAGGTTGAGATTGGTCTCTTCTCTCAGGCAACCAGCAGCAGAACAAGAGGACACAGTCTCAAACTGCACCAGGGGAAGTTTAAGCTCAAGGTGAGGAGAAAGTTCTTCAAAGAGAGAGTTGTTAGCCATTGGAATGGGCTGCCCAGGGAGGTGGTGGAGTCACCATCCCTGGCGGTGTTCAAAAAGGGATTGGATGTGGCACTTGAAGCTATGGTTTATTAGTCATGAGCTCTTAGGTGACAGGTTGGACTTGATGATCTTTGAGGTCTTTTCCAACCTTATTGAATCTATGAGTCTATAAAAACTAAACATTTTCTGGGATGTACATTATCACTGACAATATGAACGTGTTAGAGAAACAGTATGTGTTGACAATGGTATATCACTGAAAATCACCTACTTTTCATTTAGTAATCATTAAATCACATTCAACAGTTCATGAAATTGAGGCAAACTTAATATAGCTTTTAATAGGAAATCACTTATACTTTTGTGTACAGTGACATGTTTTCGAAGTTTAAATGAAACCTGAAGAAAAAGATACATTTGCAGTTATTACATGAAATGTTTACTTTGCAATGGTTCATTTTAGCGTCAAAAAAAACTGCCAGTGGAATGTTTTAATTATTAAAGACAGAACAACAAAAATTGCATTCACAATGAAAATATAATATGATACAGGTATGAATACGGCTACAGGTTACTCCTGGGGAGGTTTTGACTGGAGACAAGAGGAAAAGTTTCTGCCATGAAATAAAATCAGCCAGAGAACCTGCCAAGGAGGAGGCAGATTCCGCAACACTGAACACTTTTGAGATCTAGCTAGACAGGGTGCTGGGCCATCTTATCTACATGCTTTTCCCAAAGAAATTTGGACCAGATTTAAAGAGATTTCCTTCAAATTTGTGTTGTGCTCATACCAGAGGCATTTTGTCATTGTGAACCCTTTTAGATGTTATTTACAAATATTTATATGCAAATGTTCACTGGGGTTAAAAATGTGATATTTCTCTAGGTCTGACCATGATGCAGCATGGCTGTTAATCTAAGTGGCAGTATGCTTAGCAAAATGCAGGGCAAGTGTGAGAAGCAGAGTCTCAATGCAGCATTTAATGGCACAATCGTTTGTGAATATTTGCATTACCCAAATTGTTTGCAAATAATATGAAACAGACATAAGCTTAACTTCATTATCCCTTTATTACTCAGGAAGCTCACTGAACACATAGTTTAGGTTAATAAAGCTCTGCTTTTCTTCCTATTCTTCATTTACTTCAAATGTAAAAGGTTCCCCAAACCACATATATCAAAATGAGTTCATCTCACATTTAATTCTGTGATGTAGGTTCCTAAGATACTGAACCTAACCAAAATGAAACCCTTCAGTCAATAGGAATTGTAGTGTCTCTGTTTGCTTCACAGGGTGTCTACCCTGGAGATCTTTGTGCTGCCTAGTACTGCAGGGAATGTTTTCTTGTTAGCTGCTACTCTGTTGCTAGCTTAGTAGGAGGGAGAGGAGGATGTATTGAATGCAGTGAAAAGATTTTATTCTTCTTCAGTGTTTGAAGTCCTGACTTCCTTAAGATTTTATTCCTTGAAATTTGGTTATATCAGCAGAAGGAGTTGAAAAGACTGAGACAGGAGTGATGAACAAAGTTGTGTTTTCTCACCAGAGCTGCCAGGGAACTGTGCTTCTTTTGCATCATCCCAATCTTCCTCTAGTTTGATGTGAAAGGATAGTCTCAAGAAAGTCTGATTTAACATTAATGCTATGAATGACACAGAGCAGAAGTGTCTTTCTTGCCTGTTCCTAATGCTACAGCATCTTCCTTTATGTGTTCCTGGTTTCACAGCTCTGCTGACTGGAAAAGCAGTGCATTAAAAAAAGGTGGGGGGAGTGGGGGGGGTGGCAAGAGAAATGCTTAAAATGTAATACCTGTCACCCATGTCAAAAGAAATGAAAGCCAAACTAAATGAAACTCATAGAAGAGTGGGTATTAAGGCAATAATAATAAATCCTTACTTTACCCCTTAAGATTAGCACTTTAAATCCAGATTATATAGATGTTCTGCTTATTGACACAAGGGAATTATTTCATAACATTTGAAATTCTGCTGACTGCAAACTGTTGAATATATAGCCTTCAGTTAAACACAGCAAAGTAAGTGAGTTTGATCATATGATATTAGTTTTCCCTTCCAGACCTGGTCACAGTGAATATGCCCTCTTGCACTGCTTTGTCCCTTAAGTAGTAAAGCACGATTTTTCTGTTCTCTTTTGACTCGGTAGAAAAGTGATCTGTGTCTTTACAGTAGTCTTGATTTCTATATCATCTGAGCTGCAAAAAGACAAGAAGTTTGAATATCAACTGGACATGCATGCATAATGTCCGTGCTTCCAGATGAGACACATTTGCGGGTGATGATCAGTCACAAATGTGATTAAAGCAATCTTTTTGTTGTCTTCCAATGACCAATCCTCCACCTCTACAAGAGAGAGGGAAGGGAAGATGGCTGTCATAATCTCCCAGGCACAGGAAACTTTTAGCACTGTCTTCCTACTAAAAAGACTCATGTGTGATTAACAAGTGGCTCAGAGGCTGGTGCCACTGACAGAATTTTGGGTGTAGCAGTGTTTTTGAAGATGCTGGTGGCTGTGGGGTTCCAAGTGGTGTTTCACCTATGCGTTTATTCATGCGTTGTCAGCTGAGACGTTTGTGGTACCAGGTTGCGGAACTGATCTCTCCAGCTCATGATACGGCTTGACTTTTCTTGCTGATATCCACTGAGGAGCTGTAGGTGACAAAACACAAGAACATCCCTTCCTGCCCTAACAAATCTACTGGCCCTTCCTAAGCTGAATTTCCCTGTGTGATATGTCTGGAGAGTCCCCCTTTTTTGGGTTTTAAAGGCAGGGTTTTCAGTGTAGCACAAGCATGTGTGACTATCGCCTGTGTTGTGATGTATAGGGAATGTTTCTTGTGTAAAATGATTGTATATTACGTGCTGTGTAGACAGGTCTGTTACCTGTTTTAATTTCTTCCAGCACTTTCAAGATTGCAAATTAACTCAGCAAATGACTCCATGGTTACTTTCTAGTAGCTGCAGTGGTGTGTATGAAGTTATCTTTTAAAAGTGTCACATCTTTTTATTGGTCCACTATAGAGCTAGTACCTAATCTAGTATGCTTCTAATTAAATCTCAGTGTATGTATAAAAAATTAATCCTGTCACTTTTGCCAATTTAACCTTTGTCAATGCATCGTAATAAGAACTTTTCTATTCTTCTAAATCTTGGTATAAATCCTTGTCTTCAATCACTATCATTAATATAAAGAAAAGACCAAAAACATTCTGTAATAACCACACTCTGAACTCTTGACCTTACTCGTGCTAATAGTGGTAAACTAAAAGACCATGTTAAAATTAAACCATCAAATTAATTTCTGAAGAGAAAAAAAGCAAAACTGACTTTATATTACATAGAGCTCTTTTGAAATGCCAGCACACAGGAAAAGTTCTAAACTATTCAGCCTAGAAGAGAACTATTGATCTATGAACTTACAAACAACTTATTCTACTAACAATTTCTCCAAACTTATTCTAAGTACAATTTCTCCAATCACAAAACTTTTTATTCATTTATTTAAGACATTGTAAATATAAACTAATCACCATATAAATATCACTGAAACAGGAACTGCAAATCCCTTCTCCTTTCTTACTTTTAATTCCTGCCCAATTTTCCACCATAGTGCCAAATCAAAGCTACCATCTCCAGGGAACCATGTGCAATCTTTCCAAATGTAATGCAATAGCTTGTGTGGTTGTTCCTCTGTCACAACACATTTAGCTGTTGTTAACATTTGTTTTAAAAGTTGTATAAACAGCTTTTGCTCTTTAGAAAATCCTGAACCCATCTTGTGTTTGTCAGAAGAAAAAGGGTCCTCCTCTGTAATCTGTACACCAAAAACAACAGTCTTTCCCTGTTACTTACCCAGCTGGCTAGTTTTTGTTCCCGACTTTTCCTAGCATACAGGATCACCTTTGTGTCCTGGAATCTTTCTAGCTTTTTGGCTGAGGTCAAGAGCTTACCATGGTCTGGTCCCGTCTCTTCTGCCCTTCTGCAGCTAAAACTGAAAAAAATAAAATAGAAAGTCATGGAACAGAAAAGGGAAGAAAACAACCTGATCCTGATCCTTAACGTTTTAGGCATTCAGCAAACAATGCCTGGGGATGCAGTTCCAGTTTCTCTTAGGACACCTTACAGATTTCATATCACAGACTCACAGACTGTGATATGGCCAATCAGTGGAGAAACATAAAGTTAAGTGAGAATCTGGGATGTCCACTGCCTTCCCTGCCTGAGCTAGGTTCCAGGAAAAAGCCCTCTTAAAAGTCCTAACTGCTAAGATTTTCTGTGAAAGATCTAGGCATTGCCACCTCTACCCCTTCTGGTTTGCACCCAGGAGAGGAATAGGTGGGGACTACATCACTAACAGAAGAAGCATCAAGAGCCAGGTAAAAAAATGCTGAGCCTACAGGCATAGATGGAAACACATCTAAGTAGCTCCATAAGGATCATCCTGGAGCACCCTCCTTGACTTAAGCAACTAAATTCTGACTATATGGCACTTAGTAGGATTGCAGTCCTTCTTGAGAAATCTTACTACAGATTCAAGCATGCTTAAATCTCTTGGGGTTTTTGGTTGCTCAGCACCTAGGAAAATTCTGTTTCTCTAAGTGGGTGGCAAGGATGAAGCTGATCTAGCTGATCTAGTGTTGAAATGTTTAAGATAGATGCATTTGCCAGTTTGGTTCTTGTCTGCCTTCACATTTCATCTCTTTCTTCTAAGCTGACCTGCAAATCACAGACTGTTCGGGGTGGAAAGGAGCTCAAAAGACCATCTAGTCAAATCCCCCTGACAGAGCAGGACTACCTAGAGCAGGTCATACAGGAACACACCCAGGTGGGTCTCCACAACCTTTCTAGGCAGCCTGTTCCAGGGCTCTGTCACCCTCACAGTGCAAAAGCTTTTTCCTTATGTTTATGTGGAACCTCCTGTGCTCTGGTTTACACCCGTTGCCCCTTGTCCTTTCATTGGACAACAGGCTGGCTTCATCCGCCCAACACTCAACCTTCATGTATTTGTAAGCATTAATGACGTCACCCCTCAGTCTCCTCTTCTGCAAGCAGGGAGGTGTTCCACTGTGTTAATCATCTTTGTGGCTCTGGACTCTTTCAAGCAGTTCTCTGTCCTTCTTGAACTTAGGGGCCCATAACTAGACGCCATATTCCAGATGTAGCCTCACCAGGGCAGAGTAGAGGGGGAGGAGAACCTCTCTCAACCTACTAACCACATGCCTTCTAATACACCCCAGGATGCCATTGACCTTCTTGGCTGCAAGGGCACATTCCTGGCTTGTAGTCGTCATGCTGTCCACCAGGACTCCCATGTCCTTTTCGCCAGATCTGCTCTCCACAGGTCAGCCCCCAACTTATATTGGTTTGTGAGTCTGTTCTTTCCCAGATGCAAGACTCTTCTCTTGCCCTTGTTGAATTTCATTAAATTTCTCCCTGCCCACTCTCCAACCTGTTTAGGTCTCACTGTTTAGGCCTTCAGCTGTGTCAGCCACTCCACCCAGTTTTGTGCCATCGGCAAACTTGCTGACAGTGCACTCTGTTCCCTCATCCAGCTTGCTGATGAATACATTGAATATATTGGTCCCAGTACAGACCCCTGAAGGACTCCACTAGATACAGGCTTCCAGCCAGACTCTGTTCCAATGACCACAGCTCCCTTACGACTTTCCTTCAATCAGTTCACAATCCACCTCAATACCACAGACCAGACCACACTGCCTCAGTTTAGCTGCAAGGATGCTGCAGGAGACAGTGTCAAATGCTTTACTGAGATCAAGATAAACAACATCCACTGCACTGGCATCATCTATCCACCTGATTATGTCCTTGAGTAACAATTGTGCTCCTGATTTCCAAGTGTTGCTTTCTTTTCATGTCTCACACAACTTCTTGCATTTATGTCTTTTGTGTGTAAGAGCATTGATTAAGTGTGTTTCAGGTTCCACTACAAATCAGTATGAGAGGCTGGGAATTGACAGACAGGGGAAAAGATGAGATGATTACAGACTGACTGACATTTAAAACAGCAAATATCTGCATATGTAATTGTGTAGCTAGCGCATCATCACCTAGACTAAAAAATATCTTTCTTAAAGTTCATTTTTTTTCCCAAAGAATATCTATTAACATACATTTACTCAAATCATCTGTGAGACCTGCTGTGGCTTAATGAGCGGACAGATCACTCTATTGCTCCAAAAGGGGCAAAAGAATAATACTCACACAAATCAATTGGATAGCATTGGAAAGTTTAAATGGAAAGGCTCTACAAACTACAGTGCTACAGTTACCTAGTGGTGAGCATAGCAAAACGTACGAAATACAAAGAAATCCATAGCAAGCCAAAGTTTCGCACACAGCTCCCTTTACACCAGGCCAACCAACCCAGGCTTCCATGCCTCTTCCCTACCAAGGCTTCTCTCTCCCCCTCCATACCGCAGAGGCATTGCCATGCACCACAGAACTCAACCTGGCAATACCAGGCCCCAGTTAATCCAACTCAGCCTAATTGACAGCATTGCCAAGGCCAACAACCAGGACTTGCTCCTCTGCAGGAGATAACAACCTGGGCATCTTTCCTGGGAAGGGAAAAGGGACAGAGACTGACTTTTCAGCCAGCTTTACAGGGATGCAGGATTTATGGGAAGAAATACATTATTTCCTGTGTCTGCCCACTGGGCTGGACACTGGACACTGGAGGTCTCAACTCTGTGGCCCTCTTAAAGGCACCCATAGCCTCAAACTGCCAGAGACCCCAGGTGTTTTTGTTTCAGACAGCACCATTGAGGGGTGGGGGTACACACAGCACTCTGCCCAACTCTGTGGGCTGTGCCCTCTGCCCATGCCTACCACGCATGAGGTGAGGGGGAAACAGGGGACTTTTGGGGAAGCAGGAGGGAGCAGGAGGCCATAGAAAGCTGTGCCTACTCTGCACTGCCCCATGCCTCAGCTCCCCTGCCACCACTCTGCTCCCACCACTGCCAGTGTCCTGCAGAAAACCCTGCTGACCAGGGTTGATAAGGGGATAACTGGGTCGTGACACTGAGTGTTGCCAAGAAATCACTTTGTTACAATTAAATTTAAAAACACCTAACTCGTAAGCCAGTGTAATTTTTTTACCAATGGAAGATTCTACTGTTTTTCAGAATGTTCAGAAGAGTCCTTTACCTGAACAACCTTTAGTCCTTTTAATATCCAGTAAGAGCAGAATCTTTTTCCTTCCTAAATAAAATTGCTTTGTTTCAAAACCCTTTTCTGAGGCTCATCCCCACAGGTGCCAGCCCATGGCTTTCTGGGAAGTTTGCACAGCAACCTTCTGTATTGCCTCTGCTTGGTGATGTGATTCAAAATAATTTTGATCCTGGAATGATTGATTATTCTCATGAAAGATTTCTGGTGCTTTCACATTCCACTCTGGCAACCATTGGTTCATCAGTATTGCAAGACTGGAATGTGTTTTTTGTTTTGCTTCACTAGGTGTTAACACTGAACCCCCCAAATTTCTTAAAGGCAAATAAAAAGATCCTGTGTTATGTGCATACTATTGAGTTAACAGTTATTTGCAAGCCTAATTAGAAAATAATACTTATTTAGGGACTGATTCATGTGTCCATGGATTGTTTTAATCAATATAAGTAGCTGACATCAGTCTAGACATGAAAGATTTATCCCTTACCTGAAAATGGGAATTCTGAGGCATTTAATGTAGATTATGTTCATATACAGGGGCATATTTTGTGAGAAATAGGCCCCCAAAAGACCCTCTAGCCTTAACTGTAACAAAATGAGAAGGCATATGTACTATCATTAGATGTGTTCCTTGAACGGTAATTTCCAGTGATGAAAATTAATCAGTCGCAGATTTTAACTAAATGATTTGCAAAAGTCAGAGCCGCACAAAATACTTATTCATGGCAATTAGTGAGAGAAAAGACACGTTAAAGAACACTTTTATTTAAAGATAATGTTGAATCAAATCCAGCTTCACACAGGGAAAGTAAATAACTCTTGAATTTAAGATGACCAGGAAGCTCACGTGCCTCTCTCCTGATATTTTACTTATGCTCTGTATGGAGGTGCATAGAAATATGTTGTGAAAAAAATAGTATGACTTGTGCATTCATCAGTTCAGGAGTGGTGTATGCTCTCAGTGTGCTGTTCATGACTGTTCTTATGATGTCTATAGTATTACCAGTTCTGTGCTTCATAAAAGGCACTGCGTGGAAAGACCAGTTTCTGAAAGTGATATTCTAGATTTAGAAGTAAGAGACGAATCAGGGATATACACAAAATGGAAGCAGTCACAGGCAAAGACAAAAAGGTTTTATTGAACCTTAGAAAACAATGCTAATAATGGAAACTCTTTATAACTGGCTTCCTCACACTCTTGCCCATGCCAATATACACAGAAAATGGAATGAATCATAGATAACAGCCTGCCACCTATTCACTTGGGTGGCTGCCTCATGGTGCTGCATGTTAGCTGCTCCATGATCTTCTAAGATCTAGCTACAAATATACCTCCCCAAGGCTATGACTGAATGATTACAGCTGCAGTGATGCCAAAATGACCATCCAGGCAGTTTATGAACAAACTAGTAGTTTCTGAAAAATTGCTTTTCTGTCGTGATCACAGATTTTTTTTTCTGCCATCATACTTTACTGGGCTTTCAGCTGCTGTCAGCACTTCTGATTGTTCTCTTCCTATGGAAAAATTGATCATATTAATTACAGGGTAAAGGTCTAAAGCAGCACAAAGGAGTGATTCACAGTATTCCTCTTGGTTTTCTTGTTGTTCTATCCAGCCATTCTCCACAAGAGACTAATTGGGTGTTTCTATACCCCTATCTACATGGGTATTAATGAATATACATAGAGCTTTTATATTCACATCTATATTGCTTTGATTTATAGTCTATTAGCCTAGGATTTGATTCAGGAGTATCATCAGGAAGCATAAGGGTATTTTTATGTCTTGACTGGTTGCTTGCTAATCAAGCTGCTTACTGTCTATGAAGAATTGTTCTTGTCATAAGGCTTCACAGAAGTTAAGGTGTAGAACCCTCTTATTTCTTCTAAGAGGTGCAGAAATGCATAAGCAGATGCCCTTAAATGGTCCCAGGCACCAGTACAGGTTAGGGGCAGCTCCATGGAGAAAGACCTTAGAGTCCTGGTGATCAACAAGTTCTCCATGGGACAACAATGTGCCCTTGTGGCCAAGAGAGACAATGGTATCCTGGGATGCATCAAAAAAGTGTGTCCAGCAGGTCTAGGGAGGTGGTGCTCCCCAGTTCGAGAGAAACAGAGACAGAGACCTGCTGGAGAGAATCCAATGAGGAGCCAGGAGGATGATCAGGGGACTTGAGCATCTCCCGCATGAAGAGAGGCTGAGATCCCTGGGGCTGTTTAGTCTTGAGAAGAGAAGACTGGGAGGGGATCTCATCAAGGTGCATAAATACCTGAGGGTTGGGTGTCAAGTGGAGGGGGTCAATCTCTTTTCAGTGGTGTGCACTAGTAAGAAAAGGAACAATGGGTACAAGTTTGAACGTAGAAGATTTCACCTCCACATGAGGAGAAACTTCTTTACGGTGAGGGTGACTGAGCACTGAAACAGGCTGTCCAGAGAGGCTGTGGAGTCTCCTTCTCTGGAGACATTCAAAACCCACCTGGATGCATTCCTATGCAGACCACCCTAAGTGATCCTGCTTTGGCAGGGGGTTGGACTCAATAATTATCTCTGGAGGTCCCTTCTAACATCTAATGTACTGTGATACTGTGATGCAATGCATGATCAATAATGATGAAGCCGTTGCTCGATAACTGCTAAAAATGTGGACAAAATTTTTATGAAGTCCTAGAACCTAGGGTCAGGTCTTAACTTTTAATGTAGATTAAATCATTAATACAATCTCTGCATGTAAGAAGGAATCCGTTGGATAGAATAGTAGTTGTCAACAAGCTGCCGCCAGGATATGAAGGCTTCTGTTGTTTGAGCACTTGATTTCTCTGATGTCTTGGAACAGTTTCTGTCACTTTTGAGGCTGAAATTTGAAGTGGTTGGCAGCTGGAAAGAACCTCACAGTTTTGTTTGTTTTACAATGGTCTGCCTCAGGCAAAATACTTTCATATTGACAAGAGCCCACTTTACAAGATTTATTACACTAAAATATGTTTGGCAAACTTTGTAAACAGAGAAAAAAATAAGAAGAAAATCCATCACTAAAAGGAGAAAGGATACTGTATCCCATGGCAGCAAAGAGCAACCCTGCATATATTACATAGGATAGACAATAAAACTAAGTGCAGCCTGTGTAGTTATCTATAAAAGAGAGAAAGATGTCCTTAAAAGGAGTGAAACATTACTTCCTAAAATGGGCACTGGAAGAAGCCAGAGTAGCTGTAGTAGGTTAAGGCAGACCCCCTTTCCACCACAGGCAGAAATAAGCAACTCTGACAAACGGATTGCAAAAGTGATGGAAAGTTTAAATAGAAAAGAGTGAATGTGTACAGAGAACCAGAAGCAGTGACAAACGAAACCCCAAAGCAGACCCAGAGACATCCCATCCCCACCTGAGGGTGGGCCCAAGACCCTCAGGGCTCCTTCTTCCTCCCTCCCCACCCCCCCGACTTCTAGGCTAGTCTCAGCTGGCCAGACCTGAGACCGCCCATCCCCTGGCCTTGGGCCTAGCCAGGCCCAAGGGTGGGAGAGGTCTCCCCCAGTTACCAGGTGCCAGCGAGGGGAAGAAAGAGGAAGTGCCAGACCCCGCACTGGATTTTATAGCGGTGCAAGGATTATGGTGGGAGACACCTGGTTTCCTGTGTCCGCCCACTGGGCTGGACTTCTGGACACAGGAAGTACACCACGTAGCAAAGGGCACCCAGCCCAAACCACCACAGTAGTATACTTCTACTTCATATAGACAGTAGAGGCAGCCTTGGCAAGATGACCAGATGTAGATATTTACATTTTCAGCTGTTTATGTGTGCAGTCAATACGATGAATCTCATCCACAGGATCACATGAAGTTTGATACCTGTTACCTAAACTAATAAAGATAGATATATTACACTGAATACAAAAGGTAAATTAAATTAGAAAAGCATGAGTATTAGAAGAGCTAGGACAGGCTCAGGGCAGATGGAATAACCATCATGGTTATTGTTCTAGCAAAAACACAAGTGAAAATCTATTGACTAAAATGATGGAGGCTGACATTTTCAAAGAAGCTACAAGACTTCTCATAGATTCCTAGAGTTTTATGGCAGTGTTACAGGAAAGCATATCTAATCCTGCCTTACTAAGAATGGAAATTGGCACCTGAATCCCCTATCGTGGCATTTTCAAAGCAGCTTAAATCAGCACAGTAGTACAGAGCAGCAAAGGACATCTTTAGTCCATATTCTTCCACTCTTTTTTTTTTTTTTTTCAGAGGTGTTCCCCAGAAATGTCTTTGCATGAAGACTGAACCAAAGCCTACTCAATCAGATGTGTGTGGATACTCTTCATTTTGGAGTTTCACTTTCAGAAAAGTGAAAGACTTGAGTATCTCTAAGTATGTTTCCTCACATAAATGAGATGCATCTTTCAACCAATACAAAATGCACTGAGGGACAGATTTGACGTAGCATTTTAATCTTTACGTTGTTACAATGAATTTCAATGCCTAAAATACATTCTTATGGAAAATGTCAAAGGATTTAGGACTGTAAACACCTTTTTTCTCTCTAGCCCTCATATATATTACATTTGTAATCTATAAAATATAAAAGATTGCATGATGAAAGTTAACCTGTCTAATTTGAAAGGGAAGCAAGACTGAAAATCCTGCTGATTCTGCCTAAGGAAGAGTCAGTTTCCTGAAAGCCCTCACATCTCTGAGACTGGTGCAATCCTTTCCTCTATAAAATCAAAATATTTACTGTTCCAAAGTGGTGGTTAAGCTTAAGATACAGCTGCCAGAATTTCACAATATTTAGAAAGAGTTTAATTCAAAGGCAGGATTTTGTTTTCATGTGGTTTCCCACCAATGGGAGAAATATCGGATTGGGATAAGGAAGACATTACCTCCAGGAATGTGATTCCTGAAGAGTGAGTTGCAGTAAGGTTAGATAAACCAAGAGCTAACCATCATCAGTAAATTTGCAGATGACACCAGGCAGGAGGCAGGTGTTGATCTGTTAGAGGGTAGGAGAGCTCTACAGAGTGACCTTGACAGGCTGGGCAGATAGGCAGTCCAACAGCATGAGATTTAACACATCTAAGTGTCGGGTTCTACACATTGGCCACAACAACCCCATGCAGTGCTACAGCTGAGGTTAGAGTGGCTGGAGAGCAGCCTGGCAGAAAGGGACCTGGGGGTACTGGTTGATAGTAGGCTGAACATGAGCCAGCAGTGTGCCCAGGCAGCCAAGAAGGCCAATGACATCCTGGCCTGTGCCAGGGGAAGTTTAGGCTGGATGTTAGGAAGAAATTCTTCACAGAGAGAGAGATTGCCCATTGGAATGGGCTGCCCAGGGAGGTGGTGGAGTCGCCATCACTGGAGGTGTTTAGGAGGAGACTTGAGGAGGTGCTCAGTGCCATGGTTTAGTTGATTAGATGATGTTGGATGATAGATTAACCACGATGATCTCGAAGGTCTATTCCAACCTGGTCTGGTCCATTCCATTCCATTCCATTCCATTCCATTCCATTCCATTCCATTCCATTCCATTCCATTCCATTCCATTCCATTCCATTCCATTCCATCTACCCTTCACCCAACTTTCTACTGGCACATGCTACAGATATTTAGCTTGTACCTCAGAGTTAATATTCAGGACATGGGCGGAATGAAATCAATCCATTCACAAGGCCACAGATTGAAACCTGAGATTTCATGACATGCAGTCATCTTATCACAGATCGCTGACTCAGTTTTTAAAGCATACAGACAGTCCGTGGGCTTTCTGGTTCTCACTGATATGCATATTTCTGAGTGAAGTCAACCCTTAGAGATTTTTCATGAATCATTCCCCATTTAAATATTCTTCCTTGGTACTAGACTGATTCATAAGCAACAAATCAGGACTTCAGTTTCTTAAAGTTGATCTACACGTCTTTTTGGCTTTTAGTTTTAAAAGGATGTTTTAAGTCAGTGCACAAAAGCCTCACTAAATGTTTGGAAACAGTTTTGCCTCAAAGCTGTAACTGCTGGCCAATGTAATCTATACATTATTCAAAAGAGCTTTGGGTGACCAGCTGGTTGGTTCTGCTTTGTATGATTTTAAAGCTATTTTTGTAAGAACAGATCTATATAGACATACACACTGTGGGAGGGGAAAAAAATATTACTACAGAACTAATACTGCACCTCATGTTCCTGACTTTTCCAAATCAATTGCCATCAGAATACTGTAATATCAAGCTATTCCTTTAGTGTGTGCTTCCTCCCGGTATCATTGCTCCCAGTATCATGAGGTTCAACACAACCAAACGCAAGGTCCTGCATCTGGGTTGGGGCAATCCCAAGCACCGATACGGACTGGGCAGCGACTGGCTTGAGAGCAGCCCTGAAGAAAAGGACCAGGGGATGCTGGTGGATGAGAAGCTCAACATGAGCCACCAGCGTGCACTTGCAGCTCAGAAAGCAAATCACATCCTGGGCTGCATCAAGAGAAGCAAAGTCAGCAGGTTGAGGGAGGTGATTCTCCCCCTCTACTCCACTCTGGTGAGACCCCCATCTGGAGTACTGTGTCCAGTTCTGGAGCCCCTATTATAGGAAGGATCTGGAGATGCCGGAGCATGTCCAGAGAAGGGCCATGAGGAAGATTAGAGGGCTGGAGCACCTCTCCTACGAGGACAGGCTGAGGGATTTGGGACTATTCCATCTGGAGAAGAGAAGGCTCCCAGGAGACCTAATTTGGGCATTCCAGTATCTGAAGGGGGCCTACAAGAAAGCTGGTGAGGGATTGTTTAGGGTGTCAGGTGGTGATAGGACTAAGGGGAATGGAACAAAAACAGAAATGGGTAGATTCACATTGGATGTTAGGAAGAAGTTCTTCACCATGAGGGTGGTGAGACACTGGTACAGGTTGCCCAGGGAGGTGGTAGGAGCCCCATCCCTGGAGGTTTTTAAGGCCAGGCTGGATGTGGCTCTGGGCAACCTGATCTAGTGTGACGAGTCCCTGCCCATGGCAGGGAGGTTGGAACTAGATGATCCTTGAGATCCCTTCCAACCCTGACAATTCTGTGATTCTCTGATTACATGTAAAGTTGCATGATCTTTCCAAGTTCATTTTTTTCCCCCTCAAGTTCCAGGAAAAATTTCACATGCAGGACAGAACTGCCTACAGGCATGCCTTTTTAGAATGATTTGTGTTCGGTAATATTATATAAACCTCAGTGAAATGAAATATTCCTTCTGGCTCTACACTGGCCACTTGCAGACATTCTGTGGATAGGACCTGCATGATTTGAAATATCATCCTGTACTTATGGCTTCCCCTGTAGTTGGCTTTGTGTCCTGTTGAATTTAGAAAAAGTCTTGCTGATGTACTGTCGAAGAGCAGGACACTTAGAATTGTTGCGATGCATTTTATAGCCAGGGAGCTGCATAGTTTCCCGCTGTTCCAGGAGGCAGTTAGAGATCTTATCAGCCGCTTGGACCCCCACAAGTCCGTGGGACCGGATGGGATCTATCCTAGGGTGCTGAGAGAGCTGGCAGATGAGCTGTCCAAGCCACTCTCCATCATTTTTCACCAGTCCTGGCTCACTGGAGTGGTCCCAGATGACTGGAAGCTGGCCAACGTGGTGCCCATCCACAAGAAGGGCTGGTTGGAAGAGCCAGGGAATTATAGGCCTGTCAGCCTGACCTCAGTGCCAGGCAAGATTGTGGAATGGGTCATCTTGAGTGCGATCACACAGCACTTACAGGATGACCAGGGGCTCAGGCCCAGCCAACATGGATTTAGGAGGGGCAGGTCCTGCCTGACCAACCTGATCTCCTTCTATGATCAGGTGACCCGCCTGGTGGATGTGGGGAGGCCTGTGGATGTGGTCTAGCTGGACCTCAGCAAGGCCTTTGACACCGTCCCCCACAGCAAACTCCTGGCCAAGCTATCAACCCATGGCTTGGACAGGATCACACTGTGTTGGGTTAGGAACTGGCTGGAGGGCCAAGCCCAGAGAGTGGTGGTGAATGGTGCCACATCCAGATGGCAGTCTGTCACTAGTGGTGTGCCCAAAGGATCAGTGCTGGGCCCCATGCTCTTCAACATCTTTATTGATGATCTGGATGAGGGCATTGAGTCCATCATCAGTAAATTTGCGGACAACACCAAGGTGGGGGCAGGAGTTGATCTGCTGGAGGGAAGAGAGGCTTTGCAGAGGGACCTCGACAGGCTGGACAGATGGGCAGAGTCCAATGGCATGAGATTTAACACATCCAAGTGCCGGGTTCTGCACATTGGCCACAACAACCCCAGGCAGTGCTACAGGCTGGGGCCAGAGTGGCTGGAGAGCGGCCAGGTAGAGAGGGACCTGGGGATGCTGGTTGATTGTAGGCTGAACATGAGCCTGCAGTGTGCCCAGGTAGCCAAGAAGGCCAATGGCATCCTGGCCTGCATCAGGAACAGTGTGGCCAGCAGGAGCAGGGAGGTCATTCTGCCCCTGTACACTGCACTGGCTAGACCACACCTTGAGTACTGTGTCCAGTTCTGGGCCCCTCATTTAGGAAGGATGTTGACTTGCTGGAACGTGTCCAGAGAAGGGCAACAAAGTTGGCGAGGGGTTTGGAACACAAGCCCTATGAGGAAAGGCTGAGGGAGCTGGGGTTGCTTAGCCTGGAGAAGAGGAGACTGAGGGGTGACCTTCTTGCTCTCTACAACTACCTGAAGGGAGGTTGTAGCCAGGCAGAGGTTGGTCTCTTCTCCCAGGCAGCCAGTACCAGAACAAGAGGACACAGTCTCAGGCTGTGCCAGGGCAGGTTTAGGCTGGATGTTAGGAAGAAGTTCTATACAGAGAGAGTGATTGCCCATTGGAATTGGCTACCCGTGGAGGTGGTGGAGTCACCTTCATTGGAGGTGTTCAGGAGGAGACTTGATGGGGTGCTTGGTGCCATGGTTTAGTTGTTTAGGTGGGTTGGATTGGTTGATAGGTTGGATGCAATGATCTTGAAGGTCTCTTTCAACCTGGTGTATTGTATTGTATTGTATTATTCACAGAATTAAAAGTATGGAAACAGGTCTTACTACCTTCATGCTTTATACCATAAACTTGCATTTGAGGATCTCTGGCTGGTGCAGACTATTTCTTTAAAAAATCATAACAGGTCACTAAGAAGCAAGCTTGGTATGTATGTTTACATCTATTCTAGAAGAAGTAAATCACAGGGGCTTATAAATTCAATGCAGCTAAAATACAGCCAAAGTTCTAACTCCACATGCTGTTGATGTATATATAGAGTTTAATATCACTGTTTATAATGGTATTTAAATGGATGGTGTGGTGAGTTTGTGCCTGGGGAGGTTTAGTAACAGAGGAGGCTACCAGCATGGCTTCTGCAGGAAGATGTGGGAAGTTTCCTCTGGGTCCAAGCTGGACACACATCTGATCAAGGTTGAGGCAATACCTCAGCAATGTCTTTAAGAGGGGAAAACCTGTTGGGCAAATCCCTTTCTTTTAGGAGCTCTTTTGTTTTAGAGTGAAGTGGAACAAGAGAGATGCAGCCATGCAGACACACAGCTCAGTGAAGAAGTGGGAGTGTCATACCAGAGCAGCTATTTCCCTTTAGCCCATGGTGAGATGGCAGGTGTAGCCCCTGCAGCCCTTAGAGATCAATGATGGAGCAGAATCTTATCTGCAGCCCATGGAGGACCCCATGCTGGAGTAGGGTACTGATCCTGAAGAAGGTTGTGACTCTGTGGGAAGCCCATGCTGGAGCAGTCACTTGGGAGGATTATGCTCTCTGGAAGAGACCTGTGTTAGATGGAGATGTTTTTAGAGGACTGTATCTTGTGGAAGGGACACCACATTGCCAGGACAGTGAGAGGTTTTCCCCCTGAGGAGGATGGAGTAGTAGGAACAACATGAGACAGACAGGAACTGACTGCACCTGCCATTTTCTGCTCCACTGCACTGCTGTGGGGAAGGAGGTAGCAGAGCTAGGCCCAAGAAGGAGGGAACTGTGGGGAGAATGTGAATTTAAGATCACTGTCCTACCCTGATTCAGTTGGTGAGTTGGTGGTGGGTTTGTTTAAATTAAATGAATTCTGTTTCTCCAAGTCTAGTCTGTCTTTTGCCTGTGACTATAATTGGTGATTGTGCCTTCCCTGTCCTCTGTCTTGATCCTTTAGCCTGCGGTTATATTTTCTCTTCTGCATCCCACCAGAGGTGAGCGAGCAGCTGCATAGTGCTTTGTTGATGGCTAGGTAGGCTCAAATTGTAACAGTGGTCAGTGAGGAGAAGAAAACCCACAGCCAGTGGTCATACTGAGGGCTGGTAGAAGAAAATGTTCAGGCCACCTTCAACCAATTGCTAGATCCATGATAGGACAGATGGAAGGATTGTGTATCTAAGTCATGTACCTCTGTGTGGATAGAAGTGCTTTGTCTGGTAGGGCAAATTACCCCATGCAGAACTCAGGGCTGAAGTTGCTAGAGTTCTTAGTCATGAACTATGCTGCTGCATTACAGACATGAATTAAGCCTGTATGCCTTCTGTCTAATATGAAAGACACCTCAGTTATAGGTAGTCTTTCCTTTGTGCAGCACTATCTTTATGTTTCCTCAGTTTTATCTCTCCTAAGAAGACAAATAGTGCAAGCTTAGATTTTTTTATATTTTTTTAAAAGAAAATCTTGCAAAGCTTTCTCAAATCTTTCCACAAAGCTTCAGCAGATCTTTAATGCTCATATTAACAAGCAGAGTCCTTTGGTTTGAAAATAAAGCATTCACTGCTTTTGAAAAGCACCCTCCCTTGTTTTCCTAGAGTTGTTTTGATCTATATATCTCATTTCCAGTTCAGTGCACTAAACCAAAGATTTCAGAGGAGATAGCAACGTTGCTGCACACTGCAGGTTATATTTACTAAATAAGGAACACAAAGCAGAGGAAGCTTTGCCAAAGCTGGCTCTGAGTTATGATCCTAATTAAATTAATAAAGCATAAGAAAACTCCTTCAGCTCTGAAGACAAAATCCTGCAGCATCAATATGAAATAGTGTCTGTGATTCAAAAGAAAAATATGCTTGAAATAGATGATTAGAGATACTGAGTTCAGAATCAAGAAGTCCATAAAGCAATTTTTGGACAAACTGTGCTTTGACTTTGAACTCCAGCCTAAAACATTCACCCAGAACTGAAGGGAAGGTGTAACACTTATTATTTTACAAATTTTGAGGGGCTTTAATTTGGTACAAGAAGATGTGGATTCTGCAAAGCACAGTCTTATCTTCATAAAATAACTTCTTTCTGCTATGTCTTCAGAGTGTCGCTGTGCTTCTGACAGGATATATAAGGTATAAGAAATATCATTTTCTTATTGGTCAGCAGTACAGTTGGAATTCCAAAGTAGGGATTCATAAAATAGATGCATAGGACTATTTTGGAGAGAAAAAGAAAACAGATATTTAATCCATGGTGCTGCTTGAACTGAGGCTGAAGTGGAATTTAGAAGTGTCAATACAAGAAGTAAATTTCCTAAAGTTCTTCCCTAAAACCTTTTCCAGTCAGTTCAACAACTGTATCATGCTTAAACCCTCACTGGATGTCGTGTTTAGGTCCTCGTTCATTTATAAATGCTGCAAGGTACAGAGCAGTAAACCAAACTGGAATTTACCCCTACCTTTTTACAAACATCTGATCTGCAAAAATATATTGTTGAAGTATAACAACGGTTATGTGCTGCTCCTGTACAATTGTGCGGTTGTCAGAGTAACTCTCTTCAGATGCAAAAGGCTCAGGTTCAGTAACCCACTGTGGTTGTGGGAGAGCTAGATACAGTCATAGAATCATTTAGGTTGGAAAAGACCCTTAAGTTTGTCACATCCAACCATAAACACAACGCCACCTGGTCCAACACTAAACCATGTGCCATATCTGCACAAAATGCCTTCATGGATGGTGACTCAATCACTTCCCAGATCAGCCTGTTCCAGTGCTTGATGACCTTTCAGTGAAGCAATTACCCTAACTATAAGAAGGAATTGTAAGCTGTACAGTGTTTCTTCTGAGATTCATTGCTTTTCATATCCTGCAGTTCCACTCATCCTTTAAAGAAGCACTGAGATGGAACAGATTTCTTGAGAGACATTTGTGCTCATTTTGGAAAAGAATAATTATGCTGACCATTAGTTACTTTGCTTGATTAGAGAACTCTTCTGCCCCTTGGGGGCAAAGCAGATGGAAAAGTGAATGAAATCTGAAACACTTCATCAGAAAAGCACACCCAGATCGGTATCTGCAACCAATGCAGCAAATGCTCAGACCATCTAACTTAGCTGCTCCATTTGCTGCTGCCTGCTCACTCACCCATCCTTCTGGAAATGTGAAAGGGTTCATTTTCATTCTTTATGTTCCCTGGACTGCAGTATGACTGACAGCCATTGGGGGTTGGTTCCATGTATTACATCCCCTTTCATTTCTCACTATTGCTTATAGCAATACAGAACTGAAGTAGATAAAACACCGAGTCATTAGGAGATCCTGGCAGCCATTTCTTACCTGAGCAGTAGTTTTTGTGTGTGTTGTACCATTTAGGCCACACCTTGATTACTGTGTCCGGTTCTGAGCCCCTCAATTTAAGAAGGACATTGAGACTATTGAATGTGTCCAGAGAAGGGCAATGAGGCTGGTGAGAGGCCTTGAGCACAAGCCCTGTGAGGAGAGGCTGAGGGAGCTGGGATTGTTTAACCTGGTGTGGTGGAGTAGGAAGGTTCCCCCCCACACACAAAAGAATCCCACAGCTAACTCAGCCGGAGAAGCAGATGAAAGCTGTATTTTACAAGCAGATATGGAATGCAATGAATATGTACAAAAATATACAATATTTACAATATATACAGAAATATACAGCAATGTATGTAATACAGGAAACCTTTCCCCAACCCCCCCCTGCGGCCAGGGGGGTTCGGCCTGCCCCTCCCTTCTCCCTCCCTCCCCTCCCCTTTTATCCCAAAAGGGTTAGAGAGAGAGAGAAAGGAAGGTAATTAAAAGGGGAAAACTTTGTTAAAGCTCAAAGCGAATGCAAAAAGTTAGTTTTCTTATCTGGTTAGAGAGGAATCGTAGAGAGAAACGAGCCAGCTCACAGCACAGGGGGAAGAAGAAGACGACTGACTGACTCCCCCCGACTGAAAGACTAAACAAAAAAACTACAACTGGGTCCCACCAATGAAATTGAATTAGCATATCATTGTTTTCATTCTAATATCAAAATATTCGCCCAGAGTGTTCAGAAAGTGTCTCTTTCTTCAAGGCACAGCCTAAACCGGTCACACCTGGAGAAGAGGAGGCTCAGGGGAGACCTCATTGCTGTCTACAACTACCTGAAGGGAGGTTGCAGCCAGGTGGGGGTTGGTCTCTTCTCCCAGACAACCAGCACCAGAACGAGAGGACACAGTCTCAAGCTGCACCGGGGGAAGTTTAGGCTGGAGGTGAGGAGAAAGTTCTTCACTGAGAGAGTCATTAGCCTTTGGAATGTGCTGCCCAGGGAGGTAGTGGAGTCACCATCCCTGGAGGTGTTCAAGAGGGGATTGGATGTGACACTTGGTGCCATGGTTTAGTAGTCATGAGATGTTGGGTGACAGGTTGGACTTTGAGGTTTCTTCCAACCTTATTGATTCTATGATTCTATGATTTATACCAAAAGCAGCATTTGATGTACCTGCATGCACCAAGATTGTTTTCAGACAAGATTTTAACTATTTACGTTGGTTTACTGAAGAAATCAGGTATAGGCGATCATCCCATTTTAATGTACCTGTGTGCCTACACTTTCTGCTTTTGTCCACCCTCAGAGAAACCTGGCCCTGTGGGAACAGTCTCACAGCTCCTGAAAATTTCATGAGCACAGATAACTGCACAGGGAAGAACTATGTGTACCTTGTCAGAAAGAAAGGTGCAGTTGGAGTTCTTACCTTGTTCCACATATGAATCCCAGGCCCTCCACACAAATTAAATCTGAGTGGTGATAGTATTAGATAACCACAAAGTCAAGTACTGCACATATAGCACAAACAAAGCTTCAGTAATTTTACTGATCATACAAAGGCTTGTTAATCATATTTTTTTCCTAAACCTGTGTGGTGGTGAGAGAAAGTTTCCCCCCCTCCCCCCAAAGAAACCACAGCTAACTCAGTCAGAGAAGCAGATGAAATAAGCTGTATTTACAAGCAGGAATGAAATGCAGTGAATATGTACACAATATACAGTATTTACAATATATACAGAAATATACAGCAATGAATGTAATACAGAAGACCTCCAGCCAGAGGAGGGTGTCCCCCCCCAGCCCCTGTACTCCCTCTCCCTCCCTCCCTCCCTCCCTCCCTCCTCCCTTTTTCCCCAAAAAGGGTTAGAGAGAGAGAGAAAGGTAATTAAGAAGGAAATTCTGTTAGCTCAAAGCGTGTGCAAGAATTAGTTTTCTTATCTGGTTAGCTTTGTTAATTCAAGGTCGACTCCGTCCGGCAACTGTTGCTTCAGAGAGAGACAGAAACAGACAACCTGACAGGAACAGAGAGAACAGACTGAGACTGAGACTCAAACTGAACTAAAACTTAAAGTTGCAGTCTACCAATCTACCAATGAAATTAGTTTAGAATATCTTGTTTTCATTTTAATATCAAAACATTCAGCCAAAGTGTTCCAGCAACTGTCCCTTTCTTAAAGGCACAGCCTAAAACAGTCACAACCTGTGTCTAAACTAAAGAGATCAAACACTACCTAATTATCATTAATACAGTCCTGGCTAGCATTGACATTAGCAGTATTTAAAGAAACAAGCAGAGTAACAAATATTAGCTAATAGTTTTGATGTCTTATTTTCCTAATTGTGATGGTTTAAGCCTTAACTGGGAGTTAAGAGCTCAGATGGGGGCAAGGCTGAGAATCATTCCCCCATTCCCCCATCCTCCCTCCCAGCAGAGAGGGAAAAAAGGAAAGGAGCAAATCCACCAAACAATAATTTGGAGTCAGCTGGGAAGTAGAGGTAAACAGTTTTTTCTTTAAATAAAACAAAACAAAAAAAAAAATATATCAATAACAGGTAGGATTCACAAGGGCAAGGAACAAGGATGGATGGGAGGGGGACGAAGAGGAAGAATACAAAACCAGTTTCTCGCTGAAGAGGCGTGGAGGCAGCAGGGAGAAGGATCAGGCCCGACCATGTGGCAGAGGAGCAGGAGGGCAGCCACAGTAGCTCTCATCCAGGAGAGGCAGGAGCCAAAAGGAGTGGTAATGACTCCGATGCCTTCCCTTTTATGCCCTAGCTGGGCAGGGAGGGGGGAGTGGAACAGACTCAGTTTCCCAGGGGGAAAACACCCTGCAGGGAGGGCTAAGCACTCGCAGCCCTCCACCCTGTTTTCCAGTATAGGCGTTAACCCACCACACTAAGTTAGATAATGCCTAAATAAATACTATCCTATCCTATCCTATCCTATCCTATCCTATCCTATCCTATCCTATCCTATCCTATCCTATCCTATCCTATCCTATCCTATCCTATCCAGGGGCCAGTACAGCACTTTCAGTTCTGCAGTAGTCCTAAAGGACATCATTTTCAGACCAACTGAAGCAAACAGTGTAGAGTAGATTTCTCCCAGTGTTTGTGTGTCTTTTGGGATATTAATAACTTGAATGACAATTCAATCTATTTCCACATTAAAGGATATAAACGTTTTGCATCAAAAATATGCTGTTTGGCTGATCTGTTGACTGAGTCAGCCAGACTACTGTAAACCTACATCAACAATGTCTGTCAAAGCTGTCTGGAAAGAAAGTCTCTAGGAGAAGGGTAATGCAAGTTTCTCAGCTAGTGAGAATCAACAGAGACCATTGATCTCTCAGAGAGCTATATGTAATTCAATGGTAGTTCTGATCCTTAGCAAATCCCAAATGAGCTCCTGCATGTGCTAGAATTTCAGATCCTACCGATCAAATTGGTACTGGTACACATAGAGTTCAGCAGCAGTTGGCCCAGTCCAGCATATCACAACAGCAGTTCCACATGCTGTCAGTTAATCCACAGTTAGATTAGAATATCAGTAGCTGAAACCAAACAATTATCTGTCTTGTGTCTAGACTTCTCAAGTCTGCATACACTATTTGTGTTTTATCTACTACTTCTGCTCCATCAATAAGGTCAACAGAGCCTGGATCCTCCTGCCCTTGTGGAAGGGCATCACATTTGCTCATCTCCATTCAGCTGAGATCTCCCTGACCAGACTGCTAGTAAATGCTGGAATGTGGCTTGGTGAGTACTTTTGTCAGCTCTTTCAGTACCTGTGGGTGGATCCTATCTGGTCCCAGAGACTTCTGTGGATCCAACTGGTATAGCAGGTTGCTGTTTCCTTTTCAGTTATGGGGGTTTCACTCTGTCCTTGTCTTCCAGCTCAGGGGGCTGAGTATGCAGAAAAGAAATAGTTCTACTAAACTAAAGGCTGAGGCAAGGAAGGCATTAAGTACCTCATTTTTCCCCTTACATACAATAAAGGAAGGAGATTCTTCTTAGTCATTTTGTTGCTAATCTATTCACAGAAACATTCTTATTGTCTTTATAGCAGGAGCTATTCACAGAAACATTCTTATTGTCTTTATAGCAGGAGCCAGATTAAATTCCAGTTGGGCTTTGGCCCTTTTCATTTCTCTCTACAGACCCTTATGGCATTCTTGTAGTCCTCTTGAGTGGCCTGCTTCTTCTTCCAGATGCCATAAATTTCCCTTTTTCACCTGAATTGGAGCCAAAGTTCTCTGTTCAGCTAGGCTGTTCTTATTCCCTGTCTGCTAGTCTTTCTGCACAGGGGGTCAGCCTGCTCCTGCATCTTTAAGACTTCCTTCTTGAAAAATGTCCAGACTTCCCAGTCTCCTCTGCCCTTCAGGACTGCCTCCCAAGCAACTCTGTCAGCCAGTCTCCTAAACAAGCTACAGTCTGCCCTCCTGAAGTCCAAGGTGACAGCTCCTTGTTTACTTCTCTAAGAATCAAAACTCTATCATTTCGTGATCACTGTGCTCCAGACAGCCTCCAACCATCACATCCAAAACAAGACATCACAAAAGAGTAGGTCCAGCAGTGTACCTTCTCTTGTTGTCTCCCTCACCAGCTGTATCAGAGAGTTATCTTCCACACACTCTAGGAAACTCTGGGTGTGGTGGTATTAGGCTATGCCTTTAAATTTTAGCTGCAGATTTTGAGCAGAAAAGTAGAAAAATATAAATAAATCACTATTGGGTGTAAAAAGGAAGACAAAGGATTATTCTAAATTCATTGGAAAAATATCTAGAATAAGAGGAGCTGTACCATAACAATTCTTCCCTCTTTTCTCTTCTGATCTCAGCTGGTTTTGCTTCGCTCGGGAGAGATAATCTGTGTGCTTTGCCTGGCCTTGGCTAAGTCTAACCCACTGCCTCTCTCTCCACTCCCTTCTCTCTTGGAACAGGGAGGTAGAGGGGGACAATGGAATGGCATCCCTGGTCTCTTGACCAGGGGAGTTCTTGTGTTGTTTGCTAATTGTAAATATCTGTATGATATTGTAAATACTGTATATTTTGTACACATTCATTGCATTCCATTGTAGAGTATAGATTTTGCTTGTAAACCTTCCAACTGTATTGGTCTGGCAAAGTTAATGTTGGGGGGAAACTTCAACCCACCACACTGGGACTGCTCCCTCTCTGCCATATAACATCTTTTGATGAGGACATACAGTCAAAACCAGCATGGATGTGTTTTATGTAGCAGTAATGGAGCTGGAACAAAGAGAATTAAAGTATAAAGTATAAGATGAACCAAGAAGGGCATATGGGAGTCCACTGCCAGGGATGATCTTCTGCTCTGTTATTTCTGAAAGAATTAAGATTAATGTGGCGGCTGTCAGGCTGTAGGCAGTCTGTGCAAGCAAGAGAGGACATGAGTCAGGAAGTCAGTTACCCCTCACATATCAAGATGGGATTTCATGTTAGCACCAACTCATGCAATGTTAGAGAACCACACAGCACTTTCTGAAATACTGTGACCTATCACAGATGCAAAGAGCTTATAACCTAACACAAAAATAGAACCCGAGGGACATGCTGTGCAAAAGCTATTGCTGGGGCTAATACTGTGCAGAAATTAGCTTTAAGGAAAAATGTGTAAAAGAGATGAGGGAGTCATGCAGGTCAGAACTGCAATGTTATTAGGTTGTTGTGACTGACTTCATAGCACAAGCACTAAAACAAGTGATAGCAAAAGCACTGTTAAGGAAAGGAACTGGGCATAGAGCAGGAAAGCAAAAAGATATATAAGAGCAGTACAGTGCTTGTCAATTCAGATGTAGCCGAGGTGTGGAGATTTCTATAGATCAGCAGGTATATGCTAGGTAGGACAGGGTATGGAATGCGCTTTCTGTTGTTTTCCTTACAAGTCTGAACAGAAAGATAGGTGAATAATGGTATGAAGGGATTTTAATGAGAAGCTCTTCTATGCAAGCCACATCTGTCCTGGCAAGTGCTAAGTCAGCAGTAAAGGATCTCAAAATGTCTCTATTTTCATGTAACATAAGTCATGCTTAACCTGCAAGAAGAGTGCTAGAAAATGAGCCTTTCTGACCATCACAACGCGTACATCTCATACCTTTCTCTTGGACAGTTGTTCTACAAGATTTAAGTATAGTCTGGGCTGTTCTTTTGAGGTGTAATTCAACAATGCAATTATCTTTGTTTCTAACTCAGTCCTAACAACTTTGCTATACCCCAAATATTGTTGTGCTACAAAACAGAGAGCAGAGTTGTTAATGTACAGATCCTACATAACTCAGAGTACATCGCTGCCATCAGATCAGTCATGCTACTGTGTGTGTGGCCTTTTCTTTTCAAGCATTATACATTTGTCATGAATTTCCCTGTCAAGACATTTTGGTAAGGCAAAAATATTGTCAGTGCTTTTCAAGCATGTCTTGTTCTATGTGGATCCATTTGCATTCTGAGCAAGTGTCAGATGAAAACTTATGTATTCATATTTCAGAAAGCATCAGCTGGATTGAATGCTAGACAGGCCTAATATTTTCTGATAGCAGGCTACTTTATTTTGGTCATTGTTTCCCACAGCAGATGCTACAACATAAGTTGTGAAAACTTTACAGTCTAAACAGTCAGGTTATTTTGCAGAACTGCATGTAAGGGTTTGGAAACAGGGAATGAAAATGAGTTTTCTAAAGGCAGAAAGCAGGAATCATAAATATAACGTGATTCATTGGAGAGGAAGAAACCAATGCAGAGAGGCAGCTGTCTGTGAACTGTAATTTCCTCAACTGATAATTAACAAGGTCGATCTTATTATGGCAGGAAGAGAAAAACAAACAAACAAACCCCAAAAAAACAGTGGAAAGGAGTATTCAGTGTGGACTGAGGCAACTACCAACCACCATTCCAAAACCACCAATCTCTAGTACTGTCTCACATCAGCATATTTGATCCAACTCTGAGCAGCAAGACAAGCAGCAAGATCCTGCCTTAACAGGGTAACTCTACCATGTAAGTAAACAGCACAGGTTGTCCCCCAAAATATCACAAATCCAGCTCCCACAGTGCACATCATTAAAATTCCTATCCACTCCAGCCCTTCCCCCAAACTGGAATAATTCTGATACAAGCAGCTTTGAGGCCATATATGGAGCTCTGAAGACAAATTCCCAGATCCAGCCTTGGAGCCATGAATAAGGGTAGTTTATCGTATAGCACTGCAATGCTGTGCCATCAGCAAGGACAGTTCAGCAGATCATTTACAGAATGACCATCAAAGAAATACAGTATTAATGTCCATTTACTGTAATGTAGTAGATTAAAAACTGTAGTAAATCAGCTCTTGCTTCAAAACTGATTTATTCAGCCCTGTAAGAAAAGTGGTAAGAACATTACTAGTCATCTTCATCTGTGAGCACAGGAACAGCACTTCTTGTGATATCTTCATTTGAGACAATAAATAGATGATTCAGACTCCTTAAGGTCTGTATACCACTGGTGTGAATATATCTTTGCACAAATGTGCATTCACAGTATCACACAGTATCATTCAACAGCAATCATAATCAGTGTGAAGACATCCTGGCCTTCCTTAAAATAGAAATAAACAGAGAGGAGTGAGTTGTTTGGAATTTAGAGATGTTTTTTAAATTTTTAATATTTTTTTTAATCAAGAGACAAATTAAATTACAAACTCTTTTGTTACTGAATCCCAGAGGCATTTCTGCACCTGGTATGTCTCTTTGTAAAATTCCCCTGTTACAGCCACCGGCACGATTCTCTAATTCCCATTTTCCACCCCTATATTCTTCCTCTGAGGGAAGCTTTGCAAACCATTAGCCAGCAGCTCAACTCAGACTTGCAAATGTTAGAAACATGCTGAGAGGGCAAGGCTCAGTGGAAGGAATAGAAGGAAAACAGGCACATGGGAGATGCCTCACAATAATACCTGTCAGCCTTTCTCCTACGTACTATGCAGTTTTCTTCCTCCCCCTTTCAGCACACCGGCCTTTCAAAGCCACTGCATACCACTGGATACCAATCAAAGCTGTATGGCTTAGAAAAAAGCAGCTATGTTTTCCCTGGCTGTTTAATGTGCCCTGTGCCAGCCAGCTGCTCTCTGCCACTGAAGAAGGGGAGGAGGGATTAGGTTTTGTTTTCTCTACCATCTTGATAGTGCCCACTTGATAAACATCATCTACTTGGCAATGACAGTATCCCAACACTTGAACTGCTCCTAGGTGGGGTTCTCCCCTGTACAGACTGCAGTTGGTCCTTTCCTAAGACCTGGCTCTTATTTTTCTTATTTTTAAGGGGGTTGGAGACCACCATCATATAGCACAGCTGATAGCTTAGAACAACTTCATTAGCAATGAACTGGATGGCAAACAGTAATTCTGGATTACTAGCAGGCTCAGGGACAGCTACCAAGGTAACATGCCAACTGGTTATGTCCCATCATGCCTACAGTGTTGAGGCAGACCTTGGGGAGCCATGCCAGCATGTCTGGGTCACCATCAAGGAGCCAGGAGACTGGGTACAGGCACAACTGCTACACAACTGGTCCTTGCTCATGCTGTATCACCTCAGCTTAAAATCATGTCCCAAGGGAGAAGAAATCATGGCACCCTTCCTTCCCTATCCCACAACTGTTCATGTCTATGAGGATGCACTCAGTTCAAACTCTGTAACACTGCTGGTGATACTTGCAGAAGGATGTGCTCTGAGCCCCAGTGTTGACTGCCTGGAGACATAAATCCTCTTTACTTTTGGCTAGCTAGCAAAAAACACAGAGCAAAATATCTGTCTATAAATCACTCACAACAGCAGTGTGTGCCATTGCTGTTCTCTCTAGAGAGAGAAGGTGGGAGGCAGAGACAAAGTTTAATGTAACACTTAAAAAAACCTGTGTTTTAGTCCTGCTGTTGTCTTTAACTCTTCTGTATTCTGAGAAGGAATACATACATGTGTTTGCATAGACACACCATTGTTAGGAGGGAACATTACAGCTATTCAGACATTCTCACCTATTCATCTTTCTGCTGACAAGGGATTGGGATTATTTTTAAAGTTTAAAAACTTTATTAAAAGCCTGGCACTTGCTAAAAGCTACCTGTTAAAATAAAAGGGGAAACAAGGAAGGGGGAAGGGGGAAGGGGGAAAGGGGAAAGGGGAGAGGGAAGGGGGAAGAGGAGAAGAAAGGGGTAAGGAAAGGGGTATGACTTTGTTCATCTAATTTCTGAAAAATCAGGAGAGTATAATAATGAAGTTTTATCTAAGAAAAAAACACATCCTCAACTTTCCTTTTAAGCCTTATCAAAAGTGGTTTAGTTTCTCATAACAAGTCCTGGAGTTCCAAATATATGGCCTGTTTCTGGGCAACAGTAGAGATAGCTTCACAAGTAAGCATCATTAACCTCAGAATGGAATAATTGGTGGGGAAAATGCCAGACATTGAAGACAGCCCTTCTACTTGCTGTTTTTTCTTTTGTAGAAGCATGGCTATGCATATTTCTACTCTGTTTAATATACAACCATGTAGCTTAAGGAGTGACTGATGCTCAGTTAAACATTCAGCAGCTATGCCACTTCTCCTGGAAGCAAAAAGCCTCCTCAGGGAACAAACAAGTTGTCAAGACAATCTGCTGTCACTCTGACAAGCTAAGCTGCTGCCAGCTGAGTATCTCCTAAGGCAAGACTAGTGTCTGTGTAGTCCTCTCCTCTGGAAACAGTGCATGCTTCTAGTATGCTCTGTGTAGTCCTCTCCTCTGGAAACAGTGCATGTTTCTAGTATGCTTTTCTGTTTGAGATACATATCTCATTGCAGTCACTGAAGCTAAAATCAAGACAAGACAAGAGCTGGAGGGAAAGTGATCTTTTGGGGGGCATATAGGCAATATGATTCTTCTCCATCTCGCACTGGGTTACCGCTATTGAAATATCATCTCTTAGTGCTTAATCATTTGAAATGTATCCAACAAGACTGCAGGCTGAAGGTCTGGGCTGTCTCTTATTTGACCCCAATGATTATGCATGGACAATCATATTTGTTTCTGTTGGCATCCTTGACTAGGCATTAGGAACCACAAGAGTAAGGATGACTGATCTAGATGTGTGTCCTGCCCTTACATCATAGCATTTTATGGCAAAGTCACCCAACTCAACCAGAGGGAAAGATTTATCTACTCTGGAATGCAAATATAGATATAATTATGAATGAAAAAGCTTTAGAAGAGTCAAAAATTTATCAGTCTTTTCCTGAAATATGCTTTTCTCTGCTGCTGTGGTCTCTGGAAAGGGCCTAGAAGTCTGGATAGAGGGTGCCCTGCAAAATGAGATGAATCATCATAACTCTCATATTGAGATGGAAATTCTATCAGTGAAATATCTTGATTCAGATGACAGCAGTAAGAAAAAGAAAGAAGAAAAAAAGGAAAAGAAACCACATTTCCCCCTCCTTTTCATCCCTCTCCAGCATGCTATGCCTGTTTCGTTTATCACAGACAGAGAGCTATTCTGCACACAAAGACTCAGAGAAATGCAAAATGTTTTTCCTTTTATAGGCATTTTACAGTTGCAGAGCTCAGCTAAACACAGTCTCTTACTGATGAAAAGTCTGTTCTTTGCCAGAATTGATAAGGCTGGGTAGAGGGATGCATCATCACCAAACTTAGAGAGTCACAGTATTTACTGTGGGGTGGTCCTTGCCTAATTGACAGAGTAACTATCAATCCTCTCCCCTCTTCTCCCAGGCACTATTGGTATCTAGGACTGTTAAATATATATAACTTCTCTGTTTTCCTCTTCCTACTTTCTGCTTAAGTGTTGAATTGTATTCTTCATTTGTGAAATATGCCCCACTGGCACGTAAGTCATATTCAGAAGCAGACTGTGCTGTCATGCACAAGATCTTGAAGTTTTAGGAGCCCCTACAATTTAAGGAGCGTTATCCTTCTTCAAGCCACTACAGGTACAGGTGATCCTCAGGGAGCCAGGGAAGAGCTACCAGCAGAACTATGACAGACAGGGGATAATGTGAGTGTTAGGTCTGATTACTAGAGACAAAGAGTGCGCTGTATCAGATCAGGACTGATTGCACTGTTCATTTCCTCAAACACAGAGGCACACATAAGTCTGCCTTTACAAGAGTCACTTTTGCAAACCCCACTTTCTTTCCAACCTCCAAATGAGAGCAATTTTTGAAGAGTTACAGTTTTTATCTTTTCACAGAATCACAGAAACACCATGGTTGGAAAAGACTTCCAAGAACAAGCCCAACCATTATCTAACTCTACCAGAGCTACTACTACACCATATCCTTGAACATCATATCAATGGATTTTAAATACATCCAGGCATAGAGATTCAACCACTTCCCTGGGCAACCTGTTCTAATCTTTAATAACTTTTTCAGTATGGATTTTTTTCCTAATGTGTAACCTAAACCTCCCCTGGCATAACTTGATGTCATTCCCTCTTGTTATACAAGCTGTGACTTGGGGAGAAGAGACTGGTAACTACCTCTCCACAACCTCCCTTTAGGTAGCTGTAGAGAGCAACGTTACCCCTCAGCCTCCTTTTCTTCATACTAAGCAAACCCAGCTTCCTCAGCTGCTCCTCATAAGATGTTCTCAAGACTCTTCAGAAGCTGTGTTTCACAGATGTTCAGGTCTTACAAGTAGTATTTGTAGTAGACTAATAGTTTTCATAAGCACAGTGCACTTGAAATAAAAGCATAGAGTTTAAATGATCAAAAACATGTTTCTATGTTCATGGGTCATGGTCTTCAGGGTAAAAAATATAACAATTATTTCTGGTTTTGTTGTGGGATGGCAAATGCTGAGCCTTATGTTTTCTGCATAGCCATCTTTTGTAATACTCCTTAATTTACTAAAGTTTTCAGCTCAGCACTTTGACTTCTGTCCTTCCAAAAGAATATCCAACACTGGAGATGCCTCTGGGACAATGTCAGTCAGGAAACTGTAACTGAGTAGGATCATTCATATTGAAATCAGTTTATATGCACTATTCATTTGGCTACTTATAATTTGTTCCTAAATCTGTTCTTAAAGATTTCACTGAATCTTGACAATTTCAGTAGAAAGCTCTGAAGTGTGAGGTATGCTTACTATTGCAAATTGCTCTTTCATCAGATTTCCTGAATAATGGAAAATAAATAGCAGCACTGAACTGCTGATACCATGCCTGCTTCCTTTACCCATAATTAGCACATTCCCATTTAATGCCTTCACAGTGAACTTACATGCTCAGTAAAGTTCTGGACTACCTTTTGACTATACTCAGGTCAGAAACAGACTTTTTTCCCCTTTTATTTTTTTTTTTTTTTAAATCAGTTAGATGTGTGTGGCAGATTAGGCTGGGTGCCTCCTATTGCTGCCACATAAGTTACACCTCTGGTGTCCCCAGGTGTCCAACCCAGTAAGGTGGACACAGGAAACAGTGTATTTTATACCCATAAATCCTGCACCCTATAAATTTGCCTGAAAAGTCATTCTCTTAGAATAGAATTAGAATAGAATTAACCAGGTTGGAAAAGACCTCAAAGATCATCAAGTCCAACCTATCACCCAACACCATCTAATCTACTAAACCATGGCACTGAGTGCCTTATCCAGCCTCTTCTTAAACACCTCCGGTGATGGTGACTCCACCACCTCCCTGGGCAGCCCATTCCAATGGCAAATCACACTTTCTCTGTGAACATCTTCCTAACCAGCCTAAACTTACCCTGGTGCAGTTTGAGACTGTGTCCTCTTGTTCTGGTGCTGGTTGCCTGGGAGAAGAGACCAACATCTGCCTGTCTACAACCTCCCTTCAGGTAGTTGTACACAGCAATAAGGTCTCTTCTGAGCCCCTCTTCTGCAGGCTAAACAACCTCAGCTCCCTCAGCCTCTCCTCATAGGGGTTGTGCTCCAGACCCCTCACCAGCTTCTTCCCTCTCTGCTCCTGTGGGAGATGCTCCCTATCGGGTAAGGGTGGGGGAGTATCTCAAGGCTTCTTAGGCCTGGCTAGGCCTACTGCCAGGAGAAAAGGGGGAGGGCAGACTCAGACCTGGCCAGCCTGTCACTAGCCTAGCAGTGAGGTGGGAAGAAAGAGCCCTGGGGTTTTTTGGGTAGACTCTCACTTGGGGAGAAGGGAAGCCTTTGGGGCCTTTGGGTGTAGTGTAAGGGACTCTGTACACTTTGGGATTCTTTGCCACTATGCTTTATAATTTCTGTAAAACACTAACTGCTTTTCCATTTAAACCTTCCATCACTTTCCAATCCATTTGTGTGAGTGTCATTCTTTTGTCCCTCTTGGGGCAATAGAGGCTCTGTCCAGCCTCAAGCCAGGACAATGGGCAGCATTATTCTGCAAGAAACGTTCTGTGAAGTTAAAGTTTCCAAAGTTTCCAATATCCAGGCCATGATCTTTGCAAAGGACTGAGTTGAATATTTCTCCCTTCTATTTATTTTGCACTCCTTGTTTTACATTAAATATAGATGTATAGTACAGCTAGGGGAGGAGGAGCAGACCACAGAATTGGATCTTATCTTCAGTATCTTTTGTAGACATCTCTGTATTTCGTGTCATAAATAATCAACAACAGAAATTAACAGCATGTGCCAAAGCAGGAACCTTGTTTATCAATTCAAAGTAAGTCAGTAATATGCACTAAAAATCCAACATTCTGTAATGAAATGTTATTTTATTACTTTTTTTTAATAGAAATTCAAGCACACAAACTCCAAAGTACAGACATGCACTTATGGGTATAGAATTTTGCATAGTCTTTTTTTCAGTCCACACAGTCTTTTTCCATCTCCATATATGGGTAAATAATGACAAGCAGAAATGCTACAAAACCATGATAACATGTGCCCAGGTTTCTCATTCTGTTGCTGTTCTCACCATCTAAATAATGATGTGTTTTTTCTCAGCTCAACCAAGTGAAACCCAACAGTGGGCCTGATATGATTTCTCAATTTGCTTCTAACATAATAATTTCCAATGGAAAGCATCATCAGTTTTGAAATGCATATTCCTGTAAAGGCTTAGACTCTGAGCCCAGAAATTATTAGTTTGTCCCTGCTGTTTTCACATTGGTGTAGCTTCTTCATGTGAAAGCACAGTGACGTCCCTCCATCTCTGATCGGTATCTGGCGTGCAGTGTCACAGTGACCAGTTGTCAAAGAAGTCCTAATGGAAGGCAAATTTGTGCTACTGTGTTATCACAGGAGTGCCTGTGCTTGGCAAGGGCTGAGAGGGGCAGCAGCCATGGAAGCCCAGCTGGACTCACTTGAGGTTTGGATAACAGACACTGTCCTGCATTATGATACATGAGGTCTCAAGTTTTCTGTTCACAGAGAAATCTGAGTGCCTAATAGGTCCATGAAATCTGTGGCATTTTGTAAAATATTTGTAAATCTTGAAGGTCTTAAAAGCCTCAGCTGGAATTGGGTCCTCTTTGTGTAGCTAGCACAAACATTGGCTTGCCCAAAGAACGCATTTTCAGAGAGGATCTTGACTTAAGTTTATTTCCATTCAAAAACTACTGCTGTCAGTATTGAGTAGAGTATCTGGGCAAGGTGATATTTCCTTTGCAAGTCCTCCTGTTAGGTGAAGAGCAAGTAATTAATTCAGCTTCTTGCTCAGCTATGTGGGAAAAAGACAAAGGACAAGGTTGAACACATGATTCATATGGGGGTGACACTGAATGATCCAGTAGGTTTTCACCATGCAATTTATCAATATTTCCTTACTCATTTCCATGTGTCAGGAGGACTGCTGGAGCAAACATAGGGGAAGATATCTTTTTCCATAGGAGAAGGCTCTCTGACAGGTAATAGGGTCAAGTTCTAGTTAGATTCTGAATTTGGTCTGGCTCCCCCAGACCCACGGACAAAGACACGCACACACTCAAATTAGTAAAGTGTACAGCATGTCCCTTTATTGATTCCCAAATACAGACCAGCCAGAATGTAATCATAGAGGCCAGGGTCCAGGTGCCACTGATTTTTCCCGTTGCAGCTGCACTGGTCGGAGGCCAGTAGGCATGATTCTTCCTGAGCATCTCTGTGGGGACAAGATGTCCCTCTATCACAGCTGCCTCAGCTCCCAGGGAGAAGTGTGTCTTCTGTTATTGTAGGGTGGTCCAGCCCCTGCCCCTGCAGATTTAGGCAGAGCATGCAGGGAGAGGTGCCAAACCCCACCTCCACTTGCATAATAGTGATATCTGACAGGTTTGGGGGCCACAGGCACTGGCGAGTTGGGGGATGGGGCACTTTGTTTTTTTCCCAGCCATCCTTGTATGCTTTCCCAATCAGCCTTGCCTTCAAGACTCCCTCCTGCCAATTCCTTATCTCAGAGCAACATCTCAGAGCAACATCATCTTCCTATGCAGTCGAAAATATTCATGGGCCAGCAAGGGACCATTTCCTAATTAACCTGTCCTAATACAGGGCAATGTAGTCTACAGGTAAAAAAACCGGCTAGCCTTATCCTGCTGATTATTTTGTGGAGCAGATACCTTTTAATTATAACTCTTTGCTTTTCTTCTCAAATAAAGAGTGAGCCATTATCACAACTACAGCCTGCTCCCTGGTTGTCCCAACATTGCATTGTCCAGCCTTGCCTAGGATATATTTCATGCACTGTTTGAATGGCAGTGTTACCTTATGTTAAGGACAATCACCAGCCTGAGCTATGGTTGTAGCCAGGAAGGGGTTGGCCTCTTCTCCCTAGCAACCAGCACCAGAACAAGGGGACACAGTCTCAAGCTGCACCAGGGGAAGTTTAGGCTTGAGGTGAGGAGAAAGTTCTTCACCGAGAGAGTGATTCGTCATTGGAATGGGCTGCCCGGGGAGGTGGTTGAGTCTCCATCCCTGGAGGCGTTCAGGAGGGGACTGGATGTGGCACTTGGTGCCATGGTCTAGTTGTGAGGTTGTGGTTACAGGTTGGACTTGATGATCTTCAAGGTCTCTTCCAACCTTGGTAATTCTATTCTATTCTATTCTATTCTATTCTATTCTATTCTATTCTATTCTATTCTATTCTATTCTATTCTATTCTATGCTTTTTGTGGTGACTGGCATTAAATAGAGAAGCTGCAATTACAGTGGATGAGCAGGTAAATTAGGTAGCTGCTTGATTTTGATTATTTTAACCTTGCTCCATCAATCATCTGCAGTGCCTAGCAAGTGCATGAACAATTATGAACCTTAAACAAATGCACAGAACTCTATTGTAATTAGAGAGGTATTTCTAGTCTCAGAATGCATTTTAAAATAAGTACATTCAGAAAGCTGTGTCTTGGAGAGAGACCTGGGGATATTTGTTGGCAGTTGACTGAATATAAGTCAGCGGTGTACCCAGATGACCAAGAAAGTCTGTAGCATCCTGGCTTGTATTAGAAACACTGTGGCCAGAAGGAACAGGTGTGACCGGTTTAGGCTGTGCCTTTAAGAAAGGGACACTTTCTGAACACTCTGGGCGAATGTTTTGATATTAGAATGAAAACAATGATATGCTAATTCAATTTCATTGGTGAGACCCAGTTGCAGTTTTTTTGTTTAGTCTTTCAGTCGGGGAGTCAGTCTGCAGTCGTCTTCTTCTTCCCCCTGTACTGTGAGCTGGCCTGCTTTTCTCCCTGAAGCAACAGCTTGCTATGCAGGAATGATTCTTGCTAAACAGATAAGAGAAAACTAACTTTTTGCATTCGCTTTGAGCTTTAACAAGTTTTCACCCTTTTAATTACCTTCCTTTCTCTTTCTCTCTAACCCTTTTGGGAAAAAGGGGAGGTAGGGAGGGAGAAGGGAGGGACAGGCCGAACCCCCTGGCCGAAGGGGGGTTGGGGAAAGGTTTCCTGTATTACATACTTTGCTGTATATTTCTGTATATATTGTAAATATTGTATATTTTTGTACATATTCATTGCATTCCATATCTGCTTGTAAAATACAGCTTTCATCTGCTTCTCCGGCTGAGTTAGCTGTGGAATTCTTTTGTGTGTGGGGGGGGAACCTTCCTACTCCACCACAACAGGGAAGTGATCATCCCCCTGTACCCAGCACTAATGAAGCCACACCTCGAGTGTAATGTTCAGTTCTGGGCCCCTCACTACAAGAAGGACATTGAGGTGCTGGAGCTTGTCCAGGGAAGGACAACAAGACTCATGAGGAGCCTGGAGCACATGGCCTACGAGGAGCATCTGAGAGAGCTAGGGTTGGTCAGGCTGGAGAAGCAGAGGCTGAGGGGAGACCTCATCAGTCTCTACAAACTACCTAAAGGGAGGTTGGAGTGAGGAGGGAGCCAGCATCTTCCCCTTGGTGTCAAGTGACAGGACTAGAGGAAATGGTTTCAAGCTGTGCCAGGGGAGGTTTAGGCTGGATGTTAGGAAATATTTCTTTACCAAAAGGGTTATCAAACATTGGAATGGTCTGCCCACGGCAGTGGTAGAGTCACCTGGAGGTGTTTAAGCAGCGTGTGAACCTGGCACTTGGGAACATGGTTTAGTGTTGACCCTTCAGTGCTGGATTAAGGGCTGGAGTGGATTATCTTTGAGACCTCTTCCAACCAGATGTATTCTCTGATTCTTTGAAAACTCAGTTCACATGCACATGTAAAATCTTACATATGTTTTTTCTCTGTGATTTTGGTATTTTACAGTATCTGGAGCCTTTTTGTTTTATGCAGTTTAGTGATTTGTCATCAACAATTGCCGTCTCACTCACAAGCAGCAGTTAAACCCTGTAGCTAGATTTTAATGGCATGAATAGCTCTGTGGCCATCAACGGCACATAAAAGTTGCACCTACCAAGCTGTAAAAAAATGGCTGATGATCTGAACTCAACTGGCGGTTCCTAAGACAACAGAATTTATTTATCTCCTGCAGGATCTACAACAAAATCCCTCATGTATTTTCAGATTCTCTCAGTATCTAGCAAAGGATGAAAAGTAACTAAACAATAAGATTTAAAAAGCGTGTTTTGTTTAAAGTGATTAAATCATCCCAGTCACCTTTAACCCTGTGAACTGCTCATGAAGCAGTTTCTATCCCAGGTCTGACATTAAAATTTGACCTTTTTTCAGGGGCCTTTTGGGGATTGCTTAAGCATTAGACTGTAAATTAAAATAACTTAGCACCTACCCCATGAATAGCTTGGCAATCTGCCCAGCAGGGCCAGCATGGCTGACTAGACAGACTGAACTATGTCACTATAAACTATTCTTGTACCTCAGCTAGAGCCTTCGGGATATCAAATTTCTAAATACTAGAAACAAACCCAGCTACTTAATATTATATGTTTTAACACTTCAAAGCCTGGCCTGAATTGTGCCTCCCTTAAATAATTTCTAATTTACCCAGAAGACTTCTTGTTCCTTTCTGGTCCCAGCAGTTTAGAAGTGCTCAGTGCCTCACTCCACAGCAAAGCCTCAAGGAACAAATGGCCTCAACAGAGGCAAAAGAAAAGTGTACGGCATGTGGTAGGCCAAGGATCACAGACTGCTCCTCCTCTTTGAACCCACATTTTCAAAGACCATAACACTAATGAGTAGACACTGGGCAGTATTTTCTCCTTCTACATTTACAAATTGAAATTAAAAAAGCCTTTAATTCCAGCAGAAAACTCATGGATTTTGCACTCCAAGAAAGTGACTCCCTGCAGCTCACAGTTAGTCTCTGTCACATCCTTGAAAATGACACTTTTTAAGCCCTTGAAAGCCGTGGTGGTGAGAGGTTCAGTTCTCCCCCACATACAAAGAAACCACGGCTAACTCAGTCAGAGAAGTGAAAATGGACAAGCTATATTTACAAGCAGGATGAAATGCAGATGAATATATACACAATATACAGTATTTACAATATATACAGAAATATACAACAAAGAACGTAACACAGAAAAGACCTTTCCCTCCTCCAGGAAAGAGGGTCCCCACTCCCCCTTCTCCCCCTTTCCCCTTTTTTTTCCCAAAAAGAGTTAGAGAGAGAAAAGGTAATTATTAAGGAGGAGATTCTCTTAGCTCAAAGCGTATGCAAGAATTAGTTTCTTACCTGTTAGTTGAATTAGTTCAAGGCCAACTCCGTCCAGCATAGAGGAAAGAGAGCAGCTGTTCAGAGGGACTGAAAACAGAGTGAGCTGACTGAGATTCAAACTGAACTAAAGCTAAAATTTTAAAGTTGCATTCTACCAATCTACCAATGAAATTCGTCTAGACTTTATCTTTGTTTTCAAAACCTTCAGCCAGAGTGTTCCAGTAACTGTCCCTTTCTTAAAGGCACAGCCTAAAACAGTCACATAAGCATTCAAAATGGTCTTGTTAGTTTTAGCACTGACTAATTCATCAACAATTACCAAGAACACAATAAAGTTTCGATTAATTGCTTGCTTATGGATAAGACTTGCCACACAGAGCTTCTTATAGCCTGGTAAAATCACCATGTAGTCAACTGCAGGAAAAATCCTTCTGGTCATTCAGTAAACTTCCACAGTTTTATGCAAAAGTCAGAAGTGCAAAGTGAGTTGATCAAAGGCCAGTGATTTAATTGTTGTTTTCAGCTTCTTATTTTAAAAATATGACATTTATTAAATACACTGCATAGGTAAAGCCTGTGGATAAAACCAAAGGAAAATATATGTCTTAAGATATCTGGTCCAAATGATGAATAACTTAAAAATCTGTTGGTTGCGTGGAAATCTTTCTGTGATTGCATTTTCATCTGGATTACAGACTTTAAGTCAGAAAGCCTATTATAATAGTCTAAACTGATTTTCTGCCATAAAATCACAAATAACTTTTATCTCTGTGAATATAATGACATGTAATTGAACTAAAAGTTCTATATTTTTTAAAGCCTAGCCCATGATAATTTAATGATTTCCTGCAATAATGTACCACATGTCTCAATAAATGTTTCCAGTGGTTAATTATACACAGAGCTGATTACAGTTTGAAATTGCCTCAGTTCTGTTTCCAGGCACTGCATTTAGACTTTGTCCTAATCCTCAAAATGAAGATTTGAGTTTTCAGCACATTTTTCTAAAAAGTTGTGCAGTTCAAATTGTCTTCAGCCAAGATCACTTAAGCCATCCTCCTTAAATTTATTCACTCAGAATGTCAGTGTGGATTGCTGTCAGATAAATATCTTCCACTAATGTTATCATATTAATTTCCTTTGTCTTTCTTCTTCTTCTTCAGTATGCTCTATTTTGCCACACAGTCTATATATTCCAGTATGGAGATGTGGCATTGGATGTGTTTTTCACTTTTGTTGTAGTGGTGCTAATATAAAATAAAGTCTTCTGCTAACACTTATCAGAGGAACCAGCTGGGTTATTAGGCAATGCAAATCCTAATGTGCAGCTTATAATTTTCCCATTTTAACTAGTTAAATAAATAAACATAGAATGCTCTGGAAACACAGACCTCAAATCCAATGTTATTACCTTCCTGAGAATAATTTAACTAAAATCTCTCTCCTGCCTCCTTTGTTTTGCTGTTATGCCAAGGATAGTATTTATAGCATTCTTGCATTTTAGAGTAATCCTTTTTTTCCCCTATATATTGTACTTCAAAATTGCCCCAACAAATATTTTAACAACTTCTCATGATGAATTATTAAAAACAAAACCAAAAACAACACATGGAGGGGAAGGGATTTCCAACACTTCCCCAGCTAAGTTTCTGTTTGTATTATCCTATGTTCCTTATGGGGATTTCCCCCCCCCCCGTCTTTTCAACCAACCTGTTGCTTTTCTTATTCTTCCTGTGCACTTATCTTGTGCAACCACTTTATATCTTTTCAGTGATCTTTTAGTAATTCAGCAGAAATATTTATCCTTTTAAAAGGAAAAAAAAATCTCTTATCCTCTGTGTACTGCATCAGTCTCTTTGGTTTTATTAACTTTGAAGAGATGGCATTTCTTAACAATCTTTATATTAAACTAGTTTGTAACGAGTTTTTGAACTCTCACCACTGTTCTTATTTTTTTGTTTGTTTGAGGCCTTATCAGCTCTATCTTTTAAACTGGCTTCAGACTTCATAGAAAATAAAAACTGGATATTCAAGTAGATGGCTTTAGTACATACTGAAAGTATCATAGATATAGGCAGTTAATTTACTTAGAATCACATGTAAATAAAGAATAAAGTTATCATAGAATCATCATAGAATCAACAAGGTTGGAAAAGACCTCAAAGATCATCAAGTCCAACCTGTCACCACAGACCTCAGGACTACTAAACCATGGCTTCAAGTGCCACATCCAATCCCTTTTTGAACACCTCCAGGGACGGTGACTCCACCACCTCCCTGGGCAGCACATTCCAATGGCTAACAACTCTTTCTGTGAAGAACTTTCTCCTGACCTTGAGCCTAAACCTCCTCTGGTGCAGCTGGAGACTGTGTCCTCTTGTTCTGGTGCTGATTGCCTGGGAGAAGAGACCAGCCCCCACCTTGCTACAACCTCCCTTCAGGTAGTTGTAGATGGCAATAAGGTCTCCCCTGAGCCTCCTCTTCTCCAACTAAACAACCCCAGCTCCCTCAGCCTCTCCTCATCGAACTTGTGCTCAAGTTCTGCAGTTAAAGATTTTGTTTCCCTATTTTCAAGTAGCAGCTGTGGAAATTAAGTTAAGGTTGTATTCATTACAAAACCATACACATTCTGGATACTCACATAATGTCAAAGGGGGAAAAAAACATCTATGTGATTTTTGTGTTAGAACTTATACATAAGCATCATTGCCTTAGTATACCTTAACTGTGAGGAGCACATTTACTTATTTAACACTGAGAAGACAAAAATATTAAAGTTATTAGAAGGTAGAAACCCATAAACCTGGTTTTCTTCAAGTACCAAAGACAGATGGATACTCAAAGAGACAGGATCTTACCTGCATAAACAGCACCAATGCTGTTCAAATGAAAAAACACTAAAGTTCTTGCAACCACATTAATTTTCAGGAAATTTTATATTGTCAGAACTTTGTCAGAAGTGTAAATAAACATCTGGCCCAGTAAGTAATAGATACTCTCAAGCAGACCGTTTTTTGGCTTGGAAGGGAAGTCAGTCACACCAAAACCTAACCCACAGCTGATACAATCATTTCTTTGGCCATTAGTCTCTTATTCATTCAGCTCCCATGAAGATTAACTGACACAGCATACTGGGAGTTATTCTCTCACCTTCACACTAATTGCACATATGGTGGCCATCCATCAGAGAAAAGAAGATATTCTGGTTTCTCAGAGGGAGAAAACAAGTGGATACATATTCTCCATGGAAAATACGTAAGGTCAAACTTAAGCTGAATATTAGAAAATAAGGCTGCTACGAATTCATACTTCTCAAGATGATAGTTTATCAAAATCACTGCACTTGACAGTAAGAAAACAAAATCTGTGAATAAAATACCTTTTGCAGGGAAAAGTAATGATTCCAGAATATAAAATATCTGTTTGTCTGATGTTTGTTTAATGATAGACTTCAGCTGCAACAGAAGGAAATACTGATGATATAATTTGATAATTTTCTCCTCTAATCTTATCTCTGCTGAAATAGAAATGTCTTGATGTTTTGATTCTGACTGAAAAGCTTCAAATCATAGGACATTTTAGAGTTGTGCATTTTCATTAACTTTGATGGAGTTGTTCCAAATTTATGGTAGAGTGAGCTATACACAAACTAGAATTTAAGGCGGTTCTAATTTGAACAAATCACGGTAGAAGACACAGACACTTCCTGATGCTGTTTCTGATTGCTCAGGAACCCCTACTGAGTGCCCCGCAGGTTCCTAGCCTGATCACCCTCCTTGGTTTTTTTTGCAGTTTCCCTATTCATTGTCCTCAAACACAAAGCAAAATTGGGGAAATTGACTAGATGATTGCTAGTTGTTCCTTCAGACTCACCCTCCCTTGAAGATATTTCTTTTCTTACATTCTCTGCCTTATTAGGAATTCATTATAATCCAAAATAGATGGAATCCATTGTCTATCAGAAAAAATGTAATATTGTAGCCATCACAGAAACATGGTGGAATGTCCCACAGCACTGGAGTACTAAAATTAATAGCTATAAACTTTTCAGAAGGAATAGGTAAGGAAGCACAGGCAGTGGCATGGCCCTGTATGTCAGGGAGTATGGATGGTTATGATAAAGTTGAGTGTTTATGGGTAAGAATCAGGCAGAAAGCCAACAAAGCAGATATCCTGCTTTGTTGAGACAGATAAATTATTCTTTAGGCATTTGGTAGAAGTCTCTCAGCTGCTGGTCTGTGTTCTTGTGGTAGACTTCAACATCCCTAATGTCTGCTGGAAATACAGTACAGCAGAGGGAGAACAGTCCTGGAGGTTCCTAGAGTGTGCAGAGGATAACTTCCTGAAATAGCTGGTGACAGAGCCAACAAGGGGAAGGTGCCCCACTGCACCTGTTGTTTGTGAACAGAGAAGGACTTGTGGGCAATGTAATGAATGGGGGGCTATCTTGGACTCATGTAATGATAGAGTTCACAATTGTTGGAGGGGTGAAGAGAAGGATCAGCAGAACTGTCACCTGGGAATTATGGTGGGCAGACTTGGGCCTGGTTTAGAGACAGGTGGACAGAATCTCTTGGGAGGTAGTCCTGAGGGATCCAAGAAGTACAGGAAGGCTGCGCACTGTTCAAGAGTGAACTCTCACAGGCACAGGAACAGGCTTATTCCCATGTGCTGAAAGAAGAGTCCACGGGGAAGAAGGCTAGCCTGGCTAAATATGTTTTGTTGCTGCTTAGAGGGAAAAGAAGAATCTGTGTTCACTGGAAGAAAAGGCGGGCCACTCAGGAGGACTGCAAGATTGTCATGAGACTATGCAGGGAGAAAATTAGAAGGGCCAAAGTTCAACTAGAAATGAATTTGTCTTCATCTCTTCAAGAGAACAAGAAACGCTTCTACAAATACATTAGCAACAAAAGGAGGACTAAGGAGAATCTCTGTCCTTTGTTGGATTCAGGGGGAACATAGTGTTTTAGCATGAGGAAAAGGCTGAGGTATTTCATAGAATCATAGAATCAATAAGGTTGGAAAAAGACCTCAAAGATCATCAAGTCCAACTTGTCACCCAACACCTCAAGATTAACTAAACCATGGCTTCAAGTGCCACGTCCAATCCCCTCTTGAACAGCTCAAGGGACGGTGACTCCACCACCTCCCTGGGCAGCACATTCCAATGGCTAACAACTCTCTCAGTGAAGAACTTTCTCCTCACCTCAAGCCTAAACTTCCCCTGGCACAATTTGAGACTGTGTCCTCTTGTTCTGGTATTGGTTGCCTGGGAGTAGAAACCAACCTCCTCCTGCCTACAACCTCCTTTCAGGTAGTTGTAGACAGCAACAAGGTCTCCCCTGAGCCTCCTCTTCTCCAGGCTAAACAATCCCAGCTCCCTCAGCCTCGAAACTTTTGATACATTCTGGCAATTTTCATATTAATACAAGGTTATTAATATTTTGATTAATATTGTAGTATCATTTGTAAATAAAGGAAATATTATCTCTTTTGACAGTTATCCTTACAACCACCCATACAAGGTAAAAAGCTTATGGCAAACAAGAGGGAAGGGATGTAAGGCATAACTTCTGTGTTACTCTGTGTTTTTGCCATATGAATTAAAAAAAACACCTAATTTTGGACTGCCACTGCACATGCTTTTAGAATACTGACTCTTTGAACAAGTATGAATTCTTTAGTAGGTGCAAGAATAGAAATGAGAGAAATGCAGATAAAGTTGTTTCAATAAAAAAAAAAAAAGACAAAGAGGCTCTCATCAGGTCCCATCAGAGCTTTAGATAGCAGTATAGTGCTCTTTAAAATCTCAAATAATTTAGATTGCAACAAATAGATATTCTTTCCTGATTTAAGTAGGCCTAGTGAGAAATGAAAAAGGCAAATTGAAGAGCAGGCTTGTTTTTGAGTGGTATACACTCGACTGCATGTTTCTTACTGTGCAAGTAAAACAGTTTCTAGCTCCTGTTTAAGCCATTAGATCATCCTCTCAAATAATAACCCCTTCCATTTCAGCTAATCATTCCTGTAGTGAGACCAGTAACTTTTGTTTGATTGAATCATGCCTTGTGTTTGACTAATGCAAAACTTTCAGAGAGACATAGCAAAAGACATGTCACTTCCCTTATACCATTTTCAAAAGCTTAATCCCTGCCATTGCTTGAAAGTCTGAATTTGTCTGTCTTTTGCTTTCAGCTGTCTGCTGCTAAATTAAGAAAGCATTTAGAATGGTAGTCAGCAAGACTAACTGAACTCCAGGGAGGTAATCTCCCTGGACTCTATCTACAGGCAGAAACAGGACCCCCTTGGGAGTAATTCAGAGCACCAGGACTTTGTCTTCTGCTCTGATTGTCCCCATGACAATACTATTTTTCTATACAGAATAGAGAAAAAACCTTTACAGGCAAGGTTGTGAACTGAGAATTAACCTGGGTAAATATCACATCCTACAGCTTCATTTATTATTCCATGCTGGAATGTGTCCAGAGAAGGGCCACGAGGATGATCAGAGGGCTGGAGCACCTCTCCTACGAGGACAGACATGCAGGAGTTGGGGCTGTTCAGGATGGAGAAAAGATGGCTCCAAGGTGACCTCATTGTGGCCTTCCAGTATCTGAAGGGGGCCTACAGGAAGGCTGGGGAGGGACTTCTCAGGCTATCAGGTAGTGATAGGACTAGGGGGAATGGAATGAACTGGAGGTGGGGAGATTCAGGCTGGACATGAGGAGGAAGTTCTTCACCATGAGAGTGGTGAAGCCCTGGAATGGGTTGTCCAGGGGGTGGTTGAGGCCCTGTCCCTGGAGGTGTTTAAGACCAGGCTGGATGAGGCTCTGGCCAGCCTGATCTAGTGCAGGGTGTCCCTGCCCATGTCAGGGGGTTGGAACTAGATGATCCTTGTGGTCCCTTCCAACCCTGACTGATACTATGATACCATGTACTCTGTAATCAGGTTGCCTTTAAGTTCCCCTTTCAAGAAGACAAGTGGAACAACTTAAGCACAACTTTCCTCTTTCAAATCCAGGACCCATGCATTTAACTTTTCATTGGAATTCTTAATTTAATTGCATCAGAAATATTTATCAATCTCATTCATTACTTCATTTGTATAAAATAATCAAAGTTGAACACAGAGGCAACTCAATCCTTCTTTTTAATTTCCTATTTACAATCTCCTTGTCTAAACATTCAGGAATCCCAAAAGGCAATTTTCTTGTTTAGATGGATTCTTTTAAATTTAATATTTTATTTTTTTTAATCACAGGGAGGTCCTCTGGTGGCCCTGACTTTTTTTGAGAGAAAGAAGGTACAGTCAGATGAGACCTCACCAACTCACACACTTTGAGGCCAGAGAAAGGAATCATTTGAATCTACATTGTTCAGAACAAATCTATGTCTTTTAAAATCTTCTTTATTCCACTTCTTGAGTTCTTGTGGTAATGTCTAACTCATCTCCCAGTCAAGTTTTTCCACATATCTAATCAGCACATTCACTGAGGAAAACGAAATCAGCCTGTCTTGTCTCACATTAAGTAAACTCCGAGGATAATTCAGAATCTTTTCCTTAAATTGCATTTTGACGTCATATTCTCCATTAGCTTTCTGTAGTCCATTCTAAAACATCCATTCTTTAGATGGCTGTCTAACCTGATTTCCCTTTTGCTGCTGCCCATCTCTAACACGTGAACCTATATGCCAAAGTAGAGCACTCAAAGTTGGACACTCTTCTTCACAAAATGTCTCTGGTACTAGGTACATTTTTAATAGAAATCATCAATTCAATTAATTCAAACAGTTGGCATCACTGATAATATATTCTGGACTGACTTTTTCCCTTTTTTCCTATTTTTTTTTAGTGGGTTTTGTTTTTGCTTTTTACAGCAGCATTATATTTCTGACTCTTATTCAATTTGTGGTAATTATTATTCCCAGATCATTTTCTGCAGTAATACTGTCGAGACAATAAGTCCCCATTTTGTATTTATGCATTTAATTTCTCCTTATGCGAAGCACTTTGCTTTTGTCTGCACTACTTTATTCTTGTTGATATCAAACCATCTCTCTCATTTAGCACAGACATTTTGAATTTTCATCCTGTCTTTCAGTATGTATGAGGCAGGAAACCATCCACGAATTTTCCAAATCACTTCTAATGAAAGGTCAGAGGCATTGACAAAACTGTTCAGTAATACCACACCAAGGCAGGCTTCTCTGATACTTGCTGGAAATGTGCTTTTTGACTGACAGTGAACAGCTGATAAACAGAATATGGCACAAAATGTCCTATTTCCCATGTGCTTGTCAGGCAATCACCCATTTAACTTTACTAGATATTTCAGCAAGCAGATCCATATTACAAACAGTATACGGGAATATGGGTAGGATAGGATAGGATATGGATGGGATGGGATGGGATGGGATGGGATGGGATGGGATGGGATAGGATAGGATAGGATAGGATAGGGATAGGATAGGATAGGATAGGATAGGATAGGATAGGATAGGATAGGATAGGATAGGATAGGATAGGATAGACCAGACCAAACCAGACCAGGTTGGAAGAGACCTTCAAGATCATCACATCCAACCTATCACCTAACACCACCTAACCAACTAAACCATGCAACCAAGTACCCTATCAAGTCTCCTCATAAACACCTCCAATGATGGTGACTCCACCACCTCCCTGGGCAGCCCATTCCAATGGGCAATCACTCTCTCTGTGTAGAATTTCTTCCTAACATCCAGCCTAAATGTTCCCCTGGTGCAGCTTGAGACTGTGTCCTCTTGTTCTGGTGCTGCTTGCCTGGGAGAAGAGACCAACCTCTGCCTGTCTACAACCTCCCTTCAGGTAGTTGTGGAGAGCAACAAGGTCTCCCTGAGCCTCCAATATGTAGTATTTTATGGTTGATTTAGTTTACAATAGAAATGCAGTTTCTGCAATAAAAGCAAAGAAAAAGTACAAAAGCAGCTATATAAACACAAGTGTTTTCCAGTTTCTACTACATGATGGAATAAACCACAGTCCTATAGAAATAATGAAAAAGATATTAAAATGACCCAAATTGCATCTACAAATTCTATTTTTATCACACAGTGAATACATTCAGTCATTAGTTCCAGCCGCTTCTTTGTTTTGATTGCTCTCTGAGCTGTCAGAACATCAAGAATTAAAAATCCAGTTTTTCCAAAGCACATACACATCTCTGGAGAGAATGAAAATGGTATTACAGCTAACATTGTTTCATTCTGGCTAATGGTATTCTTCTGCCTCTGCAAGAAAAATCAGTAATAAGTAAATACAACAAATATTGCAGGAATAATGGACCATGTTTGCCTAAACACAAACTACACAGTTTAGTTTTCCTCTGAAAAGGTTCAGAGTTGTGTTATAAAGAAAAATCTAATAAATTGCTTTAATGGACTTCATAGTTGATTTTTTGAAATCATAATTAACACGGTGATTCTCCCCCTCTACTCTGCTCTGGTGAGACCCCACCTGGAGTACTGTGTCCAGTTCTGGTGCCCCTATTATAGGAAGGATCTGGATGTGCTGGAGCGTGTCCAGAGAAGGGCCATGAGGATGATCAGAAGGCTGGAGCACTCCTACTATGAGGACAGGATGAGGGAGTTGGGGCTATTCAGTCTGGAGAAGGGAAGGCTCCCAGGAGACCTTATTGTGGCCTTCCAGTATCATGGTAATGATAAGACTAGGGGGAATGGAATAAAAATAGAAATGGGAAGATTCAGATTGGATGTTAGGAAGAAGTTAATTTGAGATATACACATCTTGGCATTGTTGGATTTTGCCCATACCATTCCCAGTTTATTTATAGAAGCATGTATGCACATGTGCATATGCATACATACTTTTAAATAATTGTCCACCTATATACATCTGTATTAAAAATACATTTTTTTTATATATGCATAGGTAAAGTATATTTATATAATTAGCAGAGAGTGTGTGTCTGTAAATAGTGACCTCATTAGACTGAGACCAAGACAAGGAAGGACTACAAAACTGCTCTGCTCAGTTAGTAAGAAGAAGGTGCAGTATTTAGAAATGCTGAGAGAGTAAAGAATTAGGATATAAGAACTGTCAAAGTTGGTGAATTCAAACACCTGTCTTGTGGAGGGGTTTGAGAAAAATAAGATCAATGATTAGAGTGAGGTGTCCCTGCCCATGGCAGGGGGGGTTGGAACTAGATAATCCTTGAGGTGCCTTCCAACCCTAACAATTCTGTGATTCTAGGACACTAAGGATATTTTAAGTTTACAATATGAAACAGCCAAAGAAAACATCTTAGATCCATGATATCAACATAGAGATGAGATATTGTTAACTGGCTGACTGTAAAACTAGCATAAGAATGGTTGCTGCTATGTATATTACTGCTATTTGTTGCTTTAAAAATCACAAACCACTCTGTATCACTGTGGTCTTAGGAATACTCACTGTGAAAGGGATCTTAGGTTTTGCCTTCAGCAAAAAATTATGCTGTTTTAGAAGAATATGAGATCCATGTAGTAGTAATAATAATAATAGCCTGCTTAACTGTAATGAAACATATTTTATTGATTATTTTTGGTTAGTTACAAAGATCAGCTTCAATATTAAAGCATAATTATAGCATACACCAGGTGAATGCCATTCTCTTTAACTAATTACCATGGGGATGGCCTCATTACAGTCTATGATAGAGTTCATTCATTTTTCAAAAGCTATGTGTTTCCATTAAATGTGAATCAAGATTTTAGAGTAAATAATTAAAAGGCACAATGCCCTTTTACAGTGACCTTCAAGCAAGATGGGAGAATAAAGGCCTACCTATGGTAAAATAATGAAATTTATCTAAGCAACAGATCCTAAATTTAATAGTTGCATATGGGAGAGGAGAGGTTCGGAGAGGAGAGGTTCGGAGAGGAGAGGTTCGGAGGGGAGGGGAGGGGAGGGGAGGGGAGGGGAGGGAAGGGAAGGGAAGGGAAGGGAAGGGAAGGGAAGGGAAGGGAAGGGAAGGGAAGGGAAGGGAAGGGAAGGGAAGGGAAGGGAAGGGAAGGGAAGGGAAGGGAAGGGAAGGGAAGGGAAGGGAAGGGAAGGGAAGGAAGGGAAGGGAAGGGAAGGGAAGGGAAGGGAAGGAAGGGAAGGGAAGGGAAGGGAAGGGAAGGGAAGGGAAGGGAAGGGGTGAGGTGAGAAGAGGTGAGAAGAGGTGAGGTGAGGTGAGAAGAGGTGAGAAGAGGTGAGAAGAGGTAATGGTTATGCCATAAATGAAAGCTTGATGGGACTCTCTAGAGTGCAGGTTAGATTTCGTGAAAAGACACAGGAGGCAGCTCCTGGTTAAAATGCTTACTGGTTCTGCTAACATAAAAAAAGGGGTCTCCACTGCTAAATAATACGTTGTGTTACCTGGCATCTGAATTTAACAAGAGCTATGGGCTTGACATATGCTGCCTCACCCAGCTGATGCCTAAATATTAAGTCCTTAGAACAGCAATAGTTGTGAAGGCAATTTCTGGAGAGTCTCAAGTGCAAGCCGGTGAAAGAGTAGTGATTTAAGACATCTTCAGATGAAGAGGCTCCTTACCTGCATTTAAATGAATCCACCATATCTCCTTCTGGAAGTTTTCAAATACAGTTTCCTCTCAGCCTCTGTTATCAGTGGAGGGAATGTGAGCATTTGCACAAAAATAATTGTTCAGTTAGGCACTTCAAGTGTAGACATAGGCCAGTGCTGTAACTTGGGCAGGAAGTGCTGTCAGAGAGAGACTACAGAGTGGCTACTGGAGCATCATTACATAGCTCTAGTAAACAGAAGGGTTGAGGTGGAGATAAACAGAACAAGGCGGACAGAAGGGGCCATGAGCAGACAATATTAGTTTTTGTTTCCCCAGAGGAAGTATACAGCAAAACCAAGACTTAAGATAAACCTTTGAGCAACAGTGCATAATATCCAGTACCATGGAAAAAGCCTAAGTTGTGGCTTTAATGTCATGGGGAAAAAAGGCTTCCTAAAACATTTCTCACAGAAGTCTAGTACAGTAATAACACTCATTACATTCAGAATTTTGCTATATTGCTCAGAACGTCAATGTCAGTGGAAAATAGGACAACCAAAAGTTTGTTTTTTCAAGCAAAATGTGGTTTCCAGGCCTTGGGGTCTAAGTTCTGGGAGCTTTGAGGATGCAGATAGAAAGTTTTCAGAAGAACCTACCACTACAGACTTTGTTGAAAACCATATTTATGTACCTGAGCATGTGATTTGGTTTTCAGTGCATGTGAAATCTATTGTCTTAATAAGGTGAGCTGGATGAGAGCAATTAGATGCATATACACTGACTGCAGGATTATGAGATATTGGGATAAATAAAGTTGAAAGGGACTCAAGAGACCTCTAATACATCCTTCAACTGTGATTAGGCCAAGTAGCTGAGTACTTTATCCATCCGAGTCTTGGACACCTTTGAAGTTGAAGACTATGCAACCTCTCTAGGCAACCTTCTCCACTGCTTGACCATCTTCATGAGGACAAAATCTTCTCCTCAGCTCAGTGTCTTCTGAACATCAGTTCTTCAGTTTACGCCCACTACCTCTTGTCCTCCCTTGCTCCACTGTAGAGCAGCTGGCATCATCTCAGTAGGGCACTGGGGGACTGGTAAGTTCCCTCAGATCATCTTTTCTTCAGGCTGAATGAGCCCAACTACTTGTAGTACACATGTTCCAGCCACCAACCATCTTGGTGGCCCCTTGTAGAATTCACTTGAGTTTGGATCTTTCTTTCATTGAAGTTTCAATAAAGTACATCATTTCAAATACTTATGACTGAGAACAACCTTTTTTGTCACATAACAATCCAATATTTCCCAGTTCTTTGCTCACAACACTAGAGCTGGCCAGTGCAGTGCAAATGGGTTTATGCCTAAAACACACCAATTCCTATTTCTAGTCAAATCAAGTTTGTACAGGATAGCTTGTTTGGGAAGACACAGCATTTCCCAGCTCTGGGTGAACTGCAGTTGCATTCAGAACAATATCTATGAATAATAGGCATTCAGTACAGAAATGTTTACAACAAAGTTGGATAGCAAGAGAAATAGCTAAACATAATCCAGAGAAAGAGTGGCAAACCAATCTCATTCAAAACCCTATTTCTTCTCAACCAGAAATAGAGTGCCAAAGATAAAAAGACTGAGCTCCTGGGAAATATTGCCTGGGGTTGTATTGCACTGTGCACATAACTGGTGATTTGGCTGAACATGCAGTTAGAAGGAGCTCTGATGAATACAGGCTTTAAAGGTATCTAAAAACTGTGGTGTATGTTTGAATTATAAAGGATTAAATAAGTACACCAAATTGCTTGCCTTTACAAGTAATATGCTGTATTCTGTGCTTAGAATGAAAAAATCTCAGCACTTGGATTCTGAGAAAGCTGTTAAATTATTTTCACTCTAATTAAATGCACAGCATACCTCTCTTTTTCTCAGCTCAGCATGGAGAGAGGCCTTGTGTAGCCAGACTGCTTATTGTAAAGCATGAGCACATGCTCACTTTTTCTATTGAAGACAAAGTCATAATTTTAAAAGGACAAGACAAAAAGAAACAAACATAGAAGTAGACTAAACTGAGTTTTATTACTGCCCTAAACATAAATTGCTCTGGTTGAATAATCAGACACAGTCTGCCCAGCTCTCTTGGCAGGCACAGACGTCATTTCTGCACCTCAGGTTTCATAAGTAGCAAAACTATAGGCTCCATTCCTCTCTGAGCCTTCCAAAATGATTGAATCTTAGAACGGTTTAAGTTCAAAGGGACCTTTGCAGGTCACCTAGACCAACCTCCCTGCAGCGCGCAGAGCCATCTTCAGCTAGATCAGGATGCTCAGCCTGTCCTTGGATGTTTCTAGGGATGGGGTATCTACCATCTCTCCAGGTAATCTGTTCATGTTTCACCAACCTCCTTGTAAAAAAATGTCTTCATTGTATCTACTTCAAAACTTTAAGGGCAACAAGGCTGGGGAGAGGCCTTGAGCACAAGCCCTATGAGGAGAGGCTGAGGGAGCTGGGATTGTTTAGCCTGGAGAAGAGGAGGCTCAGGGGGGACCTGATTGCTCTCTACAACTACCTGAAGGGAGGTTGTAGCCAGGTGGAGGTTGGTCTCTTCTCTCTAGCAACCAGCACCAGAACAAGGGGACACTGTCTCAAGATGAGCCAGGGGAAGTTTAGGATCGAGGTGAGGAGAAAGTTCTTCACCCAGAGGGTCATTCGTCATTGGAATAGGCTGCCCAGGGAGGTGGTGGAGTCACCGTCAAGAGGGCATTGGACGTGGCACTTGGTGCCATGGTCTAGTCATGAGGTCTGTGGTGACAGGTTGGACTCGACGATCTTCGAGGTCTCTTCTAACCTTAGTGATACTGTGAAAACTCCCCTCTTTTAGTTTAAAACCATAGCTTCTTGTCCTGTCACAAAAAGAGACTGGTAAAATTACTGTTAAAGTAGGAACACTATCCAACTTAATGAAGGGTAAGAACAATGGTAAGTGTTTTATCAGCATTTTTCATGCATTTTTGTAAGGAAACATTTAAGTTCAATGGCTGCAAAGAAAAAAGCAGGAATCCATGCATGCATCAGAATTACTACCAAATGAGTAGGTGTTGGCTGACTTTTTCTGAGTGTAGAATTTAGGCATTTCAGAGTATCTTTTTAAAAAACCATACAGCCTTGAGAAGAGCATGGCAATACATAGACACTTTAGAGGTCTTGAGGACATATGTACTCTCTCTGAATTGCAAGTAATATAACCAAAATCCCAATCAAGCACCAACAATCAATTTCTTTTACAGTGTTTTAAGTCAAGTTGTAGGAAGTAGCTATTTCATTATTATGGACTAGAGCTTTAGAAGGACATAAAAGGGGTGGAGGTAGAATATGATATTCCTCTCCACTCACTTGCCTGTCAGGAAAACCTAAAACATTTTACATTCACAGTAGCCTATGGTGAGATTTTCAAGGGTACAGGCATCCGTCTACAGAAACTGAAATAGAATCAAGACAGAGAAAGGAAGCTGGGGAAAAGTTGTTGTATTCTTCAAGGACAAGACTGCTCTTCAACAGGGTAACTCAAGTGAACAGATCATGGCAGAACAGACAACCTACAGACAACCCAGTCAACCATACTTACACACATTGTATTTAAGCTCATGTTCATCAGTGCTGCCATTTGTTGAGATTTCTAGTCCTCACAAAAGATTAATCACAGCTGTTTAGGAATGAATGCTGACTTCACATTGATCGATCTTATATTTATATTCATGTTATTAGGAAATAATGGGGTGTTTGCATTCATGCAAGGAATCAGAGAAATGGCTGTGAATAGATCTGAAACTGCAGCAGGTTTAAGAGGAAAGAGAGCGTACAAAGTTAATAAACCAACTCTCTGAATCAGTTTCCTGGTAATGTCACAATACCACGAGACAGAAATGTTCTCAAATGGCTGTTAAGTACCCACAGGAGAAATAAAACTCCTGTATTTGAAGCAAACTGTCACTGAATCTCTGGGAAAATGTGCACTAGAAGAGGAAACAGGAACTCCTAGGTTATGAAAAAAAAAAAAGCACAGAGAGGTGAAAAAATGTCTAGGATTGGAACTTCTGCCTTTAGCTGGCCCTTGAACACAAATCTATTATGTGTGCATAGTGTGTGTCTATATGACTGTGTGCAAGAATGTATACACAGGCCTAGGTGACAAATTGAATTTGAGGTTCTAAAGGTGCTAGATGAAGTGGGGGGAAGATGTTATGTGCTGATATAATTGTATTAAAACACACTTACTAAAACATTCTAAAACTACACTTTAGGGCAAAGACAGCAACTTGTACATTTCAACTTCCTTTGCAAATTATTTAACTTATATCTCTCCTTGTCAATATTAGAGGACTCCAACTCAATTTCTGAAACAATTAACATTTCATACAGCATACTGGAATAAATATCATGCTGCCTATTTCATGCTGCTTGTAAACACATTGCATGCAGTCACATACATGTTTATGTTTGTTTACATATTTAATATGTGAAAAATGCACATGCATAATGATGATTTTGTTTAAAAAATCATGTAAGTGTACCCTGCATTCTGCCATGAAAAGACATGGATTAAGCTCTAGCAGGCATCCAGGCCACGAAAGCTAAGATATTCCTAGTGATACTGAGAAAACCTTTGCTCCCTTTGGATTCACTGAGACTTGATCTCTCTGTTTGACCACAGGAAAACTTTCTCTTGCAAATTTACACTGCAGGGGTTTTCTGCCATCACAGCTGTAGAACTGATTATGGGTAGAGAGCTCACTGAAAAATCGTGACTGAAGTGTTGGCTTACCAGCTGGTGATATTTGGAAGAATCCTGTTCTGATGTTTTGTTAAAACTCCCCTTTATCAAGTTGCCTACAAAATGCTCCTGAATGTATTGTGACCACTCCAACTTATCACCCCAGCTTTAATGCTGCAGCTTATTAGTTTTGTTTACTGCACAGAATGTATCTTTTTGCCATTGCTTATGTGAAATACAAGGGGCAAAGTTTGATCTTTTATTTTCCTATTTTGAGTGAACAATGCTACCAAAGTCATTACCAGAATGTAGCATGAAGTCCATTTAGTTTTTGTGAATCTGTCCCCACAATCAAATCATCACAGGTTGCAGTGACTTTGGCCAATGGCATCCTGGCATGCATCAAGAACAGTGTGGCCAGCAGGAGCAGGGAAGTCGTGCCCCTGTACTCAGCACTGGTTAGGCCACACCTTGAGTACTGTGTCCAGTTCTGGGCCCCTCAGTTTAAGAAGGACATTGAGACACTTGAATGTGTCCAGAGAAGGGCAGTGAGGCTGGTGAGAGGCCACGAGCACAAGCACTATGAGGAAAGGCTGATGGAGCTGGGATTGTTTAGCCTGGAGAAGAGGAGGCTCAGGGGAGACCTTCTTGCTCTCTACAGCTACCTGAAGGGTGGTTGTAGCCAGGAGGGGAGTGGTCTCTTCTCCCAGGCAGCCAGCACCAGAACAAGAGGACACAGTCTCAAGCTGCACCAGGGGAAGTTTAGGCTCGAGGTGAGCAGAAAACTCTTCACTGAGAGAGTCATTCACCATTGGAATGTGCTGCCCAGGGAGGTGGTGGAGTCACCATCACTGGAGGTGTTCAAGAGGGGATTGGACATGGTAATTAGTGCCATGGTTTAGTCATGAGGTCTGTGGTGACAGGTTGGACTTGATGATCTTTGAGGTCTCTTCCAACCTTGGTAATTCTGTGATTTGATGATTCTGTGATTCAGTGATTCTGTAATCTGATGCATAGTCTGCATATAGCCCAGGTGAGCCATGCTCTTATGTCACCACTCAACTGATGCATAGTGTCAGCTGAAAGTACTTTTCCTCTCCCATCAGTACCAGAAACTTCTGACAGAAGAGTGAACAAGAAAGAGAGAAACTGTGTTAAAACTCAGGCGGATGAGGAGAATATTTCTGGTTCCACCTCTGAGAGAATGTTTTGTTCAGGAGAAAAATGTAGGATGGTGAAGATGTCACAGTGTTGGTTTTTTTATCACCACATAATATCTGAAACATCTAGAAAACACACTAAAATAAAATGTATTTGGCCCAGAACATGGAGAACTTTGTTAAATATTTACTTGCTTTCAGTTTCTAGGAATCATAGCAAAAAGGCTGAAATGGAATCTTGGAGGTATTGACTAGATGAGCTGTTCACAATTCAAACATCTGTTCAAAGTCATTAGATCACAGTGATAAAGTCATTGTTCTGCATTGTCACTAATGTAAAACTGATCCTGGTGGGGGAAAATTGTTTGTATTTTCAGCCTCAGAACATTTTGTTTCATTTTATTTCTCTACATTTTTCATTTTGTGAGCATTTTTGTCTGTGTGAATTTTATGATTCCAAGACAAACCATAATATTAAAAAAAAACCACAAAACCAACGACAAAGAGCCCACAAAGCTCTTAGATTTTTGCCTTTTTTTTTTTTTCAGTTTGTTTTGAAACCTTTTTAGAGTAATTACCAAAAGCAATTAGACAGGGCCAGTGTAATGAATGCACAACAGAAGGAAAAATCAGTTCTGTGGGGAATGGGTGTTCCATCACTGGAAAAGGGCTTCCTGTCAACAACTTTGCATCCATCATGAAGAAAGCTATCATATAATTAACACTGCAAATGAATCAGCAAGCAATCACTCAATGATATCTCCCCAAAACATGCAGCGTTCACTGAGGACTCCTCTACACAGAAAAATCACTGAGCCATATAGTGGCTTCATTTTGTGCCATGAAATGCATTAATTTATGCAAGTGTCAGTAGTCTTTGTTTCTATGTGCATGGAGTTTTAGAAGTAATGATATCACATCCTGTTCTCTCAGACTTTATGTATTGTGCCAGATGCTACATGCACACTCCAATAGGATTAATATCTTTGTGTAAAATGATCAAACTACATATTTTTCCGCGTAACATATTAATAAATATCACTAATATTCCCCTGTGGAGTTGCTCTTACCAGCTTCTGCAGTTCAGAATGAAAGATTAAGAGTCATAAAACAAATTAATCATTCCAGTTAGCTGTAGAGCTCTTTTTTAAGGCTTTAAAACAAAAGAGAAAGCTGCTGTCAAACCAACAGCTGCTGATGCCGGTGCAAAGGCTCCACCAGACAAAGAATTTCTGAGTGTTGTTCTCTACAGGAATTTATGTATGTATGCACCTATTTATCTTTATTTCGGTAGCTGACAAAGGAAAAAAATCAAGTCAGGCTCAAACAAGTCTGTAAACAAATCAAACAAATAAATAAAACAAAACACTGTGCATGGTCTGTGCTTTAATCTCTTTAGGCACGTTTAATAAAGACAAAAAATTGCACTGAGAGCTGACATAAAAAAAACCTTTTGACTAATTCCTACACAAAGTGCACATAAAAAGTTGAAAACAGGTCTCCTGTCTCAGCAAGGAGGATAAGCTATTTTGCTGCCAGTGAAAGGCAGTAAAATCAGGGGCAATATCACTGAAGTGGTTGAGAATTGTATCCTAATCCCTCAATATTCTTATTTTGCTACTTTCATCTTGAATCAATGTGTGTTTGTGATCAGAAAACATGCCAAAAAGAGTTACTTGTTAGATAAAACAAAAAATAATTGCTGTATCCTGTTTGGGGCTTTGTCTTTTAATTCAAGAAGACCAAAAAATAAGAAAAAAGGAACATCAGGAAATGCTTTTCAGGGCACAGTTTCTGTCGAAAGATTGCTTTACCAATTCTTTTAAAGTATATTTTATGGGGAAAAAAAGGAACAAATAATGGCAGTGTCTTGGATTTCTGCTACTGGTGCTCTTATGTTTGGATTAGGCTGGTCCTCACACTACAGGGGGCCTACAGGAAGGCTGGGGAGGGACTTCTCAGGCTATCAGGTAGTGATAGGACTAGGGGGAATGGAATGAAGCTGGAGGTAGGGAGATTCACTCTGAATGTGAGAAGGAAGTTTTCCACCATGAGAGTGGTGAAGGCCTGGAATGGGTTATCCAGGGCGGTGATTGAGACCCCATCCCTGGAAGTGTTTAAGACCAGGCTGGATGAGGCTCTGGCCAGCCTGATCTAGTGTGGGGTGTCCCTGCCCCATGGCAGGGGGTTGGAACTAGATGATCCTTGTGGTCCCTTCCAACCCTGACTGATACTATGATACTATGATACTTGAAAGGGATGAAGAATGTATTTTATCTATAGATTTTGTGGGGTTTTTATCCTTACATTTACTGATGCCTTGAGAAGTTTGTAGCACCTCATTTAAAATGTTTTATTTTTAGTAATATGTTTGGTGGTGTTGGCAATCAGGGCTAAGTTATTGTTTGTTTATATAAATGAATGCACATTTATTACCCTATTTTTATTAAAGGGGAGATAGTACCTCTGGTCAAAAGGAACTTTCCTACCATCACGCCTTCACAGCCTGCATATAACCTGGAACACCTACACTGCAGCACCCCTATAAGTGACCAAAACCCCAACTTTCTCCCATGGAGGAGGTGCAGCTCCCCAAAACACTGCTGAATAAGGTCTTTCCCTTTCTCCTCTTCTGTGATAATGGTCTGCCATCACGTTACCTATCTATGTAGAAAGTACTTCATTAGAAAAGTACATTTTTAAATCATCGAGTCCACTTGAGTGGCTCACCTCTGTCAGCTTCCCTTCCCTTGCTTGTGGGCTATTTGCTGGCTGCTCCTCTGGTAGGAAGAGCCTTTTAGATGCAGATATCTTTTTGATCTTCTTGTTCCCAGCCAGCAGAACAGCTGAATCCTGTGGCTTGGAAATATGCCATTACCCTGCAATTGCCTCCCTGAAGTTTGTTATGTGGTTGCTTATCTATATTACTTCCAGGCTCGTTTTCCCAATTGCATCCTATTAAGCTAGACTGCATTGACATATGGAAGTTTATAAGTCAATATGCTACTCACCTCACTGAGAAGTTCAGAAGTGGGGCTTCTAAAACACTTCCATATCCTTAGATGATGTCATAGTGCTTGGGTTTATCATATGCAGAAAAACAGTTGCTGTAACACTTTTAATATTTATTGTCTACTTAAAAGAGTTATTTATTTAGAGCATTGTAACTGATTTATGCAGCTTTTTTGTACTGACACCAAAAATAAATATTAGGCATTGTAACATCTTTTTGTTTAGGAAAACATGAATGAAACAGTAACGAAACAATCTCTTGAACCAAAAAAACCCACCACCAAGTTAACAGGAGAGCTTGCTTTCACCATTATAAGTTAAAAAAAGGGAAACAAAAAAAAAAGGTTAAATAAGTTGGTGCTTTTGTAGATGAATGTGTTTTGAGTAGTGGATTGGATAAAAAGTAGAGCTCTTCATGAATCTTTTGTTTATGATCAAAGTTCACCAACACACCATTGGAAATATAATGAAAGCCTGCTGCAGGAAATAAAACTAAGTGTCTTCACCTCTTACAGGTTTAATCACTTCGTAATCAATACTGTTGATATACTAATGTGGTGGACCATGCCCATCCTGGGAAAAAAAAAAAACGGGGGGGGGAGGGCTCATGAGAGTTTTTTTTGCCTTCCCTGGGGGATGTGTTTCCTCCCCTGGAAAACTGACTTGGTCTGTTCCACCTCCCCCACCCTTCTTGTCCAGTAGGGGTATAAGAGGGTGGAGAATGGCGGCCATTGCCTTCTTTCCTGCTGCTTCCACACTTTGCAAAGGACTGGTTCTGTATCTCATAAGTTTTTTTTTTTTTTTTTCCTTTTTCTTCTTTCTCCTATCCATCCTTGTTCCTTACCCTTGTGAACCCTGCCTGTCATTGTAACACACACACATATCTATATCTATCTATATCTATATCTATATCTATATCTATATCTATATCTATATCTATATCTATATATCTATATCTACGGTTTAAAGAAAAATTCTTTGCCTCTCTACTTCCAAGCTGAACCCAAATAATTTCTTGGTGGATTTGCTCCCCTCCCTTCCTTCTCTCTCTCTGTTGGGGAAGGCGACTCTCAGCCTTACCCCCATCTGAGCTTTTAAGCCCCAGTTAAGGCTCAAACCACCACAGCTAAGTTTTGTTTGTTTGTCTCTTTGCTTTTACATCTTTATTTTCAGGACTCTCCTTAATTCTAACAATCCCCAGTTAAAAGGCCCAGTGATTACACCATACTTGCACAGCCCCAGGCAGCTCTGTATTTCATTCTTTTCCTGAAGCTTGTGATTTGGTTCCCCAGATCATGCTAAAAAACTCTGATGACTAGACTGTTTTGGTTTGCTTTGGTTGGGTTTGGTTTTGGTGGGGTTTTTGGTTGGTTGGTTGGTTTGGGGTTCGGTTTGATGATCCACACTTTAATTCTTAATCTGGGTTTATTTTGTTCCACAGTGACTAGTTTCACTTTGGTATGTTTCAGAGCATGGCTCTCTTGCTCCCAAGTTTACAAGTTTGAATGAGCAGTTTCCCCGAGGCTGCACTTGCTTTTGACTCCCTCCATAGTTTCCCAAACCTACCTTCAAAGGCTTTGGAGGTGACTAGCTGTCAGCTTTACCATAGAAAGCAAATTCACTCAGTTTGGCTTCCATAATGGGGAACAATCCCTGCTCCTCTTTTGCCTGTCATTGTGCAGAAACAGACTCGGAGTTTAAGCTTTAGCCATCTCAATTTGTTCTTCTAATGCTTCAGCAGATGCCAGATGATGTTTATATAATTCTGACTTACAAATATTTACTTAATAGATGTTATATACCCAAGGACCTGCACTGCAGTCAATTAGGCTGCACAAATGAGTGCTGTTCAGAGATAGCTCCAGAACTGCAGCACAGATCTGAAAGCATCAATAGCTCACAGACGTTGCTGTACACAAGGTAAAGGCCTTTGAAATCATCATGACAAGCAATTTCAGTGACTGTAAGGAGCAACAAAATAGTTATTGCAAATTCTAATGAAAACCATCCTGTGAGGACATTCACAGGAATAAATCCTTAGATGGAACTTGCATGTAAAAAGTGACAAAAACTTTCTGCTTTTTAAAGCAAATCTCTTTGAGATATACTTTGAATTTACCCAGTCATAGAAGATACAAACTCCCTTCTACTATACTGTGACTCCAGGGTTATTTTCCTGCTAAGACACTGTGATTAATGACCTCTTCTTTCCTATGAGTTTAATCTTTCCTGTGTTCTTTGATCAAAAGAAAACAAATCCAAGGGTTTATATCTGTGGTTTTGGCAAACTCGTAGCAGAGCAGGTGCCAACAAATGACATTTCCTGTAATCACCTTCAGCCCTATCACTAGAACAAAAGGACAGCCTGACAAAATTCTGAACTATTGCTACAAATGAATGTCAGACTGTCCTTATCAATTTTCCAAATCATTTTCCTTATAATATTCTTAATATAGAGAGCAAAATGTTTTAAGCCTATTGCAGTTTATCAGTTTAGTATTTCCTTTGGTTGATCATCTTTACTTTGGAAAATCTCCACATTTCAGAGTGTGTTCCAAATGCAGGACATGCATCATAAACATTTAACATCAACAGAGCTCTCACATTTGAAGACTGCAGATAGATACATTCCTTTATGCTGGTAGGTATGACACTCCATGGGAGTATATACTGTGGGTGCTGCAGTGGCACACTTGCACACAACAGGGCAAAATGTGGAAATAATGAATAATCCAATTATGTAGAGAAATAGAAGTCTTTCAATAGATTCTAATTTAGAATCTAGTTTGGAGCTGGATTTTATATGGAACAGTGGCAAAAATTAAAACAGCTCCCAGCAACTGAGGCAAAAGTAAGAACTAATGTAAACAGGAGCAACAAACAAAACATCACAGTGTAGTTGATAGCTTTGTATCACTCCATTGCTGTTCATACAAGTTTTTATACAGTATGCATTGCCATTTCTACTCAGCCTGGTTCCTCCCTCGAAGAAAGAGTTTAGTGACAGAAGAGGAGGCAGAGCTTCTAATGAGGAAAAAGTGACTTCATGTAGATTAGGTGTCTGAGATGTACTGTTGACATTCTGTACTGAGAAAACTTTTTGCATTTGCAGGTATTCCTGCTAGCAAGGAATGATGTGCCATGACTTGCTGTGATATTTTAGTCTGTCTTCTTTGACTATTTTTTAATATATAATTTAGGGGTTGGTTTGTTGGTTTGTTTGTTTGTTTTACCCTAAAATATGCAGTCACTTATGCAAAGATTGTGGAGGCGAAGATTTCTGGATTCCGAGTAGAGAGATCGCTTTGCAAGTGGCTGATTTATAGCCTCTGAAGTCAGACATCTGTCCTAAAAGGGGATATTACTAAGTGGTTGGTTTGTTTGTATTTCTTTAAAGTGCAGAAGGGAGACAGAATGATTAGATGATCGTAACAGTTTAATAGGCACTATAACAGGCTGCCCAGCATTACCTCTTCTATCTGCATCGGTTATGAGTGTTAGAACAAAAATGACTTACTGAGATTTCCTTTATTTAAAGTCAACATTTTTAGAAGGTTTCATCTGTTACAACAAGTTACTGTGCATGCAAGATGCAATGTTGAATTATGACCACAAAAAAAAAAAAAAAAAAAAAAAAAAAAAAAAAAAAAACCAAACAACACAACGCCAACAACAAAAACCCCACAGTAATTACTCTCAGTGTGCTATGGGCAAGGCTGGCAGCTGAGCTGTCTGTTTGCGAAGGACGGACCTCTATGCCCTGGTGCAGGGTAAAGTGGATGTCACCTCAAGTCAGTTATCCAAACAGCACACTGCCTAACTGAGAAAAGCAAACCAGTAGTCACATCCACCAGCAAACATCCCCTCTCTAAACTCTTGATTGAAAGGCAGTGTCATGTTTGTCCAGGGGCTGAGGATATTCTGAGACCTTGTGTTATCTTTTCAAGCAGGAAAGGCTGAAAGCTACCTGGTCAGCAGACCTAGCCACGCACAGGAGCTTTGAGGAATTTCATGCAATGCAAGGGTTTTGCCAGCCTTATAGTCCAAATACTGAGTGTGCATACTTTTGCACTGCTTTGCTCCCACAGATATGCCAAATGTTTGGGGTTTCTAGCAACTCTAGCAACTAGAGAGATAATGCAGTTAAGTAAAGAATGAAAAAATCTGGATCACTTTAACATCTAAGTTTCACTGACTGGCTTCTCTTCTTAGAAAGTTTATCTGCTTTCTTATTTCTGAGTAGAGGTTGCACACTACATTTAAAACAGCTATCCATTAATACACTTAATTAAAGAAGGAGAGTTTAGCAAAAGGTACTTGACAAAGCCGCCATCAGTTTAAAAAATACTGCATTTTGAACTCTCATTTCAGCTGCCATTGGAGTGGATGTCTCTGAGTACCTTGTGAAGAATTACTCCAGCTTCTCTTGTCTGGAATAATGTTCACACTGTTTAGCACCCCTCTAGGTGTAGGACTCATCTCTTCAATATTTTCCCCTTCTTTGTGAAATATGAACCTCAAGAGGGAGCCAGAAGTCACTTAGAAGAAGGGGACAGTCAGGAGACAAGGAGACAAGGCCCTCAGACTTGCACAGGCATCACCAAAAAATTAGTCTTGTTGCAATCTTAAATTCTGAGTTGAAGAGAGTTGCACAATGGTAAAGATGAATTCATCACTAATTCATCTGAATGAGGTACAGAGAAACCACAGCGTTGATCCTGAAAATGAGCACATTTTTCAAAATGTTCAGGTGTTCACAGATGTTAGGAGAAAATCATTGGTGGCACCCATCAATTTCAGTCTGTAACCATAGAAATGTTTTGGTTGGAAAAGGCTTCCAAGATCAGCAAGTCCAACCATCAGCCTAACACTACCATGGCTATTAAACCATGACACAAAGTGTCATGTCCACATGGTTTTTGAACACCTCCAGTAATGGTGACTCCACCACCTCCTTGGCCAACATATTGCAATGATTGACCAGTGTATAACATTGAGTCACATGGATTACTACAGTAAAGGCAATTTATAAAGAAGAGCTTGCCCACCTTAATTAAGCCAGTTGTTTCTGTTGGCTTCAATAGGTTGGCAACTAGCTCCAAAATGCATAACCTGAACCTAGAAACACATCACAGCTTGTCCTAACCCTGGGGAATTTCATCCCGATTGTGAATTGCCCACAACTTCTGCACACGTTCAAGCAAGTTTATTACAGAGGGAGACTTTTTCTATATGTCACTTTGTAAGCATGGGGAATTTGCCATGTTTTAGCTTATTTATAACACGTATAGACAAAATCTTTCTTCTTATTTGTGGAACTCAGTCTCCTGTGTTCTCCCTAAAAAAACCCCACACTCCTTTAAAGGAACTATTACTTTAAAAAGAATTGATGATTTAATAATGTAAATGTTACAACATAAATTAATTTATACTTCATATATATCACTTACTTGAGTTCAAAATAAATTCTTTAAGATTATTCCTTTAAAAAGGAATTATTGAAATCCCTTCATAAACAAATAAAAGTGTATTCTTTTGCTAAGAAATTGCTTCATCTTGCATTTGTATACATTTATATATCAGCTCAGCAGGTAATATAATTTTGAAAACAAACCAACCAAACAAACAAAAAAAGCACAAAACCAAACTGTAATCAGTCCTTTCCAGAGTTAAATAGAAATCAAGTGAATTCTGCTATTATCCTATTATTCATAAGTCATCAGGCACTGCCTCTCTCCCTTATCCCATAGAATTTCTACTTAAAGATGGCTTCACTGGAATGAAGAAATAAGATGTTACTATATTCTATTACTGAGCTTCTGTACTCTTCTTCCATCCAGATTTTTGAATTCATCATTAGCTAAAAAAGACTCTAGACCCCTGTAGCATGATGGGAGACCGTTCTCAGCATGAGACACACAATGAATGATGATGTGCATTATGTACGTGCCCCCCATAAAATTTTAGAGACCTTCTGTATTTTCTCCTGGCCTTTAGCAACATGCTAGAGTGATTTCTCAGGGGTCCCATGTTATCAAGCTTTTGTGGCCCTGTTCACGTTTCTGGCTGCTCTGTGACCCAGTTCTGTAGTTGCTATGGTTTTACTAGATAAGCAGACTATCAGCTTCACACATAGAGTGGAAGAAATAGCTCCACAGTAAGGAACTGTTGCTGCTCTGCTCTAAGTCTTTGAGGTACTTTTATGCCATCACACAGGTGTCTCTGTCCAGAGAGGGTAAGAGACTCAGTTCTTTTGAATATTCCCATGTTATGAAACTAGAGGCACAAATGAGGCCAAAATATCAACAGCAAGGCTATTTATTAACAGAATAAAGTGGATGGATCAGAAGGAGAGAGACAGAGAGAAACTAGAGAGAGAGAGTGAAGAGGGAGAGAGAAGAGGAAAGGAATTATATTACCACACCCCTCACCCCCCAAGACATTTTGGGTCTGTGGAGAAAGGCTGCTGCAGCTTTGGCATGGAGGAGAAGTCATCCTTGTTGGCTGTGCTGTTCTCCAGCAGAGGAGGGGAGGGAGAGATCCCAAAGTCCAAGTCCAAGCCCTTCTTTGAGCAGCCTCTTCAGCTCCATGAGTTGCAGCAGATGGAACTTAGGACACAGAGAGAGGGTTCCTCCTGGTCTGTTGCCTCCAGGGTACTTGGTGATGTCTTTTTCTCCTGTGTCTTTCCTTTTCTCTCCTGGTATTCTCTTCATTTTTCTTCAGAGCAGCATTGCCCCGGTCTTTTCCTTCTCCCAAGCCAGTAGTTGCTCAGATCTTTTATACAGTTGTTTAGGGATATGTCCAGGTGGTGAATATGCATATTCTGGAGAGTATCAATAGCAGTGGTGTGAGAGACTAAAGCTTGTCTCTCCTGGTGTGACTCAACAAAGATAAAATCACTTGCTGCTTGCAACACAACGGATCTTGGACTCTAAAAACCCTCTCTCCGTGCCCTAAGTTCCACCTGCTGCAACTCATGGAGCTGAAGAAGCTGCTCAGAGGACCACATCCCTTCTACAGCCAAAGCCTCAGCACCCTTCCTCTACAGACCCAACATCTCCTGCAGCACCTTTCCTCCACAGACTCAAACTATCTTGGGGGTGAGGTAATATAATTCCTTTCCTCTTCTCTCTCTCTATTTTCTCTCTCTCCCCTTCTGATCCATCTACTTTATTTATGTCCGTCCACTTTATTTATGTAATAAATAGTCTAGCTGTTGATATTTTGGCCTCATTTGTGCCTCTCATTTCACAACACAGGAATATTCAAAAGAATTGAGTCTCTTTCCCTCTCTAGACTGAGACAAGTGGCCTCTGCCTGTTATTTCCTGGACAGCTGCAGTCTGGTGAGCAATCTTTATCTATGTTCATTTCAGAGAGTTGTTATCCAGTGGCATCTGCCCAATACACATCACCTATTGTGTGGGCAAGTAGCAAAGGTGATTTTATCTGTGTTGAGTCACATCAAGAGAGACAAGATTTAGTCACTCACAATAGGATAACTTATTTTGTAGTATTCGCATAATGTTAGCATCATGATAGCCACTTGTGATTGCTGCCATTCAAGGTGAAAAGGCACAAGAGGGAGTGTTTTAATGGTCACACATGGCAATGTTGTTAGAGCTGTGAAGTCCTGGATAAGGATCTCAAGGGCTTTTGAAAAATAAAAAGCAACAAAACATCTGTATTTCATTTTTAGTGTAATCTGTTATTTATCATAGAATCATAGTATCAGTCGGGGTTGGAAGGGACCACAAGGATCATCTAGTTCCAACCCCCCTGCCATGGGCAGGGACACCCTACACTAGATCAGGCTGGCCAGAGCCTCATCCAGCCTGGGCTTAAACAGATCCAGGAACGAGGCATCAACCACCTCCCTGGATAACGCATTCCAGGCCTTCACCACTCTCATGGTGAAGAACGTCTTCCTCACATCCAGCCTGAATCTCCCCATCTCCAGCTTAATTCCATTCCCCCTAGTCCTATCACTGCCTGATAGCCTGAGAAGTCCCTCCCCAGCCTTCTTGTAGGCCCCCTTCAGATACTGGAAGGCCACAATGAGGTCACCTGGGAGCCTTCTCTTCTCCAGACTGAACAGCCCTAACTCCTTCAGTCATATTTCATCCTATACGATGTTTTCAATATTAAGTAGAATTGAAAAATACTATGAATGTAAATAAAAACATCTAAAATACAGGAAGAAACCTGGGAAGTCTTTCATAAAACTAGCATGCATTTTCAGAGGTCAGGGAAGAGAATATAATGTCACCGAGATTCACAGCAACAACAGTAAATTCAGTTGCTGACCTAACAAAAAGACATAGCTAAATCCTTAAATGACCCATGAAACCTGAATAAAACCATAATAGGAAATGTCTCTTGTTGTTTTTTTTATTTGATGCAGCCATGTACATGAAAAATATTCTTGCTGCTCTTCAAGTCAGGAAGTGACAGCAGCTGATATATGGGGCTTCTATTAAGAGATTTGCAGACCTTCTATAAGAATGTCTTTAAGACAAATTTTCCTTTCTCATCAGGAAGCAGGAAACACAGAAAGGTGTTAGTGAGCCTGGAACAGCCAAATGTCTTGAATAGCTGACCTTCATGACCTGGAAGATGAGACAATGCAGGCAATTTTTTCAGTAACACTGGACATTAGTCAGCAGAGGCATTCAGTCACATTTTCTGTTTTCCATTAGCACTACAGATTGTAATGACCTTCTCTCTATTAATTTATTAAATGGTGTCCAGGAATGTCCCCAGACACTGGTACTAGTTCAGCTACACTGCCAAGCAGCTGAAATGTTCTCTGGTGTGGTTTTGGCATGTACCAACTAGCACTATCCCAGATAATTCCTAGGAATTATACCAAAGTACAGGTGCTGCAGGGGCCTTCCAGGGGCCTTTTCCATGTGATTACCCATTTTGCTGAGTAGGAAAACCTACCAGAGTATCTCTGCCAACTGACTGCAGTGCCCTGGAGGCACATGTAATTTGCTGGTACAAAGACAATCCTGTGTGTCAGCCAGTGAAAGACTATGGGACCGGTTTGCCTTGCAGTATCACCGATGCAAAACAGAAACAATCTGACTGAAAATAAATTAATATTTAAATTGGTAGAAGTGAAAAGAAAGTGAAGTCCCAAACTGAAATAATGGCACCCAGCAGTGCTTCAAATGAACTCTGTTTTCCAGCAATTATGCACAGTGTGGCTCTCATTTGACAGCATTATGAGAAAGAATAGTGAGAAAAGAAAACAAGCATGCAGAGGGAAGTTGTTTTTCCTTAATGCAATTTATTGGGGAAGACCACAAAATGTATAATTACTGATGCCTTATGTAACTGATCCTCAATTCATGCATTATATATAGAGAGAATATGTTATTGTTATTGTACATACCACATACATTGACATGTAATAGTTTGTCTCAGAAGCAACACTGTCACCCTCATATTTGAGAAATCCTTTAGAGATGAAATATCCCTGCATTTATCCACATACATTTTGGGAAGAGAAAGCAAACAAAATACTAGATAAAGACAGTATCTGACAGTTCACAAATTAAGCCATGAGCAGGAAGTACATAACCGTAGCATGGGTCCTAATGTTGTCTTACACACCAAGTTAAACCAACAGGACCTTGAAAACATTACTATACACCCTCATGATTCAGTGCAGGAAGAAGGATTTAGCACTGAAAGAGCCTTGCTTCAGGTTTCCTATGGATTGTGCACATGAACTGTATATACCATGACCCACTTGCTTGGCAACATTCTTGCAGTCATATGGGATTTTGTTTGAGAAAGATGCTTGTTTTCCAAATCATTTCTGCTAATCTTGATGGCCACCTTCTTAGCAACTTGGTCTTCTGGAAAGCCAGGCTGCATGCACATGCTAAATAAATGTCTGTCTTGGGTTAGTGCCTGTTCTCTACCTTCAAGAAAAATGGACTGACATGGCTCGTGTCCCTATGGCTAAATTCTCTTATCCCCTCAAAATGTGAGGGCTACCTCTACCCTGATCTATCCTGCCTATCAAGAAGAGTTTGTGGTCCTTACTATCTCCAGAACCATGGGGGATACATGGAACTGAAGTCTGGGATTTGCCTGGGAGAGGGGTCATTCACTGTGCAACTACAGTAACTAAACTATAATGCTAATAACTAAACCCATGAGTGACAGAGGGATAGTGTGTGAGCCTGAATTCTGGTCCAATTTACTTTCACTCCTGCTGTCCTGATACCTTTTTTAACTTTTTAGGTCTTGCTCCTGCCTCCCTTTTTGAACTTGAAGAAATATGGTACCAGAAGTCCAGAAGGCTTCAATGAGCTTGAAGCCATTTCATTTTGTTTGATTTATAAAAGTAGGCATATGGAGAGAGAACAGTCATAACCTTGACAGAAGTTAGCAAATATATAGGAATTAACAGTGTTCTTAATGGAAAGAGATATCAAAAGTAGCAGTATCAAAGAAACCAGCTGAATAAGGAAAATAATTGCTTTCCTTAAAGCCTTGTATCTTGATGACATCAAAGAAAGTATAAAATAATGTATCGGTTCTTAGTCCAGAAAACTATAAGATGAATCCAGTAGATTAACTGAAAAGCTGATTTTGGAGACACAGAATAATTTGAAAATGCCTAGAAGCATCAGATACCTGCCAGATGACCAGAAGAGTTTTTTACATGCTCAGAGTCATCAGTGTTCATGATGGCTGTACAAAATCAGACCTCTATTACAGCTCAAAGGATATCAAAACTGTATGAACAGCAGTGAAATGGTCTGAAAGAAACTAGATTCAGAGACAATGACTGGTTTTGGTTTTTTATCTTTTGTCTCTTTTCACTATTGATTTCGGGGGGGGGGGAAGTCTGGATTATTTAACCTGCTTCTGCTTTATTTCTGTAAATATTTGTATGTATATATATATATAAAACTCTATATGGGCACATGTAAGCACATGAAATTTAGCAGCTATTTATACAAACACAAATCTCTAAGAGCAATTCCCTGCTCTTAATGACACCCTAGAAATCTGATTAACATAGATGACTTATGCTGCATTGATGCCGTAATGAGGAGATAATAAAAGAACAAAAACCTTGAAATTTTAGCATGAGATATTTCTGTCAGTTAGAAAAATCTTTGCTCCATCCCCTAACAGTCTGTGATTCTGTGACTTCCTCAGAAGGCTGATTTTTTACAATAGAACTGTCAAAATTATGCTGTTGTTATGGTTAATTCCAAACACTAAATATGACCACCAATTATTTTTCAAAGTTTACTTTAAATAGGCCAAAAATTGTCTGCTCTAACACCAATCACACCAGCTCTTTAGGCTAGCCGTGATGATAAATGTTAGAATGGAATGGAATGGAATGGAATGGAATGGAATGGAATGGAATGGAATGGAATGGAATGGAATGGAATAGAATGGAATAGAATAGAATAGAATAGAATAGAATAGAATAGAATAGAATAGACCAGAGACCAGGTTGGAAGAGACCTTCAAGATCATTCACGTCCAACCCATCATCCAACACCACCTAATCAACTAAACCATGGCACCAAGCACCCTATCAAGTCTCCTCCTGAACACCTCCAGTGATAGTGACTCCACCACCTCCCTGGGCAGCCCATTCCAATGGGAAATCACTCTCTCTGTAGAATTTCTTCCCAACAGCCAGTCTAAACCTCCCTGGCACAGCTTAAGACTGTGTCCTCTTGTTCTGGTGCTGGTTGCCTGGGAGAAGAGACCAGCCCCCGCCTGTCTACACCCTCCTACCCTTCAGGTAGTTGTAGAGAGCAATAAAGTCTCCCCTGAGTCTTCTCTTCTCCAGGCTAATCAACCCCAGCTCCCTCAGCCTCTCTTCATAGGGCTTGTGTTCCAAAGCCCTCACCAGCTTTGTTGCTGGAGAAGTTCCAGCAAGTCAACATCTTTCTTAAACTGAGGGGCCCAGAACTGGACACAGTACTCAAGGTGTGGCCTAACCAGTGCAGTGTACAGGTAGGAAGAAAGGGAAGTCTATAAAAAAGTCTATAAAATGTCCTAGAATTTTGGAGAACCTTTTTCCTTCCCTATTTTGTTACAAATCTATATTTTGCAACTATAATTTGAAAAAAAAAAAAAAAAAAGGAGGTATTTTTAATTAAAAAACATTTTTAATTTTTTTTTTTTTTTTTTCCTGAAGTCATGAGGCAACAAAGGCAACAGAGCTGAAATTACGATGCCAAGGAGACACATGTGGTGCATGTATCCTAAGTGGACACAGTATGTTTGGCATTTTGTCTGAGGTTTTGTAAAAGCTATCATTTGTGCTGAGCAACTTCCTTAATGAGGCATCAGAAATTGTGTCCTATAATTGTCCATTTCTGAAGGTTCAATTAATGTCTTCCTCTCAGACCCTGCCATACAAGGGTGAATGTTCCCAGAAATTATGTGGCATAGTAACATTCATACTCTGCAGGAAATAAATATTATCTCACCAGCAAATGTCTTAATGTAGTATACAGATCATGGTGTTCTTAGATGAAATATTTAATTGTGGAAATGAGACATTTTCAAATACTAAACCAAATACTAGTGAGGACATACACTGTAACAGAGAGGAAAGATGCAGGATCATAGGAAAGTCCTTTAAGATCAGCATGTTCAACCCTTAACCCAACACTGTCCTAACAGTGATCTATCAGAATGGAATGGAATGAATAGAATAGAATAGAATAGAATAGAATAGAATAGAATAGAATGGAATGGAATGGAATGGAATGGAATGGAATGGAATGGAATGGAATGGAATGGAATGGAATGGAATGGAATGGAATGGAATAGAAAGAATAGAATAAAATAAAATAAGCCTGATTGGAAGAGACCTTCAGGGTCATCACATTCAACCCATCATCCAACACCATCTAATCAACTAAACCATGCAACCAAGCACCCCATCAAGTCTCCTCCTAAACACTTCCAATGATGGCTACTCCATCACCTCCCCGGGCAGCCCGTTCAAGTGGGCAATCACTCTCTCTGTGAAGAATTTCTTCCTAGCATCCAGTCTAAACCTCCCCTGGCACACCTTGTGACTGTGTCCTCTTGTTCTGTCACAGGTTGCCTGGGAGAAGAGACCAGCCCCCACCTGTCTACAACCTCCCTTCAGGTAGTTGTAGAGAGCAATAACACCTCCCCTGAGCCTCCACTTCTCCAGGTTAAGCAACCCCACTAAACCACATCCCTAAACACCACACCTACAGGTGTTTTAAACACCTTCAGCTTTTTATTATGTATTTTCTGCCCCTTTTTCAGCTAAGGAGGGGAGTGATAGAGTGGCTTTGGTGGGTATGTGGCATCCAGCTGGGGTCAACACACCACAGGTTTAATCTAATAAATTACTGTTTTAACTGTAATAAAGCTGAGTGTTATGTCATGTAGCTGAGTACTACAAGTGAGCTGTCTCCACATTTTATACTGTTAAAATCTGAATAATTAGGCAGAAAGTCCATTTACTGCTTTCCACAAATATGTTGTGAATACTGTTTCAATTTAATATTTATTCACCATAGAAGTCCATTGGCTAACAGTACAATATACAATAATTACTCTGCTCTGGTGAGACCTCACCTGGAGTACTGTGTATAGGTCTGGAGCCCTCAATATAGGAAGGACATGGACCTGATAGAGTGGGTCCAGAGCAGGGCTATGAGAATGATCAGGGGGTTGGAGCACCTCTGCTACCACGACAGGCTGAGGGAATTGGGGGTGTTCAGCCTGGAGAAGAAGAGGTTCTGGGAAGACCTAATAGCAGCCTTCCAGTACCTGAAGGGGAATCATAGAATCATAGAATAGAATCATAGAATCAATAAGGTTGGAAAAGACCTCAGAGATCATCGAGTCCAACCTGTCACCCAACACCTCCTGACAACTAAACCATGGCTCCAAGTGCCACATCCAAGCCTTTTCTGAACACCTGGAAGACCAAGGACGGGTCACCTGCCAACTGGCAGCAGAGGCAACGTGCAGAAAGTCACCTGCCCCACCCACCCCAGGCAGCAGCTTTGGAGGGAGCAGCCCAAAATGAAGCCACAACTGTCCTGAGCTTCAGCTTGACCCAAACCCTTCTCTCATCTCCTCCTTGGCCAAAACCCTCCTGAACTCCTCCCTGGCCCAATGCCTCCTCAGCCATCCTCACTGAAGTTGTGTTCTGAAGAAACCTGGGGCCACTGATGAAGATGGCACCTTCAGGTGAGACAGAGAGAGGCCACAGCAGGCAGTCGAGCACAGCTAGAGCCTCATTATATGATTCTATGATTCTATGTGGGATATCATACTCCACCCCTCTCGTCTACCTGAAAAGTATCTTTCATGTTTACCCCTGAGACAATGACACCAGCTGATGGCTTATAGGAGTCTAAGACGAATAATGTGAGAAATTAACAAGTCTGTATATATTGTTGCTCACATATTTGGTGACTAACTTGGCACAGTTAGGCCATCTTTCTATTTTATTTGACAGGGATGGCCAAAAGACCCTCAGGTATTTTATATGCAAAGTGAAGTATAAGGTGAACTGTAGATAAGCAAGACCAGCTGTGCCAGTGACACTGCTTTGGGAATAAGGTTCTTGAATAAAATTACTGGGACTACCTCTCCACTGCTGCAGATCAGTTGCTTTTTCTTTTTATTGTTTCATGAACAGAAAACTGAAGAAAATAAAGAGCATATCCTGGAGGAGGAAAGGGAAAAAAAAACGTTGACCTCATAGTGAAAACACAGATGTTCATTGCAAGGAGAACACCAGAAATAAAAAAAAGAAAGCTAAATAAATACAAATCACTATCTCCAGTAAACTCAGGTAGTTTACTCCTTTTTGAAGCTGCATTTACAAAGTGACTATTCCCTTCTTTTCCCTAAAAACCAAAGGCAGATGACTATGAGTGTGACATAATGTTCACACAAGCCAATTGCTTTCAACATACTGTCTGCTGTGGATGAATATTTTTACTTGGGTAGTTAGTTAGTTCCTTATTTGTTTTTTCTTGACAGAACTGCTTACTGAAAAGACTGAGCATGGAAAGAATGACATCCACAACATGAAAACACTGTCCACTCGCCTGGCTCTGCTTCCAGCACCGGGCAGGATAGAGTTCAGCCCTTCTCAACAATAATCTGAAACGTTTGCTTAAGCATCACCAGTGTTGCCATCTTTGAATTGATGTTAAAAGAAGAATTAGAATGCATTGTAGCCTTTTAATTTATATTTAATACAATACAATACAATACACCAGGTTAAAAGAGACCTTCAAGATCATCTCGTCCAACCCATCAACCAATCCAACCCACCTAAACAACTAAACCATGGCACCAAGCACCCCATCAAGTCTCCTCCTGAACACCTCCAATGAAGGTGACTCCACCACCTCCATGGGTAGCCGATTCCAATGGGCAATCACTCTCTTTGTATAGAACTTCTTCCTAACATCCAGTCTGAACCTGCCCTGGCGCAGCCTGAGACTGTCCTCTTGTTCTGGTACTGGCTGCCTGGGAGAAGAGACCAACCTCTGCCTGGCTACAACCTCCCTTCAGGTAGTTGTAGAGAGCAAGAAGGTCACCCCTCAGTCTCCTCTTCTCCAGGCTAAGCAACCCCAGCTCCCTCAGCCTTTCCTCATAGGGCTTGTGTTCCAAACCCCTCACCAACTTCGCTGCCCTTCTCTGGACACGTTCCAGCAAGACAACATCCTTCCTAAACTGAGGGGCCCAGAACTGGACACAGGACTCGAGGTGCGGCCTAACCAGTGCAGTGTACAGGGTCAGAATGACCTCCCTGCTCCTGCTGGCCACACTGTTCCTGATGCAGGCCAGGATGCCTTTGGCCTTCTTGGCCACCTGGGCACAATTCTATTATCAGTCATCACTGATGATCAGTTCCACCAGAATGTTGTTCTAATTTATATTTAATGCAATGAACAATTTAATGTTTACATATTTTACCTATAATTTAAATAATTCAATTTTAGTTATAAGTTTGTCAGGATGAACCAAAAAGGATGAGCTTGGTAAGGATTTTATCCAGGTTAGAAACTATACTGAGAGCTGATTTTCAACGAAGCTATATACCAAAAAGAGTTGGCACACAGTTTTAAAAGTCATTGCATAGCAAAGGAAAAAGTTCAGCTATTGCAAATGAGATGAATGAGGCTCCATGGTTCTCTGATGAGACACTGCTGATGGGATTCAGACGCTCTTGCTGCCAAATGCGACGTCTGCTCTAGCAATGTGTGAGTGCTGCTTTTGATCTGTGCATCGGAATGCTTTATTTATAGAGCTCTTGGCTGAGACAAAGATATGTCTTTTTATCTTTTATGATTTTTTTTAAAATTATTTCTTTTTTTTAATAAATGGGCTCGAAGAAGCCATCCCTCAATAAACATTCTACAGCTATTAAAAACAGTACCACGTGAAAAAAAACATTAGTTGTTGTGTGTGGCCCTAGGGAACCACTAGACAAATACCTTCAGCCAGGCTTTCTGTCCAGCTTTATTATTTATACTCTTTTTCTACAGAGCACAGATGCACAACTTCAGCAGTGGAGATGATGAGTTGTCCCTAATTAGTGAGGCATTTGTTTCATGATTGGATTTGTCTCCTGGCTAAGGAACAGGGGAAATCAAGCCCTCCCAGACTGAGCAGAACCAACATCTCCTGCTTTTTTCCCTCTGCCCCAGTGAAAAGCCTGGGATAAGCCTCCACAGTGATTGGAATATACCAATATGACAGACACCTTGTAAGCTGTGATGGGTTTGAATTAAAATCCTAGACTCAAGCTCCCTCCAAACATGGACAGAGTTTAAAACCAAGGAGGGGGAAATTGCATGCAATTATAAAAGTGTTAAAGCTCCTTGAATGAATGGATGCTCCCTGACAACCAAATAAACAAAAAGTCAGAGTTAAAATAAAAATCTGACCAAATTAATACTCCTTTGAAATGAAAAATCCAGGTCTATCTCAATAAACATTGAGAGCTGAGCTCTTCTTGAAGTACAAGTTATTTTCTTGTCTTTCAGACATTAAGATTGTTTTGCAGTGTGATGATATCAATTGATTATCCTGTCACCATCTTGTGTGATGATTTCCCTTCTCTGTATCTTGCAATTTTCTTACTGAATAGTTGATCTTATTCAAGCCTCTAATACTAGAAAGAAAACCAATATAAGTCATAGTCACAGTGGTTGCCATTTCTGGCTGCTGAACACAGAGAGAGTTTGGGCATCATTTTAAATCAGTCTTGGTGGAGATGCAAATTCCCACAAAACCAGAACAATTTGTCTGAAGTGGTAACAAACCAGCAATGGATAAAAGGAATTCTACTTTCAAAAATCATGTATTTTCTCATTTGTGTCCAAAAATTGCTGAAAGTGTCAAGGTAAAATCACGCCTTTGTCCCTGGAAGATATTACTAGCTTTATGCTGTTATTTTTCTTTCTTTCAAAAAGAAAGTGATAAGGAGGTCACCAAAAAGAATAAGAGAATAGATGGGCTAAACAGAGCTCTCCAAATTCTTCTTCAAATTACTAAATGGACTTAGGTCCTATTCAAATGAAAATTAGAAAGAAAAGGACAGGAAGAAAGGAAGACAGGAAGACAGGAAGAAAGAAAGAAAGAAAGAAAGAAAGAAAGAAAGAAAGAAAGAAGACAAAGAAAGAAAGAAAGAAAGAAAGAAAGAAAGAAAGAAAGAAAGAAAGAAAGAAAGAAAGAAAGAAAGAAAGAAAGAAAGAAAGAAAGAAAGAAAGGAAGAAAGAAAGAAAGAAAGAAAGGAAGAAAGAAAGAAAGAAAGAAAGAAAGAAAGAAAGAAAGAAAGAAAGAAAGAAAGAAAGAAAGAAAGAAAGAAAGAAAGAAAGAAAGAAAGAAAGAAAGAAAGAAAGAAAGAAAAAGAAAGAAAGGAAAGAAAGAAAGAAAAAGAAAAGAAAGAAAAGAAAAGAAAGAAAGAAAGAAAGAAAAGAAAGAAAGAAAGAAAAGAAAGAGAAAGAAAAAGAAAGAAATAGAGAGAAAAAGAAAGAAAGAAAGAAAAAGAAAGAGAAAGAAAGAAAGAAAGAAAGAAAGAAAGAAAAAGAAAGAAAGAAAGAAAGAAAGAAAGAAAGAAAGAAGAAAGAAGAAAAAGAAAGAAAGAGAGAAAGAAAGAGAGAGAAAGAAAAAGAAAGAAAGAAAGAAAGAAAGAAAGAAAGAAAGAAAGAAAGAAAGAAAGAAAGAAAGAAAGAAAGAAAGAAAGAAAGAAAGAAAGAAAGAAAGAAAGAAAGAAAGAAAGAAAGAAAGAAAGAAAGAAAGAAAGAAAGAAAGAAAGGAAGGAAGGAAGGAAGGAAGGAAGGAAGGAAGGAAGGAAGGAAGGAAGGAAGGAAGGAAGGAAGGAAGGAAGGAAGGAAGGAAGGAAGGAAGGAAGGAAGGAAGGAAGGAAGGAAGGAAGGAAGGAAGGAAGGAAGGAAGGAAGGAAGGAAGGAAGGAAGGAAGGAAGGAAGGAAGGAAGGAAGGAAGGAAGGAAGGAAGGAAGGAAGGAAGGTGGGGGGAGGGAAAAAAATATTCACATTGATATTTGCAAAACTGATTGCACCTTTGTCTTTATCAGGAGTAACACTTAGAACCATGTTTGGGGAGAGCAGGAAAGGATTTTTACTTGTTTGTTTGTTTGTTTGTTTGTTTGTTCACAGATAAACATAAATTAAAAAATGGATAAACAGATGCAAGGGTATGAACCAACGTTGTTATTGTAAAAGAAATTAAACTGCTCAAAAAAGCAGTTTGCATTTGGGGGAATGGACAGAGAGCATTCATGAGCTTCTTTGTGATCCTCTGTGGGTCAGGATTCCAGCTAGTGCAACCCAATATAGGTCATCAAAATCAATTTGCACTAGCTATGGATGGGACTTCAGAACATTCTGCACTGCTATGTATACCACAACACAAAGGAAAATGTGAAGTGGATTATGGCAAACCATGTTTTAAGTATCTCTTCTTGTAGCACATGCTGAGACATATATATGAACATATGGAGAAAAATGCCTGGACATTTTGATTAAAGCTTTTACACCAATTAATGTGGCAATATCCCTTGAACAGAATATCTAGATGAGGTCTGCTTGAAACAGAAGCTGAGGCAGGAGGACAAAGAAAATGTAATCCAACTTTGTCAACTCTAAACTGGGGAGGACACGTTAATCCCTGTCCAGAGACCTATTTTGCCAAAGAACATTCTTTAGCAGAACCCCATTCAATTCTTGGCCTTATGTTGTTAGAGACTCTCACTTACCCAGCTGCTGTAACTTCCTAAAAGCCCTGCCAAAAGGTTTTGCATTTAGAAAGTAATTTTCTAGGGAACAAAAAAAAAAGAGAAAACCAAAAGGGAACAAAACCCCCACAAAACAAACCCAAAACCTTTTGATTTTTTTTTCACCTTCTTTCCTGTTATTTATGTGAATAATATGAGCTCCTATTACTTAAGAGTTCTAAGGAGTTATTATGCAATGCCTGTGACCTTCTTATGTGCTTTAGTAGCGTGATGAATTGTGACCCTGTTAAGTTGGGTGAACAGTCAGAGGCAGGCATAAACAGAAAAGAATATAATGTGTAATGAATGCTTCAACCCAAAACTGGCTTATATTTTACAAGAAATGCATTACCTCATTCACTGACCCCTACAGAATAACAGAAGTATATGCAAGCATTTTATGATACAGAGCACTTAATTTTGTATCCCTAGGCAATGATCTTACTTATCAAATTCTATTACTGTTAAAAAGCAGGCATGTAGAAAAGGAACATTAGAATTAAATCTAATACATTCTTTACAAAGCTGGGAATTTTCAGTCTAATAAAAATTACTTTTACAGAACTTTAACTGAACAAAGACTTATCACACAATTTACCAGAATAACTGAAAGAATTGTAACTATGAAAAGACATGAATTTTTCTCACATTTCCTACACTTTCTGTCCTATAGGTTGCTAAAACAGAACCTTTCAGGACATGTTTTGACTCCAAATAGCCAAACCAATTTTACTTCCTCTTAACTCATTTTAGATTATAATTTGACTTTTCTTTTTCTTGAAATCCAGTCCTCCTGCAAGGCAAATTATTAGTAATATTCTGACTCAAACTGGTAATTGTTTTGTTGTTGGTTTTTTTTCCTGAAGGGTATTATAAAGACATTCTCCAAGCCATATATTTCTTCCTGTAGTAGTTTTACCTGCTCTAGGTATGATACCTTTATGTGATACATTTCTGGTAAGGTTTATTCTACTGTGTTTGGAAATAAACACAACTGGCTGAAACCACGTTTGCAATGAAATATTTTTGAAGATGGTGCCCTTGTTACTGTTTTGATCTAGAACAATCAAACCATTCTGCATCAAAGTCCTGAACAATGCCCAGTCCCCATGCACAGATATTACATGAAAAGTGGCTTAGGCACACTCAAAACAACATCCATTTCAGAATATACAGAATATACAGAATTAACCAGGTTGGAAAAGACCTTTGAGATCATCACATCCAACCTATCACCCAACACCATCTAATCAACTAAACCATGGCACCAAGCGCCCCATCCAGTCTCTTCTTAAACACCTCCAGTGATGGTGACTCCACCACATCCCCAGCAGCCCATTCCAATGGGCAATCTCTCTTTCTGTGTGAACGTCTTCCTAACCAACCTAAACTTCCCCTGGTGTAGTTTGAGACTGTGTCCTCTTGTTCTGGTGCTGGTTGCCTGGGAGAAGAGACCAACACCCACCTGGCTACAACCTCCCTCCAGGTAGTTGTAGAGAGCAATAGGATCTCCCTGAGCCTCCTCCACTCCAAGCTAAACAACCCCAGCTCCCTCAGCTGCCCCTCACAGGTCTTGTGCTCCAGACCCCCTCGTCAGCTTTGTTGCCCTTCTCTGGACATGTTCCAGCAACTCAACATCTTTCTTAAACTCAGGGGCCACAAGTAACTGAGCAAGAACTCTCCATCCCCTGCCCTCTAGCCCCAAAATGGAAATATGAATCTGAAATGATGACTTCCTTTAGATAACTGCATGCAACCAGGACATGTTTGGTTCAGGGAATCAAATTACGTTTGGTCAGATATAAATAGCTTGAGCCACATGCAGTATAGATGAAGACAACATCTTTGATCAATGAACCCGTTTCTGTGGTGCTAAATTATTTGTTGATCTGCAGCCATTGAAGAACTGGGACAGTATCTTAAAATAAAATTGGTTATGGACTTCAAGAAATCTGTCACTTAAAATTATTAATCCACTATCCACAAGCCCTTAAATAACAGCTGAATGTCTTATGAGAGATGTCCTCAGGCTGTTATGTTTGGTGATGCTTTTTAAGGACTTCAAATATTACAAAGACCCCAATCCCTTTCTCTGCAGCAAGAATGTCTGAGTGATTTTGCATAAAAAGGCAGACTAAATGCTTTTAGACAGCACAAGCTGAGAGTATAGGTCACAGAGCTCACTGAAAACATAAAGAAGGGACACATTCAAGTGCACTTTGAACATATTTCATGTGATGAGTCATTCTTAAAATCTCATAGAGAGTGGGTTTTGTAATGTGAAAAGTAGTCTTCCACTAGTTACAGCTCAAAGATATTTGGCTGCACTCCCTCTGGATTAGTTTTTTGGCTATCATTCATATCTTAGCAAATTATTTAATGCCACTCACAGCTTCTATTGTAAAATTTTAAGCTCTAGCTGAACAATACTGTTTCTGCTAAGTGAAGGTTGATGTTCAAAACCAGAAAAATACAAAACAAACAACCACATATTAACCTGTGCTCTAGTCCTCCCAGGACAGCTCGGGGAGTAGATCCTTTAGGACAGCTCTTGTAGTGCACCATGTTACCTGCTTTGACACATATGGAGAGGATGCTTCATGGCCAAGGCACCATGGGTATTTCCATCTCCAGCTGTATCTCAGGGCCCACAGCCATTGGCAGAAGTGAATGCAAGACAGACTGACTGTGCTGAAGCTTCAGGTGGTGATACTACCTCCCAGAAGATGGATATAAACTACAACACAGGAGGTTCCACCTCAACATGAGGAGGAACTTCTTCACTGTGAGGGTCACAGAGAACTGGAACAGGCTGCCCAGAGAGGTTGTAGAGTCTCCTTCTCTGGAGACTATCAAGATCCATCTGGATGCATTCCTGTGCAACCTGTGCTAGATTCTATGGTCCTGCTCTGGCAGGGGGATTGGACTCAGTGATCTCCAGAGGTCATTTCCAGCCCCTAACATCCTATGATCCTATGAAGTCATGTGTTCCCTGACAGCCCTCTCATGTCTGCTGCTTCCGACTGCACCACTGGGACAAAACACACTCTTTAGTATCAAGATGGAACATAAATATGATACATACTGTGAACTATATTCACTGTGTAGTACAAATATTTAATCTGAATATAAAATCTCCTTTTAATTATGGGTAGACTTAGAGATCACTATGTAGAAAACAACTAGTGTGAGCTTTTTGTGTCACTAGCAGGTCAGTCCTTATGTGTTCTTTCCCTTTCCCTTCTGCTCAGAGAGTTTTCTATCAGTAGCATACAATATCTTCAGTTCTCACATTAATCCCAGAAAAATTTGTAGCTCCAACACTTTTGTGACAGTGATTACCAAAACTGAAATGGAAATTAAGGAAAAAATTTGATTGACTTGAAGCAGTGGGACAAGAGAAATATTGGAGGGGTGGAGGAGAAGCAAGGACAAGGAGCTGGTATTGTGTTTTGTCTTGTTTCTCTAATAACAGTTGCAAGATCAAATAATTGCACTAAATCTTAGCCTATTATGTTGAAATGCTTTTGGGGAAAAGACCAAACAAAAAATAAATGCAATCCTTTTAAAGTTGTATTTTATGAATTTTCCTAACAATAAGATAAGATCACAGAATCACAGAATCACCAAGGTTGGAAGAGACCTCAAAGATCATCAAGTCCAACCTGTCACCACAGACCTCATGACTAAACCATAGTACCAAGTGCCACGTACAATCCCCTCTTGAACACCTCCAGGGATGGTGACTCCACCACCTTCCCAGGCAGCCCATTCCAAGGGCTAACAACTCTCTCAGTGAAGAACTTTCTCAATATAGATAACAACAAAAAGATAATACAGGAACAATGCCAGCTGAAGCAACAAGTGACCAACTCATACAAGTCCAGTGCCAAGATAAATTTGTGCACTCCTGGACTTCATTCAGCAGTGAAATTGGTACATAAGGTCACATGGGTCAGTAAGGTAATACAAAGAAAGGTTTTGTGCAAATTAATTGAAATTTTACTTGTCCCATTTTTCATTCTTTTCTTTGTCTAGATGGCACTGTCAGTAATTCAGTCCAAGAAATCATTGGTTAAGAAAGACAAACCCAACAAAGTCAGTGGCATACAATTGTACCTATTTCTGTATTTAGTTTGTGTGCATGTATTTATTTATTGGTTGTCTATGTAGTCATTAATAGACGGTAAAATCAATCACAGAATCACAGAAACGTTCAGGTTGGAAAAGGATCACCAAGTGCCACTGATATCCCTACTCTACAAAGTTCACCCCTAAACCATATTCCCGAGCACCTCGTCTAAACAACCTTTAAATACATGCAGGGTTGGTGACTCAGCCACCTCCCTGGGCAGCACATTCCAGTCCCTGAACACTCTTTCCCCAGGTCCCTGTCTGCCGGACAGCTTTCCATCTGCACTTCCACAGCCTGTAGCATGGCTTGGAGACATTGTGACCCAAGTGCAGGACCTGGCATTTGGCCTTGTTGAAGCTCATCCCATTAACGTTGGCCTATTGATCCAGTCTATCCAAGTCCCTCAGTAGAGCCTCCCTACCCTCATACCCTCACCACCTAACTTGGTGTCATCTGTGACTGTTACTGTTTACACACTCTATGTCTTCATCAAGGTCAGCAAAAAAGATGTTAAACAGAAGCAGTCCCAACACTGAGCTCTGAGGAACACCACTTATGACCAGCTGCCAGCTATGTCTTTGTTGTTCTCCATAGTCTTTAATACCTTATCTACTAGGACTTATTCTCTCTTTTAGGACCTCTACCTGAAAATAATACTGCTAAAAGAACAGAAGTTTTAATTCTATTCATCATTTTGGTGCTGACATATCCAGACTTTCTCAAAAAGGCAAAGTGATTTAAACCAGGCTAAACTATTCTGGATCACAAATATAAAGACAATATAATCTAACAAATTGTCCAGACCACTGGTTTTGCTGCTTTATTTTTTTCCTACATAGGCTGTGAGTTTATCAATTTATTCAGTTCTGACAATTCAGTAAAGTATGAGTGACTTAGTGAGAATAAAGTTCTGGCTCATCAATACCTTGCAAACAACCTGCCATAAATGCTGTACTGGGGTTGTGATAGTCATTATTTAATACACAGGCTGTACAGATGGTCAGCTAAATCTCATGGCACCACTTGCAGTCTCCAGTCAAAAATGTAATTATAAAAAACTGCTTCCAGCCAAACTGAACTTCTGGTACTAAAAAGAGGCATTTGATTTTCTTGATTAAATGGAGTTCATGTGGGCCATATATTCACTTGCTGCTACCAGGCATGTGAAGAAAATCTCCGTCCATTCTGAAGCAGCTGCTGAATTTTGGGAAATGCAGCATCAAAACCAGGCATAGTCCACAGCAAAAGTCTTCAGGTCTGCATGTGCCTCTTGTCATCTTCCAGATAAATTCTTTCCAGATTTATTACAGCTGGATCTTTTCTTTCCTTTCTCCATTTCTGTGTACTTCATTCAGACTGCATTTTTCTTTTTGGTAGGATCTTCTACAATGTTATTATATTTTAGTGTGAGTTAACAGAGAAAAAGCATTTATGTGTTTTTCATCTTTTACAAGGTCAGACATGGGGAAAATAGCTAGCAGAGGATCAAATTGAGGTAATCAGACCACTGTCAGACCACAATAACAAGGGTGGGTTTTTTTTAGTCATTGTAAGCTGTTAGCATATTTATATTATTATGTATTTTTGTGAAGGATACAATACAATACACCAGGTTGGAAGAGACCTTCAAGATCATCACGTCCAACCCATCAACCAATCCAACCCACCTAAACAACTAAACCATGCAACCAAGCACCCCATCAAGCCTCTTCCTGAACACTTCCAATGAAGGTGACTCCACCACCTCCCTGGGCAGACCATTCCAATGGGCAATCACTCTCTCTGTATAGAACCTCTTCCTAACATCCAGTCTGAACATCCCCTGGTGCAGCTTGAGACTATGTCCTCTTGTTCTGGTGCTGGCTGCCTGGGAGACCAACCTCCACCTGTCTACAACCTCCCTTCAGGTAGTTGTAGAGAGCAAGAAGGTCACCCCTGAGCCTTCTCTTCTCCAGGCTAAGCAACCCCAGATCCCTCAGTCTCTCCTCATAGGGCTTGTGTTCCAAACCCCTCACCAACTTCGTCACCCTTCTCTGGACACAACACATTCCAGCAAGTCAACATCCTTCCTAAACTGAGGGGCCCAGAACTGGACACAGTACTCGAGGTGTGGCCTAACCAGTGCAGTGTACAAGGGCAGAATGACCTCCCTGTTCCTGCTGGCCACACTGTTCCTGATGCAGGCCAGGATGCCATTGGCCTTCTTGGCTGCCTGGGCACATTGCAGGCTCATGTTCAGCCTACCATTAACCAGTACCCCCAGGTCCCTCTCTGCCTGGCCGCTCTCCAGCCACTCTGACCCCACCCTGTAGCACTGCATGGGGTTGCTGTGGCCAATGTGCAGAACCCGGCACTTGGATGTGTTAAATCTCATGCTGTTGGATTCTGCCCATCTGTCCAGCCTGTTGAGGTCCCTCTGCAAAGCCTCTCTACCCTCCAGCAGATCAACTCCTGCCCCCAGCTTGGTGTCATCCGCAAATTTACTGATGCAAAAGAAAATGTAGGTGTTTGAGCAGGCATACAAATCCCAAGATTGTGAAATTAGAAATGCAAGTACTTCGGGGACATCTTGAACATCACAATTTTGTAATATTTTTACAGTACCATATGTTTTCTCTGGGTTTGTCCAGCTCAGTTTTACAAATTGCGAGCATCAAACATTCTGCCTTCTATACAGAGAAATAAGGTGCTGGTCACTACCTTTTCACAAGATCACAGGATCACAGGATGTCAGGGGTTGGAAGGGACCTTCAGAATCATCTAATCCAACCCCCATGCCAGAGCAGGATCATAAAACCATATAATCTTGTGCAGGTCACACAGGAATGCATCCAGGTGGGTCTTGAAAGCCTTCAAAGAGGGAGACTCCATAACCTCTCTGGGGAGCCTGTTCCAGTGTTTTGTGACCCTTACAGTGAAGAAGTTCTTCCTCATGTTGAGGTGGAAACTCCTGTCCTGTAGTTTATATCCTTTGCCCCTTGTCCTATCACAAGGTGCAACTGAGAAGAGCCTGTCCCCTTCCTCTTGACACCCAGCCCTCAGATATTTATAAATATTCATTAAATCCTCTCTCAGTCTCCTCCAGACTAAAAAGTCCCAAGTCTCAGCCTCTCCTCATAAGGCAGTGCTCCAGTCCCTTAATCATCCTCATAGCGTTCCATTGAACTCTCTCCAGTAGATCCCTGTTTCTCCTGAACTGGGGAACCCAGAACTGGATGCAATATTCCCCGTGAGGTCTCACCAGGACAGAGTAGAGGGGAGGAGAACCTCCCTTGATCTGCTGGTCACACTATTCTTAATGCACCCCAGGATACCATTTGCCTTCTTGGTCCCAAGGGCACATTGCTGACCCATGGATAACTTGTCATCTGCCAGGACTCCCAGGTCCTTCTCCACTGGACTGCTCTCCAGTAGATCACCTCCCAACCTGTGCTGGTGCAATTTATTATTCCTTCCCAGATGCAGGACTCTGCACTTACCCTTGTTGAACCTCATTATGTTACTCTCTGCCAAAGTCTGGCTCAATGGCCTCCAGGTGTATCAGCCAAGCCTCCAAACTTGCTGAGCAGACACTCTGTCCCCTCATCAATGTCATTGGTAAATACATTGAACAGGATCAGACCCAGCACTGATCCATAGGGGAATCAACTAGTTACAGCTCTCCAGATGGACTTGGCACCATTGACCACCATTCTTTGCACTCTGTTGTGTAACCAGTTCCTAATCCAACTCACTGTCTATTCTTCTATCCTACACTTCCTGAGCTTGCTCACAAGGATGTTATGGGAGGCAGTGCCTTGGTAAGGTGAAGATAGACTACATCCCCTCATCTCCCTGCACCTACACATTCTGTTACAGCATCATAGAAGGTTATCAGATTAGTCGTGATTTACTTCCCCTTGGTAAATCCATGATGACTGTTCCTTTACTTTTCCAGCAGGTTTTAAATCCATTATCTGATTGCTTGTTCTGCTTATATTCCCTTTTAATCATACTTCTGGAGCAAATGCAAAACTCAGAAGCAAAAACTCCTGCCAAAATGAAAACTTCCTAGTTTCCACATGAGACAGGAATCCTATCCCAGTGAAGGACTTCTCAAAGTGGGAAACAGAAGAGAAAGGACCTGCACAACTGAGATTTCTCTCCACCTTTCTTTAGTGGTGATTCTGTTTTCCCTTCTCTACAGTCCCTGAAAAAGTTTCTCCTCAACGTACCACACTAGCATGTATGCTCACTACATCATCTTTGTGACCTGGGAAACTGCCTCCATCTCTTTCTTCTCTGTCAGCGCTCAGATATCTGAAAGAGAGGAATGGGGCAGATCAAGAGTGCCTGTTGTGCATTTTCAGAGAAATTCCTCAAAGACATGAGGTTAAAGTATTGAACATGCAATGGAAAGAGTGGTAATATGATGAATACAGAGACAACTAAAGACTGGGGGGAGGGAAAGAACATAAAAAACTCCATCTTTCTCCTCAAAGTAGCATTAATGCTGATTTTCAGAACAGTTGATCTGCTGGAGGGCAGAGAGGCTTTGCAGAGGGACCTCGACAGGCTGGACAGATGGGCAGAATCCAACGACATGAGATTTAACACATCCAAGTGCCGGGTTCTGCACATTGGCCACAACAACCCCAGGCAGTGCTACAGGGTGGGGTCAGAGTGGCTGGAGAGTGGCCAGGCAGAGAGGGACCTGGGGGTACCGGCTGATGGTAGGCTGAACATGAGCCTGCAGTGTGCCCAGGCGGCCAAGAGGGCCAATGGCATCCTGGCCTGCATCAGGAACAGTGTGGCCAGCAGGAGCAGGGAGGTCATTCTGCCCCTGTACACTGCACTGGTTAGGCTGCACCTTGAGTACTGTGTCCAGTTCTGGGCCCCTCAGTTTAGGAAGGATGTTGACTTGCTGGAACGTGTCCAGAGAAGGGCAACAAAGTTGGTGAGGGGTTTGGGACACAAGCCCTATGAGGAAAGGCTGAGGGAGCTGGGGTTGCTTAGCCTGGAGAAGAGGAGACTGAGGGGTGACCTTCTTGCTCTCTACAACTACCTGAAGGGAGGTTGTAGCCAGGCAGAGGTTGGTCTCTTCTCCCAGGCAGCCAGTACCAGAACAAGAGGACACAGTCTCAAGCTGTGCCAGGGGAGGTTCAGACTGGATGTTAGGAAGAAGTTCTATACACAGAGAGTGATTGCCCATTGGAATGGGCTGCCCGGGGAGGTGGTGGAGTCACCTTCATTGGAGGTGTTCAGGAGGAGACTTGATGGGGTGCTTGGTTGCATGGTTTAGTTGTTTAGGTGGGTTGGATTGGTTGATGGGTTGGATGTGATGATCTTGAAGGTCTCTTTCAACCTGGTGTATTGTATTGTATTGTATTAATTATGCTTCAGTTTATACCAGCAAGGTGAACAAGAATCAGTTAATGCTAGCTAGTAAATTAATAATACAAATTATACACAAGTGGTTTAGGACAGAAGATCATAGCAAGGGACCGTATTGGAATTAAGGCTGTTTATAAACAACTGAAGGCAGCAGTGAAACTTGTGATAACTAAAATAATACCAGGATGCTGTATTCTAGTCACTGGAAACTGGGTGTCTAATTGGAGCCAGTCAGCTCAGCCACCTTTAAAAATAGTGACTCCCTGGGAAAAACAGAATGGCTTCCAAGTGTGGTTCATCTCACTTGGATTTAAATCTGAGCACCTCTGGAGGTATCCATAACTCTATTTGGCTATGAGCCCAGATGAGACTAGGGATTTCATCCTGACTTCTGCATTATTAAATGAGGAGATGCAACTCTTCCTTTGTATCTATCTGCTTCCTTTCTCATCTTACACTGGAAGCTCTATGCAAAAAGCTGTGTTTTATTAGGAGTTTATTCAGTGCACGTAGTACAGCGTGGCTTTTACCTGTGCCTAGGGCTCACAAGAGGTACTGCAATACAAATACATTCTGAAAAAGGAATGGTAATAACAAATCAGCTTTTTTGAATATCTGTGAAGAAATAAATAGCCTTGGAGGAGATATGAAAAGAAAAGTGAATATGGCAGTAACACAGCTGTGTGGTAGCATAATGGAGTATAAGTGGTAGCCTCTGTAGTTGAGGAATTGCATGTGGTCCTTTAGCTGCAACCACCAAAAAGGTTTGCTTTTTAAAGGGAACAAAAAGTCCTTTTTATAATAACTAAAGACACTACTATCACTGCAAAAACTAAACTCCAAATGTTAGTGAAATCCTGCAAACTGGCCAAATTGTGGCATTAATCCAGATTAATTATTTTTGTTGTGCTGTCTAATAATTCCCATTGCTATAAATTGGCTGTGCTGAAGAAGAGCATCTTTTATCAAGCAGAGTGTTGAAGTCATGGGGTTACTACACTGCATCTCATCTTTTATTTGTGGGGTTTTAGCTGGTGGTCTTCAGTGACAGTTCCTCCAAAGGCAAAGCAGCAAGAGCTGTGACTGCAGTGAAGTCACTGAGTGCAGCTCCAGCCTTCAGCAGCTGCAGGGTGCTGCTTATGGGCAGGATTTGGGTGATAGTTTTAATTAGCTCTTACAGTGCAAGTCTCAATTTGTGAGGACCTGACAATTTGTCCTTGCTTTTGGATGCATCCTTAGAGTGCTGTTACTGGAAGGTGCTAAACATTGGGTTGCTGGAGTTGGCCTCACTCTAGCAGCTCTGTGTCCTTCTCCTGCTGGGGATAGCAGAGCTGGAGGCAGGATTGGAATTGAGGTTCGAGCAGAGCAGAGTCCAGGGGAAGAATCCCCTCTCCTGCCCTGCTGCCCACACTCCTCTGGCTGCAGCCCAGCACACAGCTGCGTGCTGGGCTGCATGAGGGCACTGCTGGCTCCTGGGGAGCTGCTGAGCACCCAGCACCCCCAAGGCTCTTTATTCAGGGCTGCTCTCAACCCACTCTGCACCCAGGCTGGATTTGTGCCTGGAGTTGGCCAAAGGCTCTTGCAGGACCCTGTACTGTGATTTGTTCTCAGTCCAGTTCTGCCTGCTCCTCAAATGGAGTAGGATGGTGTAAGAAAAAGTTCATTTTCTGATGTTTTAATTAATTTTGCCTTGTACCTTAACACCTTTCTTCACACACAGATGTTCAGATGGATGCTCTCTGCCTCTTCTTACATGTCCAGAGAAGGGCAACAAGGCTGGTGAGAGGCCTTGAGCACAAGCCCTATGAGGAGAGACTGAGGGAGCTGGGATTGTTTAGCCTGGAGAAGAGGCTCAGGGGTGACCTCATTGCTCTCTACAACTACCTGAAAGGTGGTTGCAGCCAGGAAAGGTTGGTCTCTTCTCCCAGGCAACCAGCACCAGAACAAGAGGACACAGTCTCAAGCTGTGCCAGGGGAAGTTTAGGCTCGAGGTGAGGAGGAAGTTCTTCACGGAGAGAGTCATTCGTCATTGGAATAGGCTGCCCAAGGAGGTGGTGGAGTCACCATCCCTGGAGGTGCTCAAGAGGGGATTTGACATGGCACTTGGTGCCATGGTCTAGTCATGAGGTCTGTGGTGACAGGTTGGACTCGATGATCTTTGAGGTCTCTTCCAACCTTGGCAATACTGTGATACTGTGATCTCTGGAATTTCCCAGGGAAAATTCAGACTCAGTCTCCTACTTTATTCCAGAGCATATTTCAGTTCGCTTAGGATATGGAATACCTTTGTGCAGTAATCAAAATACTTTGTTCAATAGTTTTGGACTGAGCTAATTAAAATGTGGTATAATAATAGTCTGACCCACAGCAAAGTTTTTCATGCCTGTGGATTCTGTACAGAATTGCTGGATATAATTGAGGCTCAAGTGCACAACAGAAATGAGTAGTTAATTCATCACAGTTATGCCTTTTAGAAAAGAGCATGCTGGGGTCTCAATAGATTTTGAATACATAGTAAAAAAATTGAACATTTACACTTAGAGCTTTCACTGCATTTTCAGATAGGCTTTTTCTCTCTGTTTTGTTACCCGTTTGTTGCAAACCTCTCCTGAACTCCATTACTGACATGGCTCAATCATCAGTTTTATAAGTTGAGTCATTTCATTAATTTGGGCTTGATAATGTACAGCCAAATCTATGTACAGTAAAACATCTTTATAGATGCAATTTACCAGGAAAGGGGGAAAAAGCAAACAAGAAACTAATTGACAAACCTATTCCTAATCACTATAATTAGGCACCCTATGGTTATCTGTGGTTTATGTATTTTGACCCCAGTACAGTTTTTATTAGTGAAAGAATTGCTGTCGCACCATTAGGAGACTGATCCTTTTTCTAACTGACTTCTTTTCTCCACAATGGTTCTTGTTAAATCTGGGGAGTTTTCCCATAATGTATTGAAACTAAAAGTGACAATGGAAATGCAATGCAGAAGTTGAAAACTTCCTTCTCAAAGAGACATGACACGGCAGTTCAGCTGGTCTGGACCATGGGAGAAGCTGCAGTTCAGGCTCTATCAGGCTTTAATAAGAAGTGACTTTGAACTTTTATGAGAGCTGGAACCTGTTAATGCCTTTGGACAACTCCCTCTTGTGTCAGCCCATCACATACCAGTCAAGCCCTGGCTGGATATGATTTTGAGTGTGCATGCTGAAAATTACTGAGCTGCATCTGAACAGCATCGCTCTGTGTGAAGTGACAGACCTACACACAACACAGCTCAGTACAGAAACACCTGAGAACCCAAACTGTGTGGTCTAGTACAACATTAATTGCAGGTTATAGGGTTGTGTCTCAGAACAGTGAAGCCACATCAACCTGGTGCTGAGCTTGGGCTAATGCATTCCTAATCCTGTAATGTTCAGCATGCAGTCCTAGGACAGATAATTCAAATCTAAACCTGTCCTGTGAGCCTTCAGGGCTAACCTGCCTGCTCCTCCAACACAAAAGTGAGGGGAAGAGTAACACAGAACTCAGGGCTGAGATAAAGATATAAGACTTTAATGTAACATAAGACATCAGTTTGCATAAGATATTGCTGTCTACAACTACTGAAAGGGAAGTTGTATCCAGGAGGGGGTTGGTCTCTTCTCCCAGGCAATCAGCACCAGAACAAGAGGACACAGTCTCAAGCTGCACCAGAGGAAGTTTAGGCTCAAGGTGAGGAGAAAGTACTTCATAGAGAGAGTTGTCAGCCATTGGAATGTGCTGCCCAGGGAGTTGGTGGAGTCACCATCCCTGAAGGTGTTCAAGAGGGGATTAGACATGGCACTTGGTGCCATGGTTTAGTAGTCATGAGGTCTTGGGTGACAGGTTGGACTTGATGATTTCTGAGGTCTTTTCCAACCTTATTGATTCTATGATTATAGAATCATAGAATCAATAAGGTTGGAAAAGAATCATAAACCCAATGCATAAACCCAATGCGTAATTACCCTAGTTAATAATCTAGTTAATCAAATACTACAATACATGACTACCTTAGCTTAGCCTATTTTGCAGAAGATGAAAATGAAGGGGGGGGAGGGGAAGGAAAAAAAAGTAAGGAAAAAACTAAGAGGAAAAAAAGGCATAAAACAGACAGCCAAACCCAGCAGCTATTCAACTCCCACTCTTTCCACCACCATGTCTTCAGAAAAGTGCCAACACCCAAGATGCCAGAGCCCACAAGCAGCAACCAGAACAGGAAGCCTCCCATGTTGCAATCTGAACTTCAAGCTCCATCATACTTCGCTCCAGTTAGCACTTTCATTTTTGAAGCTGACATGACAGCAGCATGGTGTGAATAACAGCAGCAGGTTCAATTCAATCCATCTTCATCAGGCACAAGCACACCTCTCTGAAATGGACTTGTAAGAAGGCAGGTTGAGATGTAGCTATTGATTATAGCCGCATGGACTCTGCTCAGGCTGTCATGGAAGTTTCTTGTAATCAAAGCAGCTGGTTCATAATTCCTGAGCTAGGGTACTGACAGGTGTCACTGGTGTCATTCTCATATATCCAAACCACAAAGTAGACACATGAAGAACTGACCTTCTTAGGAGCTTGCTATATAGATAAGTGACACAAGACACTGAAAATCAGGGCTACACCTTCATGTGCTAGAGGAGGGGGCAAGGGAGGTTTAATGATCATAACTAGTGAACATACATATCTTCTGTGCAGTTTAATAGGGGTACCAATTAGAATATAGCCCTTGTTTGACTCCCATAAAGTGGTAGTGTTATCACTAAGCAGACATTAGATTCCTCTCCTGACCCTTCATCTAGAAGGAATAAGTTGGTCTGAGTATTCGTAAGCATCTGCAGCTGTACTTCATTCTCAGCAAATGATATCTTTGCCGTTGGTGAAAGGTAACATTAACAAAGTGAACTTCAGAAGCAAACACAGTACAAACAGCTTACAACGGTGCATAACTTGCCACATTTTCTTATCCTCACTTGCTATGAGATGAGGAGGCATGGACTCCTCATGTTGAGTATTTGCTGGTGTGCATGTTGAGATACAAAAACAAATCAGCAGACAACTTACAATGTTTTGGGGTTTTGTTTGGTTAATTTGTTGGGTTTTGTTTCTTTGGGGGTGTTTGGGGGGGTTATGTGTGGTTTTGTTGTTTATTTCTCTTTTGTTTTTTCTTGTAAAGAATTAGATTTCAGATGTAGTACTTTCAATATCTTTACTTCAAGAACTTAAATTACTAAGAGGACAACATCTCCATCAGTTTTTAAGGATTGATTCCTCTCATAACTGCAGACTATTTCTGCTTACATATAATTGCCAGACTCCCTCTCAGAACTAAATGCTTATTTTGACCCCTACCTTTTAGGCAATTGAATTAAAAATTGCTTCTGATCATTGGTCTGCTTCCTCCCAGCTTCCTTAGACCCTGTTCTTCCAGTTACAGCGCAGGTAGGGTTTCCTAATTTGAATTTTGAGAAATGATGTACTGACTTTAATGGAACACTGTCAAAATAATTTTTCCAAGCTACTTTGAAAGTAACAATAAAGGTAATACCGTACCACCAATTTATTTTGGTGCACCTTAAACCATAACATTTTCCTAATACAAATTTGACCCCAAGCTCTTTACAGCAGCTGGCTGTTGTCTCGAATTAGTCACATTCTCTTGTTTGCCTGATATAGGAGCTACACCGTACAGAGGCATGAAAAGCATTCATAAGCAAGCAGGAGCAATTCCATCACTATGAGGAAAAGGGTCAAAGAAAAAGCTGTTATTTCTCATCAACATGTAGAAAACTAGATTACACAAAATGAGACATATGCCAATTAGCTTAGGAATGAGTTTTCTTCCCACCACTTGGCAAACACAGCGTAATTACTAAGCCGTATTTCCAGAGCAAATCCAGGAAATCTAAAGAGTAACAGTGATGTTATTTTACATGCTAATTACTCTTGTTGCACAGCATTAAAATGGCTTTAGATCCAATCTGCTGGAACAACCTGTGTGCCTTGATAACGAAAAAGAAAATTAAGATAACTGTTATAAAGATTTCTTCTTCAGAGCTCAAAAGGTAACAGGTGTGGCAGCATATTCCTCAGGCATGCATAGTCATGGTTATCTGCAGTGCTGGCACAGCCTGGGGCAGAGTAATGTCTTTTTCCTGTCTTCTCATGGCACCCAGACAAAATTTTATCCCACGTTTTTAAACAGCCTCTGCTTAATGTGAGTCAAGACGCCTTATGCGGTAATATAGCCAAATTCCTCTAAGCTATACTCATTTATAGCATAAACAAATCCAGCACCTGATCTTATCACTAATAGGGTCCAGAAGATTTAATCTGTGTGAACCTTATTAGAAGCCACGTGAAGTAAACATTCTTCATGCCCTACATCTTGAAGAGACCGTGCTGCACTGCATGCACTTTACAGCTGCAGCTGTGTTCAGAAGTGACCTGAGCGGTGGCCACTTGCCTGAGGTTGTGGGTTTTACACTGCACATATAAAGACAGTTAAATGATTTAAGCACAGGTCTAACATTTCCAATACAGCAATTCAAACTGGAGATACAGGTGCTCTGATCTGTGGTTTTCCCACAAACGGGATTCTGTGGCAAATTAGCCAGGTACTCACAACTTGATCCTCTGTCTGGTATCTTCCAAGATGCTGTGGCTATAATTTGATAAGTCCTTGGCTTGGAGAGGGTTAGGGGGCCTCTCTCTTCTCGTGCCCAGTTGCTGGGCTGCAGCCTCTTCTGGGATTCAGTTCCCTTGGAGCTTTTCTCCTTTCTGTCCTGGTCCAAGTGCAAGGCCTGGGTGAAGTTGTTGGTCTGCTAGAGCAGGTTCTTCAGCTGCTACTCGGAGCATTTGGCGCTCACTGCTGTCTGGGTGAGAACAAGGCAAGTTGCCTGACTTCTTGGCTGGTTTAAACACTGTCCCAAGACAGTAATGCCCTTTGGTAACACAGAACTCTTATAACCAGACCTGTGGGCTGGGGTATATCCAAACATGGCCAGGGGCACACACAGTTCACAGCTGTGCTACAAAGTTAATTACAGGTGGTACACATTCATCTGGACCCCAGGAAGCATCCAGATTTGCACATTCATGGGTGCTTACAATGTTAATCACACATGCTGTACATTTGCCTTGACTATCTGGACCCCAGGAACTGTCCAGGTTAGCACATTCACAGGTGCTTAGCTCATGCTAGGACAGGTTTGGGGGTTTGACCTTTCAGGACAACTAACCACACTTCTTTACACATATTGTATTACCAAGCCGCCTCAGACTGAACTCATATACAGACAAAGACTTGCAGATGATGATCATCCCTAAGCCTGTGAAACCAGAGTGTGTTAATATTCCTCAACCTGTTTAATAGAAAGATGTCAGGCTTGGCACTCCTCAGCCCCTCAGGGATTTCTGTGCTGCTGTTCCAGGCTTTGGTGAGTACCATACTGACATCCTGCAGTTACAGGTCAGGATGTCTTTGGATATAAATTCTCCACTTTAGGTTACTATGCTTTTTTTTTAATAGAATAACATTTTATGGTTGAAGTATCTGTTACTGGGCTTTAGTGCTGACATAATTTACTTTGAAGTTAAGGAGTGAGGCAAGAATGAACTGCAAGAAAACTGTATTCCACTGAGTGAAGCAAGTGCATTAAAGCTGTGTGCCTGAGCACTTCCAAGAGCAGTGCTCAAACTCTTCATGTATTTACCTTACTTCCATATACTGGTTCCTTGTATTACACATTCCACACTTGTGGCCTTTGCCATGTGAGAGGAAATTAATTCTGAAATAGCCTTAATTATTGCTGTGGTCAGCCTGTAATATTGCTAACTCATCAAAAGGAAAAACAGTAGCACAGAACATTTGTTTGTTCTGGCAGCAATGTGATTTATTTATACTTGAACACCAGATGTATTTCTCAGGAGAAGCCATGTGGGGAGTGACCCTACTCTCACACCACACGATGACAGTATCTTGCCTGGAAACTTCAGTTTATCTAACCAAGAGAGAGTCACGACAGGTGACGTGCCTAACAATTGAACTTGCCATCAGTAAACATCACAGAGAGAGTACAGATGAAATATAAGCTGTCTTGTGAACAAAAGTGATTTTTGCAGCCTCGGGTATGTGAGATGTGTTTTCACAGCCACAGGCACTCGAATTTGATATCTAAGTCATTCTTTGAGCAGAGAAAACTCATCAATTTAAGAAGGACATTGAGACTCTTGAATGTGTCCAGAGAAGGGCAACAAGGCTGGTGAGAGGCCTTGAGCACAAGCCCTATGAGGAGAGGCTAAGGGAGCTGGGGCTGTTTAGCCTGGAGAAGAGGAGGCTCAGGGGAGATCTCATTGCTCTCTACAACTACCTGAAGGGTGGTTGTAGCCAGGAAGGGGTTGGCCTCTTCTCCCTAGCAACCAGCATGAGAACAAGGGGACACAGTCTCAAGCTGCACCAGGGGAAGTTTAGGCTCGAGGTGAGGAGAAAGTTCTTCACAGGGAGAGTCATTAGCCTTTGGAATGGGCTGCCCAGGGAGGTGGTGGAGTCTCCGTCCCTAGAGGAGTTCAAGAGGGGATTGGATGTGGCACTTGGTGCCATGGTTTAGTAGTCATGAGGTCTTGGGTGACAGGTTGGACTTGATGATCTCTGAGGTCTTTTCCAATCTTATTGATTCTATGATTCCATGATTCTATCCTGGAATGATGCTTGTGCCTGTGTCTGATGTAGCCATGTGGAAATGAGATGACACAAGAGCACATGTTGCATGGGCCAGATGATATGGTGGGTAATGAAGTCTTTAAGTGGCCTGATTTGCCTTATGTTTCCCTTTCTCCCTCAATATAATTGTCTTCTGACACAGAAAAATTTCTTGTAAAACAGTGGAAAATGAGGCCATGCTGTGCACAAAGTGCAAGTCACTGAAAACCCATTAGCCTACATGAGGAGCCACCTTACATGATGAAAGGTGAAGGTGTTCCCTCTGCTGAGCTCAAGTTGTGGCACAATAAAGTCAAAGGACATGTGTAAAAGTCTGCACAAATCAGCACAAACAGAGCCTGTAGAAGGGGAGTCCGGCTCTCACTTCACGCCTCTCAAATTCCAGGCAGGCACTTTCCCGTTTGAACCATGGAGTTGTTATCATGTCTGCTCTCAATCTGATATCAAAAATCTCTCACTCTCATCCCCATTACTTTAGCTGATTCAAAAGCAGGAGCAGCATTTGTATGGTCCCTTGGCTTTTTCCAGTGCATTGCAGAGCATATATCCATCAGTGCTTGTAGAGTGAAAGTGTCTGTCTGTCAGGTGCCTAGCTGTTGTGTTAGGGAAGGATTAAGGTGTAGGGAACTAAGGGGATTAAGCCACAGGAATGCTTATCTGGTGTGGTTCAAGTGGATTTAAGGTTGTGGGCAGGATGCAGGCACTCAGATGGTGAAAAACAATGGCAGCTGCAAGCTGCACCCTTGATACCAATGTCCTATAGTACTGAGTAGCATGCCCATACAGCAACTGTCATCCACACCAGGGAGCAATCCCAGAGAGCAGATCAGGTGGTGTGGAGTGGTTCTTGCCTACACTGCAGTGAGCAAGCCCCTCCAAAATGTCCTGGTTCTTCTTTAGGGATGTTTTGGTCCAGAGGGGGAAAGAGAGACTTGGTTCTTTTTGAACATTCCTGTGATATGAAATTAGAAGCACAAAAAGAGGCCAAAATATCAAGAATTAGGCTATTTATTAACAGAAAAAAATGGATGGAAGAAAAGGAGGGAGAAAGGGAGAAAATGGAGAGAGAGAGCAGGAAAGGCATTGTATTACCACCTTCTTACCCCAACCCCAAGACAATTTGGGTCTGTGGAAGGGTGCTGTTGCATCCTTGTTGGATTGTGCCGTCTGCCCTGGAGGAGGGGAGGGAGAGATCCCAAAGACCAAGTCCTTCTCTGAGCAGCCTCCAGCATGCGGTGGGTGTCTTTAGCAAGGTGTCATTGTTCTCCAGGAGTTCTTCTTTTCTTCTTACAGCAGGTAAAACTTAGGGCACAGCTTTGCTGGTGGTGGTGAAGAGGAAGCCTGGACTGCTTCCAGGCTGGATGTTCATGGTTATGGTTTTTCTTCTGTGTCTGTCTTTTTCTCGCTTTCTATTTTCTTCTCTGAGCAGGCATCGCTCAGGTCTTTTATACAGTTTTTCAGTCACAGGCTTGTTTAGGTATGTGTCCAGGTATTGTCCCCAGGGATTCTTTGTGTGCTCACAGGGTCCAGTGGCAGGAGGGGCCTCCGCATCCTCCTTTGCCTTTTACCTGCCCATACAAACAATACACAACAGGGGCTTATCATGCCAGGTGGTGAATCTATTGTATAGTCCAGTCTTTTCACCGTCCAGTCTTTTCATCATCCTCTCTTTCTGAGGTAGAGACGATCTTGTCTGTGCACATTTTCATAGAGTAGGTACCAGTGGCGTCCACCCATTACACATTTCTTTTCACCATGCCCTCCTTTGGCAGCTATTGTCTGGGCAAGGAGCAAAGGTGATTTTATCTTTGTTGATTCGCATCAAGAGAGACATGATTTAGTCTCTTACAAGGGGGTTGCTTGGGTGTCTTCCAAATGTTTCCTTGCTATTCCTGAGTATTTGAGAAAACTGTAGAAGAGACAGAAAGAAAATACATGTAAATGCAGCAATATTGGTGGGGGGAACACAAATGACAGTGCATAGCAGCCCATTCAGAGCTAAAATACCTATCTGAATAGGTACTCTTTATCTTGACAGCTCGGTGGGTTTAAACCTCCTTTTATGGCACTAATGCATATATTTATGCAGACCTAAGTGCGCTAACTAGATTTTAGTTTGAAAAGGAAAAAATCTCAGGAAGTCTGTACATTGGGAAGCAGGGCTATGATAATAACTTAGCAAAAGTAAATTTGTAAAGCTCAGCTTAATCCAAAAATAACCACACATAACCTCCACAATGTCTGAGCCTATTCAGCTGGCATACCTTTGCTCCTAAATCAGAAGAGTTAACGTTCTGGAGAGGGAATCAAGGCTGTTTAAGTATTTTAAATAATGAGAAGTTATTGACTGACGGTCCAGATGAGGCCATGGCACTTAGGTGACATTTGGTGAAGAATTAGATGGGAAAAACATGTGCTAATATGGAAGAAGTGTATTTGCTGCAGATGGGACCCTGGTTCCTGTGCCAGTGGGGCTGCTTACCGCTCTCAGAGTGCACTTGTTTGAGACTGTGATGAATATGTTCTGCTTTTAAAGGAAGAGCTTCCAAAAGTGAATCACTTTGTTGTTTTGAAAAAGCACCTGTGGAACAACACTTCTAGCCTCACATTCACTTAAGTTCAAATAGAAGGTAATTTTATACCAGAGCCTGAACATGTAATGATAAATCCACCCCGAAGAGCTGGGACATGGCCTGCAGTGTCTCCAAGCTTGGCCAGGCTGATGAGTCTTGTCAGGCAATTAATGAACAGTTCATTTATTGGTGGTTTATAAACTCAGTTTCATAAATTTCCAGTAGCTTTATTTTGATTGTGCCCTCAAGCTTGACAAGTTAAACACAAGAAAGAAAATTGTACCAAAGAAAGGAAAAAACTTTACCTCTGCTGCAGTGTTCCAAAGGGCCTTTTATCTAAATGTTTCATATACAAAATTGAATAAACCAACAATATCAATTCTATCTTTACAAGAATTCCTCTCTTTTGCCTTTTAAATGAGATTACTTTTAAATTAATCTTTATTTTTAATCTATACTAGGGATAATTTACTCTCCTTTAAATGCTATGCTGTGTCATTTTTCTACTTACTCA